>ML976711.1:234012-330711 GCA_010015655.1 Bimuria novae-zelandiae CBS 107.79
TTAAGCTATCGTGCAGAAAGCTGCGTCAGTTTTGGTGGGGTGGCTCAGTGACTAGTGTGGCTCAATAACTGGTGAAACACGTTATTAGATAAGATTACTAATTAAGAGGTTACCTTGCAGGATCTATAGCAGAGATCTTTAAAATAAAGTAAAAGGATAAACTAATTACTATAAAACTTTTAGCTGAAGGATGTGCCTAAGCTAAGAGAGGGTGTGTCTAATTATAGGGCTTTTATAATCCTGCACTATTATTAATAGTGTAATAGAGAATATAAGGCTAGCGCACCCCTAGTTGCACACTATCTTAGATAGTGCTAACGTTAGGTTGGCATGTACTAGAAATCTCGCCTAAGGCCAATCTCTATCACTTAATTAATTAACTTTATTAACTATTAAGATTACACCATCTCAAAGTGACAGAACACCATTAAATCTGACAAGTACAAAGGCCGAATTCGTACCTATACTATCACTTATAGTACGAAAATCAAGATTATAGAGAGTGAAAATAATTACTAATCATAGCTATACGTAGCTAAGGGCAGCTAGTAGTTTTAAAAGATAATTAATAGTAGCTAAGAATAGTAGAGTATAAGAGACTAGCGTATTTTATACTATTACTAATAATATAAAAATACTATGGCGCTATATAAGGCGCCGGTAGCTAGCTTTACCTATATATATATAATTATCATAACCTACTCCACAAGCGAGTGACCGGCACAAGCGAGTGACCGGAAATGCCAAGACCCCATTAAAACGTACACTCTACACGATAGTACAGAATGCGCACAAATAGTTATAAGAAATTATAATAAGCTAATCTACTTAGAATCTACTTTTACTTCTTTTTTACACGTACGTAAATTATACCTAATTTTACTATAGCGCCTATAGCACTATTAAGTTAATTTACCTTTATTAGCGCGTATACTTTTCTTTATCTTCTTCTTATTACTACGCGCTATAAAGTCTTTTAAAGTAGCTAATTACTAACTATTAGTAGCTATAAAGACTTCTTCTTACTATAATTACTTTCTTTATATAATTTCTATTACGTGGCGGCCTCGTTAGTAGCTTAAAGCTTAGTAATTTACTTTTACGCTAATACTAGTTTATACGCTACTATTATTAGGTTTTTAATTATTTTTTAAAGGCCTTAACTAAGCTTATTAGGGAACTATTTGGGTGCCTCTAAATTCTCTCCTTTACTAGCGTTAATTATAACCTAAATTCTAAAGTATTACTAGGCGTCTATAACTACTATAGGCTACTATTAGCTACTAGTAGTAGTAGTATACGTAGGCGGATATTAAGCTTTAATATTATTATTATAAGGTTAAGAGGAACTAAGCTAGCGCCTTAAAAGCTTTTTTAAATATTACTTTAAGTAATTATAGCCTTAAAAGTAGTAATAGAGTAAGGTAGGAACTTAATTTTAGTAATATATATAATATAATTATGTATTAGATCCTTAGCTTAGCGTCTATACGTCTTCTTTAATAGCAAGAAACACCTTATATCTAGTAGCTATAAGAGGTGCGACAAATATAGAGGCATATAAAGAGTAATAATTTTAGTATTCTTATAGTATTACTAGAATTTAAGCCAGTTATAGCTTTCGTGGCTATTAATAATAAGTAGCTAATAATTACTAATAATATACTTTTTTATATACGCGTTAAAGTGCTTTAGCTACTATAAACTAAACTTATTTATTATCTAGCTATTATTAGAGAGACTATAATAATTCAATTATAAGGCAGATCTTTCTTTTTATACTAGATAGAGAGGTGGTGCTTGCCCTAGAAGATAAGGAAGGTGGAATTGCCTAACCTATCGTATTAATGTCCTAGATAGCTATAGTCTACTTTTAATTACCCTACTATACGCTCTTTACCCTGCCTTAATACTTAAAACCTATAATAACTACTCTAGTTAATATTATGCCTATTATAAAGCTAGTCTTATTAAAGTTATAGGTATCTTTATCTAGGATACTATACTTGGCTTTAGTATTCTTTATAAGCTAGAACTGGCCTTGTATAACCTTAGAGTCTTTATAGAGGGCTCTCTTATAGTTATACTTTTAATTAAACTTAACTTAGAGCTCTAGTTAGCACTTTATAAAGTTTATAGCCTAGTTTTAGCTAATAGGCTAGCGGCGCTGCTTAGCTAATAAAAAATTAGCTATATTTTTAATAGTAGCAAGCTAGGGCGGAAATCCTTGCGTATTTAGGTTAAGTATATACTAAATAAATACCCGCTCCTTTATTAAAAGGAGATTTATAAAGTTAGGCCTATAATTACGTTAAAAAGTAGTTTTAGCGCGTTTTTATTATATTATACTTTTAATAACGCTATAAACTACTATAGCGCGTAAAATTAAAAGTAACACATCTTCATTAATAGCTTAAAGTATAAGCTATAATTAAACTTTTTTTAATTTTAGTAATTAGTTAGGTAGTTAAGATATCGTGTTAAAATATAGGTAATAGTACGTTTTAATAGGGTCTTAGCATTCCCAGTCACTCGCTTGTGCCAGTCACTCACTTGTGCCAGTCACTCGCTTGTGAAGTATGTTAACTTTTAGACTACGAATATTAGTACAGAATTATTATTAGAGCAAATTACTATGAATTATTATTACTTTTTAATTTAATAATTAAGAGTCTTACTGCCTTAAAACAAACTATATTAGTAACTTTATTAACCCTACGCGATCCGACAGTAATCCTTATAAACTATATTAACCATATACTATAGATATATTAGCTACGAACGTAATGCGAGTTACTAAATATATAAAAGTATATTAACTCTAAAGATAATAGAACCCTTAAATTAAAGCTATAACTACTAACGCCGCCTAAGATTTATTAGTATTAATTAAGTATAACCTTTACAGGTAATAACTATAATTTATTAAAACTACTAATTTTTATAAAGCTATTAGAACTCTTAACTAGTAGCTAAAAGGTATATTAAGAAGACGTTAAGCACTATAAGATAACGCTTAAAGTATATAAAATCTATAACTAAGAATATAGAGAGGAGAAAGCTAGCCTAGAGAAGGTAGTATTCTATATATAATTAATTATATTATTATACCTATAAAGAAACTACTATTAAATTAAATAAATAATTAGATAATGGATTAAGTCTCTAATAGAGACTATTAGTATTAAATAGGAAAATAAGTGAGATAAAGCGCACGCTTAATACTTATAAGCTCTTAAATTAATAAGATAACTTACTAGTTAGGATACCTAATTAACTAAATATAATTACCTAGCTATAGAAGCTAAGATAAATAAGGTTAGTAAAAATTAATTAATTAATAACACTATAAAAGACTTCTTTGTCGCGACTATGAAGGTGGCTCCTACGTGGGGAACGTCCTTTCAGAAAAGCGGACGCCAAGACATAGACATAAACAGAAAGGAAATAATAAAACGCTTCCGAGAACACATGCCTATCCTCCACCCGCTTAAGGGAAAACAGCAAAATGGCGCTTTTACTACTATAGGACTATCTCTCGCTGCTAGTAGTGCATCCACCCTAGGCACTAATAGGGACGCTTCTTATGCTGCGAAAAGCGCACTATTTAATTAGGGAACACCTTATTATAAATAATCTTTTAGTTAAAGTACTACATCTAAAGAGCTATTATATAATATTTGAATGGTAGTTAGAGACACTTATTACCCTACTTATAAATAAAAACAAGTACTATAAGATTACTTCTACGCATTTTTAAATAATTAGCTTAAGTAATTTAAGCAAAAGGCTAGCACAATTGCCCTAATTATAAAATAGAGAATAACCTAGATTTATAAAAAAAGCTAAGAATTACGAAGAAATAAAAATCTTAAATACTAGAAATTAAGTAATTATGTATTCTTACTCTAACCCAAATTACTAAAGCTAATAATAAGTAACTAGATAGTAGAAATATAACTTAAATATTTAGAGAGCTTTTACGCTATATCCTTCTACATTAACCTAGATAAATACTTACTTTAATACTTCTTAATCCTTTACTTAGACACGACTTGTTATATCGCGAATAATATTAATTAATTAATTTTATTTAGACTACTTACGCTGGGAGACTATATATAGGCAAGAAATATATAAGTGTAAATGAAAGGATATAGTAGTATTTACCTTAGTATAAGGAGCACGAATAGAAACTAATTAAACTATTTAGATAACGTCGCCTACTACCTAGATCTACTGTGCAATCTTGTATCCTTCCAACCACTACGAAGGCAAGGCAAATAGTAGGACATAAAGGCAGACTTAATAAAACTAAGATAAGTTAATAACACTGTCCTCGCCAATATTTAGGAACTCTATGGAAAATAGGTGCTCGAACACAGAAACAGACCCGCTAACTGTACTCTAACACATAGTATAAAATTACCCGAAGTGGCACTGGCAACACACAGAATAACTACTTGATTAAAACGAACGTCAAAGAAGACAGATGCCCTAACGTGGCACTAAAGAATAGGCCACCTAGGCCTATAGGCACTTAAAAACCTTGTCAGATTAAAGGGTGTTCTTGATGAGAATGGAATAATGATTGATCTTTCTGCTGTGGGAGGTAGCATCCTCTATATAACCATAAGGACATCCTTTGCTTTGTTGTGGAATATATCTCGTGTAAGGGAGGAATGTATCTCGTGCAAGGGAGGAATGTATCTCGTGCAAGGGAGGAATGTATCTCATGCAAGGGTATAGGTGCGCCAGCCACCTTACAAGCGCAAAGGACCATATAATCGGATACACCCCCTTAGCTTAGGCTTATCCTTAGGCTAGAGATTATTTATTAGTAATTAAATAGTCTTATAGTTTAATCATAAAAGCCTGTATCCTTTACTTTAGCTTGTGCAAGTTAACCTCTTTATTCTTAATTTTATTTTTAATCTCCGCAAGTCCTAGTTTATTTAAAAACTTACTATATTTATTAGCTAGTAAGGCCTTTATAAGTTTCCCTGTAACTATATCTTTCGAGCGTTAATAGTCTACCTTAATAATTTTTAGTATAACCTTTTGTCTTAACTAATAATTATAGATATATATATAATAGAGCTTAGTGTCTGTAACTTAGTAATCTCTTTAGTAATACGATACATTATTTGCTAATTATTATAATTAATTATAATAAAAAAATTACTAAGGTTAATCTTTAGCTCCTTTAGTAATTATAAAGTAAATAAAGCCTCCTTAGTAACTTGTGAGGAAGTTAGTAACTTAGCTTTAGTTATTAATATAGTAACTATATCTTATTTATTTACTTTTTAGTAATTTGGCTACTAAATAGCTTAATAACGTACCCTTGTAAGCTCTTAGAATTAAGTATATTATTAGTAAAGGATGCGTCGCTTGCCACTTCTAAAGTATTTATACTACTACGCTAAAGACTTATTAATCTAGTATTAGTAAGATAGAAGAGAACTTAGTTAGTAGCTACTTAGTACTTTTTACTTAAGTTAAATAGGAACTATAACAATTAAAAGCTTATAAAAGTAATATTTAGTCGTATAGTCATCGCAGCGTAGTGGATTATCCCTATTTTTACTAATATTAATTAACTTTAATTTTACTAGCGAGCCCTAATCGTAAGAGTAGTTTAACTACTACTATTATAATATTATAGTAAATTTTATAGTAATCTACCTAACGCCCTGGTGCGACTGCTCGCGCACCCAGCGCAGTTACCTCAGATGGGTAGTTATTCCGCTCCGACGGCCGCGCACAAAAAGCGCGCGAGTCCTATATACCTAAAACCTCCCTATCTTAGTGTAGCTAAAATAAGGCTAACTTATTTTATTTACTTTTTTAATAAAGGAGCTCGTGCCTACCCTTATATTATACTAAAATTATTTAACACCATAGCTAAAGACGGTAATAAAATATTTAGTTAAGCTACTTAATCTACTTATATGTATAACTTAATAATAACTACCCTAAAGGACTTACTACACGACTTCGGTAAGCTATTAGTTTATTAGAAAATAGTTATTTAATATAAAAGAAGTTCTAATACTACTAAGCAAGATTTAAAGGGAGTTAAAAAATAAATAGTTTAAATGCGATACGTCGTAGTAACTAAAAAAGCTAAATAATTTATTGTTTTTATTAAATAAAGAGTAGTAACGTCTATAGTATATATAATATAATAATACTAAAATACCTAGGTATCGCGTTAGCGCTTAAAGAGTATATGCTTAGTAGCGCGTACAACCTATTTAAACGCTTTACCTACTAAGAACACGAGATCTAGAGCTATAGCTATATTACTAAGGAGAATCATAACTAAGACACCTCTATAAAGCTAGCCCGTATCTAGTAAAGCATCAACGAAGATCCCTCGTAAGCACCCTAGCTACCTACCTTTATAAGTAATAACCTAATTAAGGCAACACTAAAGGGCGTAATTAAGCACTTTTAATAGGACCCTATAATAATTATAGCTAAGCTAGTTAGCTAGATACTCCTTCGCAGCGTAAAATAATAAAAGCTATATATATACTACTAAATTATTACTAACGCTCTAGCTAAATGCAAAAAGCTATATCATATTCTTATTTAAGCGTAGTAAAAGATACATAAGCTAGAAGCCTATCTTGCTAAACGCACTATAATAAACATTACTTTTAATACGCTAGTAGCTTAACCCTATACTATTTACTTTTAAATTTTACTATTAACGCTGTAAAATTAGGGTAATTATATCCTTACTAGCCCTCTAAGCTTAAAGTTTAATAAGCTTAATAATTTATATTTCCTTTACCTTTTACTTTTTAGATCTACTACTTACCTTGGTACTTAGCCTATTAACTAGCGCTTAGTTAAGTTCCCCAATCCTCTACTACTCTTAGATAGCAAGAATACTATAACGTTTATTAAAGATAACCTACAAGATACTTAAAAGCGTATTATAGTCTATATAACAACGCGCACTAAGAATCCTACTTAAAACTTGCTTAAAATACTAATTAGCGCCTTTTATAATAGTAGTAAGGCTATTAATAGTAAATTTCTTATAAATACTTTAGGCTAAGCCTTTAGCAACCTGCATAAGGGGAAGAATACTTACTAGGCCTTTAGCTAGCTTTATTTATACTATACTACTAAATTAATAAACTTTTAAGCTAAGTTCTTTTACCTACCTAGCGTAAGCTCCTAGTAAATTAATCAGTTAAAAAGTTTTGTAAAAGGCTTATAGATTAATTTTATATAAATATAAGCCGCGGTATCTATTACTTCAAAAATAATTATAATAATTTTATAAGGATAACGCGTAACATTCCACGTAAAGCTACTATTATTAATAGTTAAGCTATAACACGGGCAGAGCATAAAAAACTACCACCCTATATACTAAATCTTATAAATATATACTATTACTAGCCTTATAACTTACTTATATTATATTTATATAAGCTATAGCCTCTTAGCCTAGCCTTACTACTCTAACACTAGCTAGCTAACCTATTTACTTTTATTACTATAAGATTAGCCACGTTGCCCGCGATTACCTAGATAAGCTAATTAATTATAAGGCTATTAAGATATTAGCGAAGGTAAAAGAAAAAATCTACTATAACGCTATAAATTGTCAAGGTAACCTCCTAGGCAACCTGACAGCTTTAGACGTACTATTAATAATAGTACGTTAACATATAGACTTCTGTCTCCGAACTTATACTTTAGGAGCCAAAGGTATGATAGCTTAGGCCCTAAAGGTCTAATAGCCTAGGCCTAAAGCTTACTTCTAATTGGTTAGGCACGACGCTAGCTATCTAGGTATTAGCACCTAGACTAAGCGAGATAAATAAATCCACGCTAAATAGGGGGAGACTACCTTTTTTTCCTTATTTAATATCTTATACCTACACGTAGATATTGAACGCAGTATTATTAATCTAGCTTACTTTAGTTATGATACCTATACTTGTTACTTTTATAATATTAACGTACTTTATAAGCGAGCCGTCATTAAAAGCGAGCCGTCATTATAAGCGAGCCGTCATTATAAGCGAGCCGTCACCCCACCAAACTTTTCGTAACGCGTCACCTTATAACAACAATAGCTTAACTACCTCCTACTTAAATACCCTATAACGAAGCAGATATCTTCTTCGCTATCTTAGCTATTAATAAAGGCTAGATCTAAAGCGAACAACGCGCTATAGTAATATATAACGTCTTTTAAAATATACTATATAACTAATGCGTAAAAATTACTGCGCGGCGTAATTATTAGCCTAAATTAAAAAAGCTTACTAAGCTAAAAGAGGAAGTAATTATTAGGTATATACTTAATCTAGATTTATAAGGGTTTGCGGCTACCTTAGCCACTATACAAAATATAGTAAATAACCTACTCGCTAAGCGCAGCGATAGCTAGATTAGTTAATTATAGCCATATAACTTTATTAAGTAAATAGATTGCCTTACTATATAATTTAATTAACTATATAATTATTAGAGAGCTCTATATAAAAATTTAGAAATAATTAAGGCGTAGTTTAAGCATATAGCGCGTACTGAAGCTATCTATAATATTTATAATTAGAATACCTATAACTTTAACGAGATAAGCTTTATAATAGGCAAGATATTATCTTAGCTTATTATTATAGGTTTAAAGAGACAAGAGAGGCTAATAGTAATATAGCTAAGTAATTATAAGTAGACTATAGTAATCTATAAAATTAATACTACTAGCTAAGTAATCCCGTCCTTTATTATTTTCCCTAGGTAGTATTACCTCTCTACCTAGTACGAGGATAATAATATACTACGCGACTAGGCTTTTGCTATTAGTAATAATAGCTAGACTACTAATAAGCTTAAAGTAAAGTAGCTAAAGTACTTTATTAAAATATATAGTAAAGCGTAGGATAGGCGCGCGTTAGCTACTTATACTTAATAGCTATAAGAGCTCTATAAGGAGAATCATATCTATACTCTCTATATACCGCTATATTTATTACACTTTTTATAGCTACTTAATATTAATTACTTCTCGCCGTTAAAGCACGCGTATAATCGCTAGATTAAAAGCCTAATACATAACTATATTAACTACATTATAAAGCTAGAGTTCTTACTAGCCTTCTGCGTAGCCTATAAATAATTAATTATAAAGGAGAATATCTGCGTAAGCTTTTAAGGCGCTAGCCTAGTCCTATATAACCTAAAAGCGGTAATATTAAAGCTTAATATTAAGCTTTATACGCTAATACTACCTCTACTAAAAGTTACTTTATAAAAAGCTTAAATACTAGGTAACGCGCGCGAGCTAAAGGCTGAATTAATATTAGTTTATAATAAAATTTAAAGGTATAAAAGCATATTACCTGCTTCTATTATTATAGCGCTTAATTAGCTTAAAAAAGGCACTAAAGTAATAGCTTATAAAAGTACGCTTATGCGCGATTAGATTAAAAGGCTTAAATAGGCTAATAAGGCTACTATAACACGTAGAAAGTAAAAAAGAAAGCAGATATAGTAGTATAGCACCCTAATAAGGGCAAAGGCATAGGAGATTATTACTTAAAAAGATATTAAGTAGTAACTAAAGAGTAAAACGCGTTAAGCTAGGGCGTAATTAGGTACTAATTAGCAGGCTTTAACACGCTATAGCTACTATAAAGAGACTAAGCATAACGCGCGAACGTATATAAAGTATACTATAAATACTACTTAATCTAGAATAGTAATTATGTATAATTATTATATCGCGTTGTTAAGTTAGATCGCTGTAAAGGAAATAGAAGGTTGGTGGGATAACTACTCGCTTATAATAACGGCTCACTTATAAAGTACGTTACGTTAGATTATCTTAACTCTAATATAACGACCCTGATAGACTAGAACTCTATAATCTAAGTAATAATAGACTAGATAAAGTTAATGCAAGAGACCTTCTAAGAAGCTATATCTCTAGCTACTAGTTGCTAAGAGGAAGCTCTAGAGCGTATAGAGGCTCGCTACTAAGCTAAGATAGAAGAGCTCTACGCAAGGAGCTATCTTCTAAGAAGTTTATCTACTTCATGCCAAATACCCTAGCCATGACTAAAGGATCTACAGAGATCTCTAAGACGCTATCTAAAGATGGCTTAATAGCTACGAAGCCTATCTACTAAAGCGATAGGCTTCTTAACCTACTAATATTTACTAGTAAGAGGAAGGAACTACCTCTATTTATCTTATAATTATAGATAACGTACTCCACAAGCGAGTGACCGGAAATGCTAAGACCCTATTAAAACGTACTATTACCTATAGTTTAACGCGATGTCTTAACCACCTAACTAGTTATTAAAATTAAAAAAAGCTTAATTATAGCTTACGCTTTAAGCTATTAAAGGAAACGCACTACTTTTAATTTTATACGCTATAGTAGTTTATAGCGTTACTAAAAGCATACTATAATAAAGACACGCTAGAACTACCTTTTAACGTAATTATATATCTAACTTTATAAATTTCTTTCTAATAGAGAAGCAGGTAATTATTTAGTATATACTTACCTTAAATACGCAAGGATTTCTGCCTTAGCTTACTATAATTAAAGATATAGCTAATTCTTTATTAGCTAAGTAGCGCTACTAGCCTATTAGTTAAAACTAGGCTATAAACTTTGTAAAGCGCTAACTAGAGCTTTGAGTTAAATTTAATTAAAAGTATAATTAAAAAAGAGCCCTCTGTAAAGATCCTAAGGTTATATAGGGCTAGTTCCAGCTTATAAAGAATACTAAAGCTAAGTATAGTATCCTAGATAAAGACACTTATAACTTTAATAAGACTAGCTTTATAATAGGCATAATATTAACTAGCGTAGTTATTATAGGCTATAAATATTAAAACAGGCTAAAGAGCGTGTAGTAAAGTAATTAAAAGTAGACTATAGCTATCTAAGGTATTAATATAATAGGCTAGACAATTCCACCCTTCCTTATCTTCTAGGGCAAGCACCACCTCTCTATCTAGTATAGAGAGAAGGATCTACCTTATAATTAGGTTATTATAGTCTCTAAGAATAGCTAGATAATAAATAAGCTTAGTTTATAGTAGCTAAAGTACTTTAACGCGTATATAAAAAAGTATATTATTAATAGTTATTTACTACTAATTATTAATAGCTATAAGAGCTATAACTTGCTTAAATTCTAGTAATACTATAAGGATAATAAGATTATTACTCTTTATATACCTCTACATTTGTCGTACCTCTTATAGCTACTAAATGTGCGATGTTTCTTGCTGTTAAAGAAGGCGTATAGGCGCTAAGCTAAGAATTTAATACATAATTATATTACGTATATTACTAAAATTAAGTTTTTACCTTACTTCATTACTACTTTTAAGGCTATAATTACTTAAAGTAATATTTAAAAAAGCTTTTAAGGCGCTAGCCTAGTTCCTTTTAACTTAAAAGTAGTAAAATTAAAGCTTAACGTCTACCTACGTATACTACTACTACTAGTAATTAATAGAAGCCTATAGTAGTCGCAAACGCCTAGTAATACTTTAGAATTTAGGTTATAATTAACGCTAGTAAAGGAGAGGATTTAGAGGGACCTAAATAATTCCTTAATAAGCCTAGTTAAACCCTTTAGAAAGATAGTAAAAAGTATAATAGTAGTAACGAATAAGCTAGTATTAGTGTAAAAGTAAATTACTAAGCTTTTAGCTACGAATAGGGCTACTACACGACAGAAATCGCATAAAAGAAAATAATTATAGTAAAAAAGAGTTTTTATAGCTACTAATAGCTAATAACTAGTTACTCTAAAGGACTTTACAGCGCGTAGTAATAAAAAGAAAAAAAAAGTATACGCGCTAATAAAAGTAAATTAACTTAATAGCGTTATAGGCGCTATAATAAGGTTAGACATAATTTACGTACGTGTAAAAAAGAAGTAAAAGTAAATTCTAAGTAAATTAACCTATTATAATTTCTTATAACTATTTGTGCGCGTTCTGTACTATCGTGTAGAGTGTACGTTTTAATGGGGTCTTGGCATTTCTGGTCACTCGCTTGTGCCGGTCACTCGCTTGTGGAGTAGGTTATACCTAGAAAAAAACGGACGAGTAGACGCCTTTAGCAAACGTAGTAATCTTATAAAAGAAAAAGTAAAAACCTACTCCGCGATACTATAATAGAACCTAAATAAAAGACTAGAACCCACGATAGAGCTTAATTCACTCATTATTAGACGAAAAGTACCTAAGTGTGAGGACGAGCTCGGGCTCCTGCATCAAGTGAGTAGATGAGGTAGTTTGACTCTATTTCAGGTACACTAAGATGAGGAGATTGTAGATACATAAGCTCGCAGCGCTTTTGTGCGCTCGTCGGAGCGGAACAACTATCCATATGAGGTAACTGCGCTGGGTGCGCGAGGTACCGAAGCAAAACATCTTCAGTCAGGCTCCCTCAGCAAGTTATTCATCTCGCGTTCCCAGTCGTCACCGAGCAGCCGCACCAGGGCGTAAGGCAGTTGCGCCTCGTAAGCGAGGTCATGTGACCTGCCGGCATGCCAGGCGCCAGGCCGTCACATCACCCCCCTCCAAGGTGGGCTTAGTTCCCTAAGTCTATTATGCTACTTTCTCTTTCGTGCCCTGCTCTACGCTATCTTATCTATAGCTTAATTATTCTCTATTATTATTTCTAGGTACTTACTAGTCTTATACGCTTATAGCTAGGCGTCTAGTTATAATAGTAAGCTAGATTTTTTTAAGTAAGCTTAGTAGTAGTTTTTAACCTTATAAGGCGCTCCCTTAATGCCTTAGATGTTGTACTAGGTAGGGTTAAAATTATAAGTAGTCTAAAAGACCTTATACTGTAGGCGTTTATAATATATATAGCTATTAAATATTTCCTTTACTTACTATTATAGGTTACTATTAATCTCTATTAACTTTTCTTTTAGCTCTACCTAACCTAGCAGGGTATCTATAGTAAATATTTATAGGTAGTCTATGTAGAAGACGTTGTGCATATATATATATATATAAAAGAAGCTTAACTTAGTAGAAGTATCCTTTTATAGTAATAATTAGATAAGGCCTATATATCTATTATTGCGCACAGTCAACTTCGATTAAGGAGCTCGTAAACAAAATCTATTAAGGAGAGGAAGCTCTACTAAGACGCTAAACTATTTAAAAGTTTAAGGAATTACGTGCTTAGCTACTTAGCTACTTAAATTAACTCTAGCTAGCGTAAAAAGCTCTAGTAAAGTATCCTTTTATAATACACCCCCTAACTTATAAAGTATAGCAAGATAAGCTAAATAGTAATTTAAAATATAAAAATAGTAGTAAACTTATGCGTAGAGTTTAAAAAGCGTCTAGCTTAGGTCCTTAGCTTACTAGATAATTAGTCTAAGTAGCTAGTTTATATAAAGTTCTATAAAAAAAAAAGTAGAAAAATAAGGAGCAGCGTACTACTACTATAAAGCTTTAATAAACGTTTAAGGGTAATTATCTACTTATAACGTGACCCGCGCGAGTTGTCAGATTGAAGGGTAATCTTGATAAGATAGAAAAGTAATTATTAATTGATTCGATCTTCGTTCTCCTGCTGTGGGAGGTAGCATCTATATAACCATAAAGATATCCCTTACTTTGTTGTGGAATGTATCTTATGCAAGGGACTATATAATTAGATATACCCCCTTAGCTTAGGCTTATCCTTAAGCTAAAGACTATCTATTAATAAGTAAATAGACTTATCTTTTATAATTTAGTTTTAAAAGCCTCTATTCTTTGCTCTAGCTTAAGTAGGTTAACTTCTTTATTAGTAATCTTATCCTTAATCTTTATAAGTCCTAGTTTATCTAGAAACTTACTCTATTTATTAGCTAGCAAGACCTTTATAAGTTTATCTATAACTATATCTTCTAAGCATTAATAGTCTACCTTAATTATCCCTAGTGCGGCTTTTTGTCTTAGCTAGTAATTATAGATATATATATAATAGAGCTTTATTTGTAGCTTAGTAATCTCTTTAGTAATAAGTCGGATTGTTTACTAATTATTATAATTAATAGTAATAAGGGAATTGCTAAGGTTAATCTTTAGCTCTTTTAGTAATTAGGATATAAATAGAGCCTCCTTAGTAACCTGCGAGAGGGCTAGTAATTTAGCCTTTATAGTTAATATAGTAACTGTATCTTGCTTGTTTGCTTTTTATATAATTAGGCTTCTAAATAACTTAATAATATATCCCTATAAGCTTTTGCAATTAAGCGTATTATTAGTAAAAGATATATCGCTTACTACTTCGAAAGTATCTACACCCCTAAGCTAAAGACCTAATAATTAGGTATTAGTAAGATAGAGGAAAACTTAGTTAGTAGCTACTTAGTATTCTTTACTTTGGTTAGATAGGAATTATAATAGTTAAAAACTTATAAAGGTAATATTTAGTTACGTAGTTACTATAGCGTAGAGGATTAATCCTATTTTTTATTAGTATTAATTAACTTGAGCCTTGCTAGCGAGTCTAGTTTAAGGGAGTAGTTTAACTATTACTATAAGTATTCTATGCTATATCTTATATTGCTTAATAAGTCGCGAGATCTTGTTAATGTACGAGGCCTTAAAAACTAAATCTTTCTATTTAAGTAGTCTCTAATAATTTCGACTCCTAGAAACTACTATAGATTAATTCTACTAGTAAGTATAAATTTAGTACTTATTTTTACTAAAGTATCTTTAGTAGCTTGCTTTTATAATTTATCGTAAGCAATAATAAGGTTATTTATATAGAAGAAGATAATAATACTATTCTTAATTAGATAGTATAGCTTGTAGGGCACTGTTTTAAAGCCTATATTATGGAGAGTTAATGTGAATTCTTTCTGCCAGAGCAATATATATGCGCAGTCCATAGAGGGCTTTATATAGTTAGAGGACTATGCCTGCTCGCGAGTAGCCGTGGGGCATTCTCATGTAGATTTCTCTGTCGAGCTTTGCGTGAACAAAAGCGTTAGTAAAGTTGTGTTAGATAAGCTCTAGGTTAAACTAAGCTACGATTATTATAAGCATGTAAAAGGATTATCTTATAAGTATTATAGCGTAGGTTTCTTATAAGGTAAGGTACTACTATTAATTGCCTTATACTACTAGCTTTGCCTTGCATTTCTGTAATTAATAGTATTTATTAAACTTATAGGTATATACCTATATATAGTTAAGGATTTAATAGCCTGCTACTTTTACTAGAGCTGCTATAACCTCGCTCTAAAACTTTATTTCTTTATAGCTCTATAGATAGGATCGTTCTACTTCCCTCTATATATTATAAAGAGGGTAATCTTTAAGCTTACTTTAGTATATAGGTGCCTTTAGGAGCACGCTTTAATATAGCTTCTTACTTAATATAATTATTTATTAAAGTTACGCCTTATTAAGAGCCTTGCCTTTATATTTACTACTACTACTAGCTTTAGTGCCTGCTATAAAGGCTATAGCCTAAGGGCTTGTTTACAACTACCTAATTTATATTATTTAAAGTAGTTTATTTTAATTGCCTTCTACTATTAATTATGCGAGGAGTATTATTAGTAGTAGTATTAAAGGGGGCGTTAGATATTTATACCTAACTTTCTTACCTTACTTATAATTAGGAGCTCTTTTAACCTTTTCCTTTAGCGCTTTATTAATTATCTTATTTTTAAAGAAGGACTCGGTAGCTTACTTTTATTAAGGTAAGGAAGGTAACTTTACTAATTACACCTAAGCTACTATTTCTTCTAATATACTATATATAAGGTTATCTATTAAGTCTTTAGTTTTACTTAAGAATACAGTATCTTTATTAAAAATTACGTCGCGAGTGCTAATTATCTTTACTAAAGAGGGTATCTATATTCTCTAGATATTAGTTAATCTATAGCTAACTAGATAACTTATTTATACTTTAGGATTTAATTACTAGAGCTTACTCTTACTACGTTTAGTATTATTAATTATAGCGAAGGCCTTGCAGCTATAGGCTTTTAAGTAAGCTTAATTAGGCTTTTTTAGTTTAGTAATAACACTATTTTAAAATGCTACTATTTTAAAGAGCACTTCGTATAAAGATCGCTATTAATTAGCGTAATTTAGCGTTTAATTATATAGGTAGACCGCGGCTTAGATAATCTTAGGCTATATCTAATAAGGTAGGTTAGAGTTAAGTTGCATCGCGCGTACTTTTTTCTTAATTATACCCCCTAAGCGTTTAGCTTCTTTATTTTATACTTAAGTATTAAGTACTAAAAGCTTAATCTTAATACCTTACGCTGCGCACCACTTTTTAATATTTACCTTAATAAAAAAGATCTTATTATTAGACTTAATTACTTTTACTATAATATTATATTATACTTCTATAAACTATATAAAGGTGCTAAGTAGTTTAATAATTAAACGTGCTAGATAGTTATCCTTAAAGTAAAAGTCCTATATAAAGCTAAAGAATTAATTAGTAATTAGTATTTAACTCTTCTCTCTTATTAAGCTATTTACTTTATAGCTATAAAATTTAATTATAACTTACTTACTAGGTCCTTTAGTTAGCTCCTTAGCTTGGTACTATATTTATTATTTTAATTTTACTTTGCCGCAGGCGTTATATTTAACTATAAAAAAACCTTTAATTCTTACCCCCTTAGATTACTACACAAGGTGTTTAAAAGCCTAAGGGCCTAGATAGCCTAGTTATTAGTGCCAAGTTAATGCGTCTACCTTCTATAGTCTTCGTTTAGTGCGTGTGTTAGTCTTATGGGTAGCGTGCGTAGCATCGGTAGGAGCACTACCTACTAGTCTTATCCTATATTCTAACACCCACTGTCCATGCAACTCTTAGAGTTCTGCTAGCATAGTATTATCTCTTCTCTTTAGAGTTATTAGGTCTGCCTTTATGTCCCACCAAGGGCCTTGCCTCCGGAGCAATTAGAATAATACAAGATTATAAAGCAGATTAGGGTAGGAGGCGATATTATCTAGCTATATTATTTAATTACCGCTTATACTTTATATGTTAAGATAGACGCTTCTATATCCTTTAATCTATATTTATGTATTCCCTGCCTATATAAAGTCTCCTAGCGCTGGTGGCTAGTATAAGATAAAGTAATTAATGTTATTAAAAATATAGCAAGTTATGCCTAAATTAAGTATAGCTAAGTATCGTAATAGGTACGTGTTTAGGTTATTATAAAAGGATGTAGTAGTAATTCGAGTTAGAGTAGGAGTGTATAATAATTTAATTTAAAATATTTAAAACTTTAGTCTTTTCACCTTCCTTATCTCCTCTTATAAATATAAATTATTTTAGATCCTGTATTATACTATTTCTATAAAGCTAGGTTATAGCCTAAACTACTCTAGTGTATAATCTAGATATGCGTATAAGTAGTCTTATAAACTATGTCTTTATTTACAAGTAAAATATTTTTTACCTTTAATTATTATTATATCCTTTATTAAGAACTACTTAGATATAGTCATTTAACTAAAGAATCGTTTTCGTTACGGTCTTCCTTGTCTACGTTAGTTATTTGTGGAAAATGGCGCGTCTTTAATAGCTTAAAAGGCGTCCCTGTTAGTGCCCAGGGTAGATGCACCATCAGCAGCGAGAGATAGCTTATTAGTAGTAAAGGCGCCCCTATACTATTTGCCCTTAATTAGGTAGAGTATTACTATATATTCTTAGAAGCTTTTTATTATCTCCTTTCTTATTATATTTACGTCTTAGCGTCCAGTTTCTTAAAAAGACACGCGCTAAGTAGGAGTAGTCTTTATAATTATAGTTAAGAAGTCCTTTATAGTAATATAAATTAATTATACTTTAGTAATATTATTCGTCTCTACTTTTATAGCTACCTAATTATACTTAGTTAGCTAAGTATCTTAGTTTAGAGGTTATTTTATTGGCTTAAAAGCCTATACGTATTATACTTTTACTTTATCCCGTTCGTCTTCCTTAGTAACGCCTATAGTCTATATTAGAGACATAATCTATTACTAAATTTATTTTCTAAGCTGATAATAGTTGCGTGAAAGGTGTTACAATATAGTAGATTAAATATAAATAATTACTTTCTTAAAACTTATATTCTCCTCGCGGTATTCTTTATCCTTTATCTTATAGTCTTTAAGCTATATTTTATAGAACTTAATATCTTCCTTATATGCCTGAAGACCTAAGTTTAATAGCTCTAATAGGCGTGTTAGAGGGTTCTGTTAATTATTATTATTTGCGCGGATAATTAGTTAGTAACTTACTATTTCTAGTGGCGACAACAGAGTTAGCTTTTTATGTAAAAGTTTAGCTCTATTTAGGTTAATAATAGACTATATATCTATTAGTTCGCATCGCGCTTTTAGTTATAATAGCTATAGTATATAGTTTATATAATTAGTTAACATAATTGTTGAGTCGTGGAGTGTTAATAGCGACGTTTTCTTTTTTTTTAAGGTTTAGTTAAGGTAGTGAGACTCTTAATTATTAAATTAAAGGGTAATCTTAATAAGATAAAAAAGTAATTATTAATTAATTTAATCTTCGTTCTCCTGCTATAGGAGGTAGCATCTATATAATTATAAAGACATCCCTTACTTTATTATGGAATATATCTTATGCAAGGGACCATGTAATCGGACACGAGTACCTGCGTAAAAAGGTAAAGAAATAAAAAGAGTAGCGTACTTTTACTATAAAGCTTTAATAAATATTTAAGAGTAAATATTTACTTATAACGTGACCCGCGCGAGTACCTGCGTATATAAGTAAAAGAATAAGTAGCTATAGGATTATAGCGCCTAGCTAGTAAAGACTTATTTACTTATAGGCTTACTATAATTTATACTTTAATATTTTTTAGAAATTTTAAAAGGTTTTCTACTTATCCCTTTTACTTAAGCTTAGCTAATAACACTTTTTACTAATCCTTTTAAATTTAGCTTTTAATTTTACTAATCTCTTAACTTATAGGTTTATTATATAGCTTATAAGATACTTCTCCTTAGAGCGCATACTGTAGGCGGTTGCACTCTATAGGCTTCTATTAATGCTAGCTATTTACTCTACATAGGCACTTGTAGTTTGCATCAGGAGTGCGCCCTCCGAGCGTAGCGTACATGCCTGCGTGCTTCGTTGTTTGGCCGAGCTGCGCGAGCCATTAAGCATATCCCTCCAGAGACAGAGTTGCTACTGCGCCTGGTCGCGATAGGTTATTAAGCTCTCTCTAAGCCCACTTATGGTTGTATCGTAGTGCTAAGCGTAGGAGATCCTTTATTAGCAATGTACCCTTTATCTCTAGGAGATCTAGGAGCACAGCGTTAGCGTGTGCGCGATTCTATTTGGATAGCTATTTAGTTATGTCTGTTGTTCTGCTGCTTTGTGGGCGTAGGGTAACCTTTCTATATGTATGTCATACCTGTTCCTTCTAGTCATTATCGCTTAGATAGAGATTATTCTTAAGTTCTCTTATTAGCGCCTGCAGTGTCTACTAATTACCTAACTATAGTATAAACCTAGTTCTAGAGTATCTAAAACTTTATTATAAGCTAAGTATAAATAGTAGACTCTAGCTTATAGCGCTTGAGCTATTATATATATAGCTTACCCTTAGTATTTAGGTCTAGTAGGTCTAGAGCCTAATTATGTATATTTATCTACTTAAGAGCCTTAGAGTTAATATAACTCTATATCTCTTAAGCGTTTATGTAGTACTTAAGCTACGCATGCTAAGGTAGGAATAAGTTATAATTTATAAGTTAGTTACTTACTAGGAGCTTTATAAAGGTTATTATATAGTTAGGCTTTATTATAAGTCGTAAGGTAGTAGGACGTTAGCGTAAGGATAATAAAAAGTAAGAAATAGTTTACTACTATAATTATTATCTAGTATAAAGCGAGTATTATAAAGCGTTATAAAAATACTAGGCTTATAATTATTACGCATAAGTAAATTTAATTAGGGAGCTTATAAATAAAGTCTATTAAGGAGAGGGAGCTCTACTAAGACGCTAAGCTATTTAGGGGTTTAGGGGATCGCGTGCTTGGCTACTTAGCTACTTAGATTAACCCTAGCTAGCGTAGAAAGCTCTAGCAAGGTGCCCTTTTGCAACATCTATTAATTAAGCTTTTAACTAAAGTAGCTAGTAGTAAAGCCTCTATGCGTAATATAGACTTAATTACTTACTATAAAATTAGATTTATATTATTTCTTATTTATTTAGCGTGCTTACTATTATTAAGCCTAAGTAATAGGTTTTAAGCTATCCTTATAGTTAGTATTATAGCGTTATACTAAATTCTCGCGTAGCTCTACGCTTCTTCTTAAGATATTTATTTATAAATAGTAGGTAAGGTCCTTGTACGCTCCTCCTAGTCTTAGTAGTAGGTAGGTTAGTATCTAAACTTAATCTTATACAGCAATAGGCCTGTAGTCTTATAAGGCAGTATAGCCTAAGCCTAGCCTATATAAGATAGTAGGTTAGACTAGTTATTTTAATAATAGTTAATAAAGCGGCGTAGGCGCTAGTTAAGATACTAGTTTATAATTTTTATATTACTATTTATTTAAGGGTAATAGGCTATTAAAAGTTTTTAATATTTATAAGTTAATATAGCTTGTTTATAAAGGCTGAGACGAACTAAGGGCCTATATTAAAGATAATAGACTGAGGTAGGCTATATACGCACCAGATATAGCAATAGTATATATTTATTACTTACTTAGCTATAGTTATTTTATAGTAAGATAGTAAGAAGCAGCGTTTACTAAAGTAGTTAATTATAATTAAGGCGTTATTAAAATCTTTCTTATTAAGTAGAAATAATTTAAATTTTATTAAAATATCTTACTATACTTACTTCAGTATTAGTAATAATTTTAGTAGTTCTAGGGTATAGTCGCGAGGTGCGTAGCTCTAAGGTAAGCTTTATAAATAATAACGTAGGTATTTATATCTTTTGCTAGATTTAGCTAGTAGTACTAATTTCTAAGTAGCTTAGCTATTTTCCTTTTTTTTATAGGTAAGTAGTAATCTGCGTAGTATAGATATTTTAAATTAGATAGATACGTAGGAAGTAAACTACTAGGACGACTAATTAGCCTTAATATAAAAGTAGACTTTAATTATTTAGCTTATATAGTACTTAGAAGTTTATTTAAGCTTTCTCTTATAGCTTTTATAGGCCACAACAGTTTCAGTTTACTTAAATTACTTAAATAATAAGGGCATGCGGATCCTTTATAGAGGAAGAAGATATAAGAGTATTTATTATAATAATATTAAGCTTTTAACCCTATAGTCCTTAAGTAATTAGGTTAGCGAGCTAGGTCGTAGCTTTTTATACTATATTAATATCTAGCTACTTAGGCTGTAAAAAGGCTCTTATATAAGCTATTATATTTTTATTTTTTTAGGTCTATAGTTTCTCTTACTTGCGTGATAGTGTGTTAGCTACTACGTTAGTAGTACCTAGTTAATAGGTAAGCTTAAAGTTAAAGTCTACTACTATTATAGCCTAGTGTATTTATTATAAAGTAAGCTCTTACTTAGTTAAAAAGTATTTAAGCGCTTAATAGTTAGTAATAGCGCTAAATATCTTAGTAGTCTATAAGCTAATAAGCTAAGACTTTTACTTTTTCAAGCTATAAATTATAGTAAGTATCTCGTTATTATAAATATTATAATATATTTATAATCTACTTATAGTTTTAAAATAGAAGGCGATAGATTGCTAGAGACTATTATTACTGTGACAGCCTGGCATGCCGGCAGGTCACATGACCTCGCGTACGAGGCGCAACTGCCTTACGCCCTGGTGCGGCTGCCCGCGCACCCAGCGCAGTTACTTCAGATGGATAGTTGTTCCCCTCCGACGAGCGCACAAAAGCGCTGCGAGCCTATGTACCTACAGTCTCCTCATCTTAGTGTAGCTGAAATAGAGCCAACTTACCTCATCTACTTCTCTAGATGCAGGAGACCGCGCCCGTCCTCACAATTACTAGTATTAGTCTTTATATACGTTATGTAATAAGGTAAGTAGTAGGTAAAGGTATTATTTACTAGCATAAGGTTCTTAGCTTACTAAAAGGCTACGAGCTCGCGCTTGCTAAAGGCATGCTAGGCGCCTTTTTAGAGTAGCTTAGTAAGTAGCTAGATAATACGCCTATAGTCCTTAAGGAAAGTGTAATAGAAGTTATAAAAGTCTAAAAATAACTATATAGCTTTAACTAATATAAGTACTAGCTAGTCCTGCATAGTAGTAACCTTTTTTAAGTTTTTTTTAAATACCTTACATGGTAATAATAAGACTAAGGAACTTTATTTTTATTACCCTAAATTTCTATTTTTAATATTAATCTAGAGTCTTGCATCGCGGAAACATCTTAGCACCTAAGTAATATGCTCCTCGTGATATAGCGGGTCCTCTAAGTATATAAGGATATTGTCTAGATAGGCTATACAGAAGTTATTAAGTATTCTATATATTACTTTATTAATATATCTTTAAAAGGTCGCAGGGCTATTATAGAGGCTAAACAAAAGTATATAATACTTATAGTTATTATAGCGTGTATAAAAGGTAGTTAGGTTCTTGGTATCCTTATTAAGCTAGATATTATAGAAGGCCTATTATACGTCTAGCTTTATAAACACCTTAGCGTCTATAAGCCGCCTAAAAGTTTTTTAAATAAGTAGGATAAGATAAATATCCTCTTTATAATAGAATTAAGCTTATAATAGTTTTAAGCTTATAATAGTTAATATAGAATTACTATCCCTCTTTAGGCTTTTTAGTACATAGCACTGGCAAGGCGTATAGAGTATTACTATAAGTAATAAAGCCTTATTATAAATAATCCTTTAGGTAAGCGTTTATAAGCTTTAGCTATTTAAAAGATATACTATATAGTAGGCTTAACGTTAGCGTATTATTTATAGTTAGTTTAATATTATAACTAACGCTATCGCGGTGTAGAGGTAAAAGACATCTACGTCCTTTTTTAAAAAGTAAGCTAGAGTAGCGCCTACATAACATAAGAATAGTAACTTCTTTATAAGAAGCTAGCGGAGTTCTTTATTTAGGTCTAGCGGGTTTATCTGGTCTAGCGCCTCCTTGTGGTTTTAGATTAGCCTTTTTATTTTATAGACGCTAATATAGCTAATAACTATCTCTTTTTAACGCGTATTAATTATAAATATAATAGCTCTTATAGTATTAATCTTTAGGCCTATTATCGCGAGGTCCCTATAAGAGATAGGTTTAAGGCAAATTAGTAGGTACTTTTATAATAGTAGCGCTTAATAGTAGAACTACTTCTTTATTTTTACTAGGTTCTTCTTGTAGGTGCGCCGCTAAGGGGATTGCTATAAGAAATAATAGGTATGCTATATAACAGCTATATTTATAAGCTTATTACGTTTGTTAGTATCTACTTAATACTTAAAATTAATTCCCGTAGTAGTGCCTCGTGTTAAAATAATAATATCTTATTTATAGTTAATTAGTGTTATATTTAGCTAGTTAAGTATTTACTATTTATAGTTAATCTAAATATTAGCTTCCTTAAGAAGCTTGCGGCTAACTATAAGGTTATAGTAATTAGTGTTATAGGGTATAAAGAAAGTAGTAAGGTAGTAACTATTTAACACTAAGTTAGTTTAAAAATGCTCATTTATTTATCGATTTAGTTAATTATTATATCTTGCTAAGTAGATAGCTTCTATATTCTTAATAAATATATTAAGCCCTTTCTTAATTATATAGAGGCATTTAAAGTAAACTAAGACGTAGCTACCTGCGCTAGTATTAATAAAAACTTTTAGCTTAATTATAAGCCTGTTTATTAAGATATAACAAGGCTTAATAAAAGCGCTCCTACTAAATAAGAGCTCTTTAATATTAGTAGCTTTAGTAGGCTTCTTTAGGGAGGAAACTTTCCCTGGAGAGAGTTATTTTTTATTTATTATTTGAAGGCGAGTTTTTATTTATGTCACGAGAGCAACGAGTATAGGTGTCTTAACTAAGGTAAGCTAGATTAATAATACTGCGTTCGATATCTACGTGTAGGTATAAGACGTTAGATAAGGAGAAAAGGTCTTCTCCCTCTATTTAGCGTGGATTTATCTATCTCGCTTAGTCTAGGTACTAATACCTAGATGGCTAGCATCGTGTCTAACTAATTAGAAGTAAGCTTCGGGCCTAGGCTATTAGACCTTTAGGGCCTAGACTATTACATCTTTAGCTCCTAAAGTATAAGTTCGGAGGCAGAAGTCTATATATTAACGTACTATTATTAATAGTACGTCTAAGCTATTAAGTTACCTAAAAAGTTACTATAATAGTAGATCTCTTCCCTTTTATAGTCTAAGCTTACAAGGATCTATATAAGTATTTAATTTATTATTATTTTAGGTAGTTTGTTAGTCTATTTATTTAGGTTCTTTACGTTTAGGTAGTTTTAATAGTACTCCTTTATAGTAATAGAGTTAGAGAATTTTATTACTAGTTTTTATAATAGATTATTATATTTAGTTTATTTAACTAGGTATTCTTGTTTCTTTCTTTGTTAATCAAAGCAGCGATTAACCATTCTTTTAAAAAAGTACTTTAGCTTCAGCTTATATTAATTATAACTAGTTTAGCTATTTACTATTCTAGTAAATAAGTGTCGTTTAGCTCTACTAGTTGAAGTAAGTTTATATAGAATATAAAATATATCTTATTAAATTAGATAGCTCTAACCTATAGGCGTGTATAGAGACTATTATACTAATTTTATATAGGCTAACGTTCTTCTAGTCTAGCTTCTTAGACTATTGCTAGGTCCTTAGGTTCCTTGCGTCTAGCCACACGCGATTACCTATTTAATAGGCAAGTGCTAGCTATTATATATAATTTATGTACTTTTAGCGCAACGCTTATGCCTAAGTTAGTTTTTTATAAATAAGTTTTATTATGTCCTTTATCTTCTCTGCTATATATTTAGCTATAGCTACGTTAAGTTTTTATTTATAGCCTTTTTAGGCTTCTTTACTAGGTGGCTCGAATCCTATATAAGAATTCTAGCTATAGCAAATTAAGAAGGGCGACACTTAAGTTAACTTTAAAACTATATTATTAGCTTAAAACTATATACTATAAATAATTATTATACTTCGTTATTTTAAGCGTAGTTTATATACGCTTATAGCACCTATTCTATAGCTATATTAGCGTTCTCTATCTGTCTATTTATCTCTAGATAATATGCTAAGGATAGCAGTACTATAATCTTTGGCTAGTTATAAAGTTTAGTCTAAAACGCTAATATAAATTAGATACCTTAATTAGATAATATTATTATAGGAAGGCTATAATTAGTTTATACGTATTATGAAAAGAGCTACGCGGTCTCTAGTGCAGTA
This sequence comes from Bimuria novae-zelandiae CBS 107.79, assembly GCA_010015655.1. Taxonomy (NCBI): domain Eukaryota; kingdom Fungi; phylum Ascomycota; class Dothideomycetes; order Pleosporales; family Didymosphaeriaceae; genus Bimuria; species Bimuria novae-zelandiae. The sequence goes on from ML976711.1 coordinate 259,462, forward strand.
ATATTTTTTATATATTAATATTTACTTAGCCTATTAATTACTACTATAATATGCTTATATCCTTCTAAATTTAATAAGTCTATTATAAAATCTACGAAGATATGCTGCTAGCGTTGTTCTGCGATAGGTAAGGGCTTTAGAAAACTATAATATTTATCTCTAGACAACTTTGCTTTGCGACAGGTGTGGCAACAGGCCACATATCGCTTCACTATTTCGAACATCCTAGGCCAGTAGTACTCTCTCTGCAGGATTTCCAAAGTTTTGCCTCTGCCTAGGTGGCCACCTACAGGAGAGTCATAAACGTGGCGGAGGAGCTTAATTTTCAGTTTATCGTAGTTTAATATTATTATCTAATCGTAATAGTATATGCGATTATTTCTAATCTTACACTTACTAAATATAATATTTTTTAATTTATAGACTTTACTTTATAGGAGCTATAGCTTTTTAATAATTAATTTATTCTTGAAATATTCTTCGTTAATAATCTACGTAAGTAATTAATCTATCTTCATAAAATATATCTTTATAGTAGGTTTAAAAAGTTCTAGGCATAATAGTGTTTAGTTCCACGCCGCTCTAGCTTCTTCCTATACTATAATATTTTATAATTATTTGGTAAGCGCGTCTGGCTTCTCGCCTTATTTATTAAGTTAATAGGTAATCGTAAACTAAAAGTAGGATAGATACTTTAACTGTTTATTCTAATAATAGCTTAATTACTTTATTATAGTAAAGTACTATAGTTTCTTATAGTTACTAAGCACGTTAATTAGGAAAGCTACCCCCTTTACTTTAAGTTACTATTACTTAAAGTAGTAGACTATGTTAAGGTCCGTTAAGATGCAACATGACGCAGGGCGGGACATGGACACTTATCCATGCGGCCAGCCAAGATTCCTGACTTAGCGACGAATCACGTGATCAGTCACGCGTCCTAGAAGTATCGGGCGTCCCAGAAGTATCTTTGCACATGGGACTTTAGGACTCTTAGGACTCTTAGGACTCTTAGGACTCTTAGGATTATTAGGATTTATAGGATAAGTTATATATATAGGAACGCGATAGTAGCCTTCTACTATTATATTAAGTCTGTTTACTAATCTATTGTGTAGATTTAACTTAGGCTCTTGTTAATTTAATTATATTATATATACCTTTAACACTATGCCTTATTAATACGCGTAAGCTATTAATACCCCTTACTTATATTACTAATACTCTTACCTAAGAACAAACCCTTACCCCTTTAGGACTAGCTACCCTAAAGGACTTAACATCTTAAACACCCTTAATATAAGTATTCATAATACCTTTTTTACTAACACGATAAATACTTAAATAGATACTCCTAAAGGAGCAAGTATCACTATAGCAAATAAAAATAAAAATAAAAAGGTTTTATAAGAAGCCTAATTTCTTTTATAGTAAACGTAATTACACGGAGCTATAGATCTTGCAACTTAACCTATACCTTTATAGAATAAGGAAAGAATAAGAAGATATAGATAAGACTATATTTACTTTTACCTATATAAAGGAAGAGGCCTTTAAGTAGATTTATCCTTATATTAATTAATACCTAACTAGAGCTAATGTAGAAGACAACGCTATAAATAAGATTATAAAAAATTATAATACCTTTTATACTAAGGTTAAATAATACATTAGAATTACTAATTAGGAAGCTATTACTAAACGAAATATTTAATAGCTTAAGTAAACTTTTTTAGTAGTTATTAATTTACTAAATACGTGGAATTACTACTATGTTAAAAGATAACTATAGTAAAGGAACTCGTATTTCTTATCTTAAATTAACTTATATAAAACTACAGTATTCTAAAGATAATTATTAGTAATAAAGACAAGCTCTTCACTTTAAACTACTAGATAACACTTATAGCACTTATAGGAATAAAACGAAAATTATTAATAGTGTTGATAGGGCTCTTACAGCTAGCTGTACATAGGGTGAGCATAGTACAGCAAGGTAAGAGGTTTGTACGATGTGCACAGCGTATAGAGTAATAAAGAGGGTAACTAGTTCGTGTAATTAATCTATCTCTCCATTATACGAACAAAGGTAACAATATTTTAAAAGGCAAGCTACGCACGGACATTATATAAGATAACCCCGTAATTACGTGTTAGGCCTTATAAAATACCCTTCACCGTATCGCCCTTGCGTACAGACACTAGTAACTTTTTCTATTCTAGTTAGTTTTAGGTATTAGGTGTCTCTGCGTATAGGTTCTAGCCTGTTAATAGATACTTCTACCTTAATTAAAAGGGTGTTAGTTAAAATAAGTAATTAAAATACCTTATTTAGTATCTTCTTTATGTACGTATTTGCTAGGTTATCTTTACTATTAATCTACCTAATTTTAGTAATCTTCCCATTCTTATACGACTCACGGAGGGATATAATATTAATTATAAACTATTTCTTGCTTATCGTTCCTAGTTTAATAAGGCAGTCGTACAGAAACTTTAAATTTATATAAATTACTACTAGAATTAGTAGTAATTTAAGCGTTTATATAATCTATATAGGGTTGTACTTAGGGCAATTGCGTTGTTAAAACCTCTAACTATTCTATATAGTTCACTAGCGAGGACGCTTCTAATTACTCTTTTACTCTTTATAGAATTCTAGTGTACGATATTCCCTAGGATCGTGAAGTCCTTATTATATTCTATATAGTCCTTATTTCCTAATATAATTAGAAATCTAAGCTAAAAGCTAAGGTCCTTATTATTAGCAAATAATTTATTCGTAAAGATAAATAGCTTTATGTAGTTAAGTTATAATAGTGTAAAGGTAAGCCCTCTACTACTAGATTTGTGCGTTAAGGGCTTTAATATCTCTATACAAAGGTTCTATAGTTTAGGTAATAATTAAAAGGTTAAATACCGCCTCTAGTTAATATAGTAAGGCGATGTCGGCGCCTCGAGCTCTTTATATAACGTACTATTATACAACATCCTTTACTATAATATTAACTATACGGAGATTCTTAGCCTGTCCCTTTTACGTAAGGATAACTTTATTTTATACAAGCTAGATCTTCCCTCTATTAAACTTAATAGGTTAATCTTTAAATAGGATAATGTTACTTTTTATATAAAAGTTTACCTTTTATAGATTATTCTCTTCTCTCTTTACAAAGTCCTTTATAATAATACTAAAAGTATTATCTATCTAAAGGCTAGTAATACTAAAAGTGTCTTTTCCCTTATTAGTAATTAAGAGGTATAGGTTGTACGAAGAGATATGCATGTAAAGCCTCTCCTTATAGTAGTTATAGTGTGTCTTAAACTAGTATAGACTAGACTTAGCAGCTCTATATAAGGGTCGTATAACCTAAAAGATTATATTTAGTAGAAAGCTCTAGCGCATCTTCTTTAGTAGCCTTACATAGAGCGTACTCATTAGCTTATTGGTAGACTAGGTATACGCTTACGTAATATTATATAGCTTAAAGTGCATTTCGTACGCAGCTTTTAGGCTTACTTTAGTAGTCTTTAGTTTATCCTCTAAATAGTAAGTAATTAGGTAAGAATCTTATTCTTCTCCTTATCTAAATAGCTAGTAAATACTAGGTAGGATTTCTTATATAACTAGGTTATCTTATCTTTAATTTCTTATATAAGGCGTAGGTTAAAGATCTAGCCTATATACTTAGTTAAGTTATACGCTATAACCTTAAAAATACTATTTATAATTAAAGCGTCTATCTTTATATAGTTTAATTTTTTAAATAGTTCTTTAAGTATAGTAATTATACTATCTATGCAGAGCTTTAAAAATAAGACCTAATTATTTTTTTTAAGTTAGGAACACCTAATTTATTATTCTTTATATAGGTCTCCTTATCCTTTTACTCCTTCTAGCGTTTATTTCTTCTCTTTACGTGGGTGCAGCGTCACTATCTTAAGAAACTTAGTCTAGAGCAGGTCTTAGTTCTAGTAGTGCGGCGTTTTTACGGGGTTGTTCCCTCCTTCTCTTCTGTAGGAGATCCCTATATACGGGGGCTAGTTTGTCTAGATCTTTTATTATAGATAGGTTATATTCTTACTCTTTATAGTATAGTTTAACTTGTGTATATTAAAGCTTTAGTAAGCTATTTTTTAACTTAATAATAATATCTCTCCCCTTTATGCTCTTAATCTTATATAGGCCTATCTAACCTTTCTTTTCTCTTTATGCTATAATCTCTAAACTAAAGGGGAGAGTAAGAGCTTCGTGCGATATAGGACTATTACGTATATTAATTATATAATTAATATTAGCTATTACGCAGTCCTTATAAAGTATCTTTATTACCTTTTATATAGCTATTACCTATACGATAATATTAGGCGATAGTAGGGAGTCTAAGTTAACTTTTAAATATACTCTAAAGACAAGTAGTATGGGCACTAGACCGTGTGGGCTAGTAGTATTATTTAGGGCCTTAACTACTATTTATAAGATATCCCTATTATCTATATAGTTACCTAGCTTAGTTTTTAAAATATTAAATACGCGTCTAAGAGATACGTACGCTTATTTAATCTTCCTTACTACCTAATAAGCCTCTAACGTGTTCGGCAAGCGAGTGGATCAGGCAAGTAAGCGGATCACTCTATTTTACTAGTAAAACCGTGATTTTTACACCCCTGTTAAGGCTCTTAATACATAATAGAAAAATTTATAAAGTTATGTAGCTAGCTACACCAATATAAATAATTTATATATTTAAAATTATTAAGCTCTAGCCTAAAGAAACTGGACGTTATTTAAGAATTACTATATTATAGGGGTATTTTAGTCCCCATACGCCATATTTTAATAACTACATATATTAGAACTATAGAAATTTAGTATAGTTATTCTTACACATATAATATAACTATATTAAAAATTTAGAATTTATTATTAAGTATTAAGAGCCTTAACAGGGGTGTAAAAATCACGGTTTTACTAGTAAAATAGAGTGATCCGCTTACTTGCCTGATCCACTCGCTTGCCGAACACGTTATAAGTATTTATTTATAAGTAGTTTTTATAATCTTCGCGCAAGCTCTAAAATCCTTAAAAGTAAAATTTATACCTAGATTATATATAATATAGTCTAGTAGTCCTTAATAGGTATTAATCTAGTACTTATATAGTGCATCCTAGGTATCCCGTGTAGATATTAACTTTAGGAGTATAGTGGTCTAAAATAATATATTTATATTAATAATATATAGTACGTCTCGATTGCTAATTCGTACAACATTAATAATAACCTTATAGTTAAAGTAAGTATTCTTAATAGTAAACTTAAATATTCGTAGTGCTTAGTCGTACGACTAGTAAAAGTAGTAGAATTTCTTAATTTCTTCTAATATAGCTAAATTAACGTCGTAGCCTGCTCTAGCTAGCATCTTTTAGAGTCTCTCCGTACAGGGGTGTCTAAATCGGCGATAGAGGCAGTAGAGTTCTAATTTAGTAAAGAAGGACATAGATTCTTTCTTGCTTACGTTAAAAAAAGGATATCCCTATTTTTATATAATAAGGATAGTAGTCTTATCCTTACGTATAATAACGTTTAGAATATTATTAAAGTATACCCTAAGCTAGTTAGCGTCTGCTAGTAATAACAGAAATAGTATTAAAGTATCTAAAATATAGTAGGTAACTAGACTAATTAGGTTCTTAATTTATATAGTACTAAGTGACTCTTTTAATATTTAGCCTCTAAAGCTAATATCTGTGTAGCTAGGTGTCTAGTTAATTTCTATACGTAGGTTTTCCCGTACGTACGCCTTAAGCTAAGACTTACTAATAATAAAAATCTTTACTACACCTATATTCTAGAGTTTACCTTAATATACTATATAGTATTAGTTATTAAGGATAAACTGCTTAGCGTACTCTTTAGGTTTAATACTATAAATATTCTCTCTAGTTACATAGTATAGGTAAGTAGTAAAGGTAAAGTAATTAATAGCTTACTTTACGTCTTTAACTTCTTACTTTATTTTTTTAAAATTATATAAATTATCTTCTTCCTTAGGGTATCCTTTAAATTCTTAAATATACGAGATAATAGCTTTATGTAATAAGGTCTTATTATAAAATTCTTTATATAAGGAGATATACTAGTTCTTCGCGCGCGTATAGTTATTATAAAAATAATTTAATAATTAGTATCCTTCCTTATAGTAGATAAAGCATTTCTTTGTCTGCGTACGATTATCCCTAGAGTGTAACCTAAATCCTAGTAGAGACCTTTCACGTCCTCTTTCGCAGGATAAGAAGCTCCTTTCTCTCTATATAGAGTTATATTAGTAATTAGTATAGTACGTGTTAAATAGTTCCTAGAGGTATTAGTTAGCTTTATAGTCTATAGTAACTTAAAATACTATTTATAAGTTACTAAATAAAGCTTTACACGAAAGTTTAATAGTAAATATAATATACTTTAGTTCTAGCTATCCTTAATAAGCTTATATAATAGTAGTATAAAGTATATCGTCCCCTTTAAAGTCTAGTCTTATTACTCTTTAAGCAAGCGTAAGCTTATTAATTATTATTTTTAAGATTTTATATAAATTTTTATTAAAATTCTCTTATTAGCATTATTTAAAGGTTATTATTATCTAGTTAGTTTAGTATTAACTATAATTTACGTTTATATTAAAATAGTTACTTAGAGCTTTGTATAAGTACTTCTAGGTATATCCTAGTCTTATATTATGCAGGTAGTACATGTTCGCACGGCCTTCTAAGATGTCTGGAAAAATGTCTACGTACTAGGTTTCCTAGATATCCAATCGTTAGCAGAGATCTATAAAGATTCTAGTCTTATCTATAAAGGTATTATATAGTTAACTAGTATAGTTATTATCCTTCTTCTATGCCTTTTAAAATTGTATAATCTTATCTACTAAAAGTCTCTTATTAACTAATTCCCTAGTAGGTAGCAGTTTGTATAGGCTATAATATTATAGGTATTAGACTAGAGGTACTTATGGTGGCGCGTACGCTGCAGTGGGCGGTGGTACGTATAATTAGGGATATAAGACAGGCGCTAGATAGAATAGTATAAATTATTTATATAGTAACTATTATAGCGCTGGTTAAGGTGCTAGAGCAAGTAATTCTAGTACCTTTAAGGTAGTTAGTAGTATTACGTTTAGTCTACTTTCGTGCAAAGCCTTATATTGCGATAGAGGTTACGTATAGGTTTTTTTAGGTGTAATAGCTTTCCCTTACAGCGCATTATATAGCTTTACAGCTATTACTACGCCGCTATTAGATAAAGGCATAATATTTTTATCTATTAGTACTTATAGTAATTCCTGCTTAAACGCACGGTTAAGCTTATTAAAATATATTTATATTTATTTATTAAAGTCTTTTTAATATGCCTAAAGGAGTTACGCTCTAGTTATAGTTATTATATAAAGACTAGTAATAGTATATCTTACGTATAATAGCTATTGCCTACGCGTAAATAATGCTATATTAATCTTATCCTCTTAAAATTCTAGGTTAGTATCCCTTATTAGTATTGCTATTAATATCCTTATATCCTTTATATATTATTTATATACATGGATGTTATCCTAGCTTCTTATATTATGTGGGATAACTACTACTTAGGGTAAAAAGTTTAGTAACTAATAGCGTAATATTATAGGTTTATATTATTTAATTAATTAGTTAGTTTTATACGGAGGGTTGTGGCTAGTTACTTATTTATATAGCCTTATTATTAGGTAGTGCTTGTCGCACAGTCTTTCTCTCTTCTTATATAGTGTCTTTACTACAGCACTGTCTGCTCCCCTATGCTGGTTCTGCAAGCAGTACTAAGTCTCCTCTATGTAATTAAGAAATCGACCTCTATTAGTTAAGATAGGTAACGAAATAGAAGAACCTATTTACTTAAATTAACTTTTATCTTTCTTTTTACTAATTTACGGTTAACCTTACTAGTCAATTACTAATTAGTGTTAATAGGACTCTTATAGCTAGCTATATATAAGGTAAGTATAATATAATAAAATAAAAGGTTTATATAGTGTATATAGTGTATAGAGTAATAAGAAGGGTAACTAGTTCGTGTAATTACTTTATGTCTCTATTATACAAATAAAGGTGGCGATATTTCAGGAGGCAAGCTACGCACGGACATTACATAAGACAACCACGTAATCACGTGTTAGGTCTTATAGAATACCTTTCGCCGTATCGCCCCTGCGTACGGACAAATAGTATATTATCCGCAAACTAACGGACAAATAGAACGTACGAATTAGATAATTCAAACATACCTACGCATCTACTATAATAACTAGAAGAATAACTAGATTTCCCTACTACTTATAGCATAATTAGCATATAATAACAAGATATTGGCAGCAACAGGATTTACACTATTTTATATAAACTATGAAAGACACCTAACGTGGTTCACCACCGAGCGGGCCAACCCCACCGAGCGGGCCACTTTTTAAAAGTCAGTCTATTGCGAAGCGCCTCCTACAACACCACTATAATTTACTATAATTCGCAGAATATAGAAATACTATTTAGACTTATTGCTATTAGATGCATCTATAATTTCTACTGCGCAGGTGCGAGCGTTGTGGCCAGCTTCGCCGCAACGTCCGCAGCGCCTCTGCCCACGCACCCTCTTTGCAGACTCTTCACCCTCCTTTTGCCCACTACTATCCTTTTTAGCTATTAAATCGACTACCTCTCCTACTATAAGTGTCTTAGCTACCTAAATATACTTCCTCTTTTAACTTTTTACCTTTATTACTATCTCTACTATCTTATAAAGCCCTACTATTTTTTATTACATTAACACTATTTCGTGCCCTATTAATGTAACACCTTTATTAAGCTGCTTAACAGCTCTAAGAAGCGGAGAAACTAGTAAATCTCTATACTTCTATATACGCTTACGAACTAGCGTTAACTAAGCCTCTATCTTGCGGAGGTTACTTAGTGTTTTTAATTTTTATAGGGTATCCTTTACGTTAGGTAGAGTTAGCGTACGAAGAACTATATTAAGTCTTAATAACACTACCTCTAGGTCGTGTAGGACTAATCTAGCGCCTCTAAAGCTTACGCAGATATTCGCCTTTATTATTACTTTTTTAAAAGCTACTTTAAAGGCTAGTAGAAAGGCCTCCTTCTTAATCTACTTAGTGCCGTACTATGCTAAGCTACTAATCTTATTACTATACGCCCGCTTTAAAGGCGAAAAACAACCCATATTAAGTGGCTGCAAGAGGTGTGATGAGTGTAGAGGTATATAAAGAATAATAATCTTCTGTTCCTTATAGTATTTATAGAATTCGTGTAAGCAGTGGCTCTCGTAGCTATTTATAATTAATAGCTAGTGTGCACCCAAACTACGCGCCTTAGTATAGGTATTAAAGTACCTTAGCTAGGTAAGGCTAAGCTTATTTAACGTCTAGCTATTAGGACTAACTTTAATAACCTAGTCTCGGGGTAGATTGTGGAACCAGGACGTAATTAGAACCTTACTAAAGAAGATAAGAAAGGGTAGTAGAGCCTAGCCTTTAGCGCTAATATCTTAGATATTAGTAACCTACTTATAGTTACTAGGTTAAATCTTCTTTAGGTTGCTTCGCTTTTCAGAGCCTGTAAAGACTATCTAACCCTGTATTACCCCCATTATAAAGCCTGTCTCGTCGAAGTTGTACGTGTCGTTATTAGCGATACCATACTTAGACTTAGTATTAGTAACTAGCTTAAACTAGGGTATTATAATACGTAGATCTTTATTCAGGGCTTGCTAACAATTATATAGATAGCTCCTTTAAAGCTTAATTTCTAGCGTACACGTCTTAAGCCTGTCTACCTAGTACTTACTAACAGGCTGTCCACCGCGCTTAGTAAGTAGATTATTAGCTATATCTTAGACTATATCCCTTATTGCACCTATTCCTCGCTAGTTAAGCTTAAGTATACGTTAGACTAGAGCCTCCTCCTCTAGCTTAGTTAGCTTTTTTAAGTTAGGCTCGCGATCGCGTTAAGAGAGGGCTTCTTAGCGTTATTATTATACTATTATTTAAGGCACGCTAAAGGCTATAATAACGCGTCTTTTACTTTTATTATAATCTTTAATTATAGCTTAGATAGCAAGCTATAGTGCGCTTTTAGTATAAGGTTATTGCGCGTTATGTTGTAATGGCATTGTAGTATAAGCTAGAGGTGGGCTGCATTTAGCAAAGTTGGCCCGCTCGGTGGGGTTGGCCCGCTCGGTGGTGAACCACGTTATATCTTTTTAATTAAATATTTCCTAAAATAATTAGGACGGAAGAAGCAATTAACATAGTAAAAACCGTAAAAAAAAATAAACGCATAACTCTAAGAGAATCTTAAGAAAGCTTAATAGTAAAGCATTTCTTATATAAATAAAAAACGGTACCTTAGTTAAAGAAAGGGGATAAAGCATATCTGCTTTTAAAAAAAATTTTAAACCTAAAAGAGGAAACGCAAGAAACTAGACTATATTAAGGTTAAATTATTTTTTATTATTAAACAAGTATTACTAGTTAACTACTAATTAAAACTACTACTAGATGTAAAAATACACCTAGTATTCTATATAGACTAATTAAAACCTATAGACCCTAACACACTAGTTAAAACCACCTTCTATTACTAACCTAAGGAGGAAAATAAATTCGAAGTTAAATAAATACTATAGTATAAGAATTAGCCACGTATATATCTTATTAAATAGAAAAGATACCCACACAGCGAAAACACTTAGGAACTAGAGGACTACTTATAAAATTATTAAGAAAGAATCTAATAATACTAGCGCACTACGTAGCAGAAAAGGAAGGTTTTAACTAGACTATAAACTAGTCTATTACTTTAGCACCTAGAGTGGTATTAAGATTAATTAATACTACTACCTAAGTAAGCTCCTTATAAGACTCTAGGGTCTCTAGCTTGTCTACTATAAATATACTATAATTAAATTACTTTTATTCCTTTTAACGTAACTTCTTGCACTAATTACGCAAACGCGCTATCTTCTCTCGTGCTAGACAAGCACGCAAGAGTGCTGCATAAGCGAGCTATTCTTTTACCTAAAGTTTTACCTTCTTCTTAGCCTCTAACTTTTCTAACCTTTCTAACGTAGCATCTATTTTTAAATAATCTAGTAGAGAAATCTCCTCTAGCTTACATTTCTAATTACTATACTAAATACAATTTATGCACTTTAAGTATGGTAATAATAGTTAATACGGCAGTTACTTCTTAGCGTAGTATAAATAAGCGACTATAGTAAATACGCAATTTTATTTAAGATAATTAGCGTATAAATAATAGTATTAGGCAGATTAAAAAAGCGGCTTTATAGGTAGTTAACTTATAAGGATATTAAGTCTAGAGAGGGAAGCTAATATTAAGATTTATTAAAATTTAATATAATGTAAGGCGGTATAGATACTTATTTATATAACTAGCTAAAATTCCTAACTTTATAATAAATTACGTAATTAGTTACGCGTCCTAGAAGTATTAGGCGTCCTAAAAGTATCTTAGTATATAAGACTTTAGGACTCCTAAGACTCTTAGGATTATTAGGATTTATAGGATAAGTTATGTATATAGGAACGCGATAGTAGCATTTTACTATTATATTTAACCTATTTACTAATTTATTATTTGGATTTGACTCAGGCTCTTGTTAATTTAATTATGCTATATACACTTTTAATACTAACGCCCCATTAATACGCGTAAGCTATTAATACCCCTTACCTATATCACTAACACTCTTGCCCGAGAACTAACCCTTACCCCTTTAGGACTAGGTACCTCGAAGGGCTTAACAGACTATTATAAATAGTTCTTTATTATAGATGTTATAGTTGTCTTTTGCAGGGCGTATCCTTTTAAAGTAGTAGGCTATAGATTATAGTTTTCTATTTTTATTTTTCTAAGATAGTACTCTAACTATTACATAGTTAGAGGCGTCGGCCTCTACTATAATTAGTAGTTCTAGATTAAAATATTGTAGTATAAAAGCGCTTATAAACGTAGCTTTTAGCTAATTAAATGCGGCCTAGTTAATGCTATTAAAGTAAAATACTTAATTCTTCCTTATTAGACCAATAAGGGGTGAAGCTAGTCTCGATAAATCTAGTATAAATTAATAATAGAAGTTTATAAAGCCTAAAAAGGCTTCTATATTCTTTATATTCTATAGGTGTTCCTAATCTTATATCGCTTCCACCTTTTTAGGGTCTAGATGTTATCTATTATAATTACGTAACCTAAATACGTAACCTAAGTTTAGTAGAACTTACACTTACTAATATTAAGTTATAAGCCTACTTCTTTTATAGCTTTTAGTACTATGCGTACGTGCTGGCGGTGCTTAGATAGTAACTTGCTATATATTAGGATATTGTTAATATATGCTATATAGAACACGTCTAAGTAGGGTTATAGTATATTATTTACGTAGTGCTGGAATGTGCTTAGGGCATTAGCTAGCCTAAATAGTATTATAAGGTATTTAAATAGGCCGTATCTTGTATAAAAGACTATTAGCTACGTATGTCCCTTTGCTATCCTTAGTTTATTAAATATAGTAACGTACCCGGCAAGCGAGTCGCCCAGGCAAGCGAGTCGCCCAGGCAAGCGAGCCGCCCACCCCACCAACTTTTTATCGCCTTTATAGCGATCTAACACAACAACGCGATATAATAATTATATATAATTGCTATTATAGATTAAGTATTATCTATACTACGCTTTGCACACGTTCGCGCGTTATGCCCGGTCTCTCTGCAGCGGCTGCAGCGCGTTAAAGCCTGCCGATTAGCACCTGATTGCGCTCTATCTTAACGCGTTTCGCTCTCTAGCTACTACTTAATCTCCTTTTAAGTAATAATCTCCTCTCCCTCTGCCTTTGTTAAGGTGCCTTGCCTCTGGATCCGCTTCTTTTTACGCTGTTTACGCGTTGTGGTAGCCTTATTAGCCTTCTTAAGCCTCTTAATCTAATCACGCATAAGCGTAGCTTCGTAAGCTATTACCTTAGCGCCCTTTTTAAGCTAATTAAGCACTGCAATAATAGAAGCAGGCAATAAGCTCTTATACCTCTAAATCCTATTATAAATTAATATTATTTAAGCCTCTATCTTACGCGCGTTGCTTAGTATTTTAGCTTCTTAAAGGGTAATCTTTAGCGCAGGCAGCGTCAGCGTACAAAGCTTAATATTAAGCTTTAATATTACCACCTCTAGGTCGTGTAGGACTAGGCCAGCGCCTTAAAAGCTTGCGTAGATATTCTCTTTTATAATTAACTGCTTATAGGCTGCGCAAAAGGCTGGTAAGAACTCTAGCTTTATAATATAATTAATATAGTTACGTATTAGGCTCTTGACCTGGCGGCTATACGCGCGCTTCAACGACAAGAAGTAATTAACATTAAGTAGCTATAAGAGGTGCGACGAATATAGCGGCATATAAAGAGTAATAATATTATTCTCCTTATAAAGCTCTTAAAATTCAAGCGAGTTATAGCTCTTATAGCTATTAAGTATAAGTAGCTAGCGCGCGCCTACCCTACGCTCTACTATATACTTAATAAAGTGCTTTAGCCACTCTACTCTAAGCTTGTTAGTAGTCTAGCTATTATTACTAATAGCGAAAACCTAGTCGCGTGGTATATTATCGTCCTGGTACTAGGCAGAGAGGTGATACTAGCTAGGGAAGATAATAAAGGGCGGGATCGCCTAGCCAGCAGCGTTAATTCCATAGATTACTATAGTCTACCTACAATTGCCTAGCTAGATAGCCTTTAGCCTGCCTTATCTCTCTAAGCCTATAATAACAAGCTGCGCTAATATCCTGCCTATTATAAAGCTAGTCTCGTCGAAGTTATAAGTATCCTTATTATAAATACTATAGGTGGTCTTCGTGCGCGCTATAAGCTCGAACTAAGCCCTAATAGCCTCTAGATCCTTATATAGAGCTCTTTGCTAATCGTATAGTTAATTAAATCGTGTAGTAAAGCTATCTATTCGCTTAACGAAGTTGCGTGGCCACTTTTCGCCAACCTTGCCAGCGCTTCGCTCAGCGAGTAGCTTATCCGCCATATCTCGCACAGCACCTAGCGTGGGCGAAAATCCTCGCGAATCTAGATCTAGTATATGCCTAATAATCACCTCCTCTTCTAGCTTAGTAAGCTTTTTTAAGTTAGGCTTATAATTGCGTCGCGTAGCAATTCCAGCACGTCAGTTACGTAAGGTCATTTAAGAGACGTTATATATTTATATAGCTTATTAAACGCTCTGAATCTGGTTTTGCTTAATAGCTAAGATAGCGAGGAAGATATCTGCCTCTTTATAGTGCGATTGAGTAATAGGTGGTTGAGCCATTATAGTTAAAAGGTAACGCGTCGCGAAAAGTTGGTGGGGTGGGCGGCTCGCTTGCCTGGGCGACTCGCTTGCCAGGTACGTTAACAATATTAAGCTTTATATAGTATTTTACCTTACTAAGATAATTTAGCCTCTCCTAAAGTAAAAGGATTAAGTATTAGTTTTTAACTATTAGCGTGTTTAGCGCTCTATAGTTTATATAGAATTATAGTCCTTTACTTAGCTTTTTTATAAAAATAATAAGTAAAGTAAAAAGTGGCTTACTAGCGCATATAAAGCCCTTATTAAGATATTCTATGAAGTACTTCTTTAGCACCTTTAACTTATCTTAAAACATGCTATATAGTAGCTTGAACTCCAGCTATTTACTATTTTAAAGTTTAACCTTTAAGTTATATAGTTAATATTTAGGTAATTATTTTATTTTTTTACGTAAGAACACATGCAGCAAGTTATAATACTTAATTAATATTTTAGTAGCTAGGTTAATTTTCTTCTTCTTTACTAGTACTTTATTAATATTTACTATTAATATTATAAAGACCTCGTATCCTTAGCGATTCGCTAGTCTTAATAAGGGAACTACCCTAATTACGTAAATATTAAGCTTTAGTACTATAGCGTAGGGAATACTATCTTCTAGTTCGTTGTTCTAGAGTAATTCCTCTATCGCGGGTGTCTTATTAATCGTAGAAGCTCTATCTAGCCTACCTATAGGCGTTAGTTTAGGCTCCTGTAGCTAGTAGTATAGTATTTTACGCTAGCTATTATATCGCGCTCTTAATCTAAGTAAAAAAGTAGTACGTTGTTAATGTTTAGTTATTATTATCGTGGGTTAAAGATCTAATTTAGTGCTAAGGTGCTATTTTATACTACTTGCCTCTTCATCGCCCTTGTGCAGCAGCGCCCATCTGAAGAAGTCCTTCACATTATCCTTCTTCATCTCCCAGCTCCTCGCGCCCAGGAACCATTTGCCCACGTAGGATTCGGGCTCTGGTATCTTCTCCCAGCACTTCCAGAACAACTCCGTGCGCTCGTCGCGATCGAGAGGCAGCGGATGCGACTCTTCTGCCTGTAATGCGCGCTTTCGCGGTAGAAAGGTCAGCAGCCAGAACACCGTTTCTAGGATAGCCTAGGCGATGAGGAAGTACGTGAAGCCGGTTTGCGGCGGTTCGGCGATGCTGAGCGAGCAGTAGAGGATGGAGAGCGGCGTGATGGACCGGAGGACGAGGATGCAGGTGCGGATGAAGAGGTACTCCGGGATGCTGGTCCCGATCATGGTGGCGGGGAGACCGAGGGTGACGCCGCGATAGGGTTGGAGATACTGCGCGCAACGACGAGAGGTATCTCAAATTAACAGGGCGGTGTAGGCTCAAAGGAACGATTCAGCCGGGCTCCATCGTGTTCGTTGTGAGGTGCAGCGCGGGAAGTGTAGCAGGCGCCATGGCTGTGCTGGGAAACCTGATTGAGGGGGCCGAAGTTGCCCATCAAGCGGCGTCGTCACCACCAGGTGGCGAGCTAATTCGTGATCGGTTTATGTAAGCACAACCGCCAAATTTTGTTCTCCCATAGTAATCACCATACAAAGTCGAAATTCTGAGGTTCTTAACGCATATTAACTTGATTTTAAGGCTAAATTTAATTTTAAAGCTTAAATCTGACGCGTAGAGCTCAGATTTGGTGTTAAGATCTTAGAATCTCTACAGTATGTAGGATATGTATAGTATATTCACTAGCGTTGTAAGCGTATCTTCTCGCCGCTAGTTTCTATAAGCCTTTGGCAGCGATCTAGCATCTCCTTAATAAGCTCCCTGATCTTATTGATAGAGATCTTATCCTATATTTGCCGTAGTATATCCTTGAGGTGTTTTATAGTCCTATCCTAAGGCGTCTCACCTTTACATGGCTTGTAGAGACGCCTTTTAGCCTTTTCTTTAAGAATGAGCTAGCATCCTTCTGTAGGATTGAGATCTGGTGACCTCCCTAGGTGTATGAGGAGCCGCACTCCTTAAGATATCTTAAATATACGCGCAACGTTATATTTTAATCTTATACTATATAATAAGTTATTATCTTTTTATAGAATAAGATATTTATAAGGATTACGAGTGCGCGCGTTATTAAGGATCTTAATATACGTAGGCAGTATATGCTCTGTATAGTAGGCTTACGTTATATAGTTCCCCTAAGGATCTACGTCGACTTTGGGAGGCTTATGAGCCTCCCATTCTTGTACGCGCTTTTCGTACTGCTGAGAGGACTTATACATCCTTTTACGAGGTTTCGGCGGAGGCTTAACGACTGTAGGCATCTCTTTGTCATCGTTGTAAAAGTAGAGCTCTAATTTAAAGTCCTAGTTGACGCAGGCATACATGTGTAAAACCTGACCCTTAGGAGCGCTCCGAGGCTACATATTAGTGACTTTTCTGTATCGTTTTTGCTGCCCGCGTCGACGCAGCTGACGAGGCTTTTAGAGGCGCTTATGTGGGTTAAAATAAGCCTCGTTAGTGAAGAAAACTTAATCCTAGTAACCTATAATGGGCAGATCCTTATTCTACTAGCCATACTATACGCGCGCAGCTTTGTTGGCGTCTGTTAAAGGATTACTATAGGGCGCTATGTACATGTAAGCGTCGAGTTGTTAACTAAAGTTGTATTATAACTAACGCTTAGAGAGCTTAACGCTATACTTTTTAGCTTAATAGGTAAGCAGGCGTTAACTATAGGGATTCTCCTTAGGCTCTACTATGTGTTTAAGAACTTATATAGGCGTTTAAAAAGCTTTCCTAAGCTTATTACTATTAAGCTTAGCTAAAGGCTTGCGCGTACGCCTTTGCGCGATCTCTATACCTAGCTCGCGTTATTAACGCCTCTAACGTCTGCCTGTAGCCTTAGAGATTTAAAATAGCTTATTAACGTCGTTAATAGTCTCGCTATTCGCCTAGTAGCTATAACGGTGTAGGTAGGCTGATTTCGTAGGCGTAGTATATTAGATATTAGGTTTAGAGCGTTCGGGCGTTCGCGGCGCGTCGATTGAGCTGCTTATCGTAGGAATCGGACGAGATTTGGGTGATTGGTGTAAGGGTGAAGTTTTGTTGTAGATGGAGGGGCTGTTGTTGATGGCTAGTGCTGCTTACGTACACCGATCACGAATTAGCTCGCCACCTGGTGTCACCGTCTTTGTGCTGAGTCATGCAGCAGCCCCCACAACTCCACATGCATCATTTCATCGTCATGCCCCGAACTCGTCTGATAGATTGATTCCGTTTATTTAAACTGGTACTCTGTTCATCCTACCATCTTCTCGGAACTCCGACGTTTCCACACCATCGGCGCCCTCTCCGGATGAAACATCTGCAGCAACAACACCTGCCCCGTGTCCTCCTCCACCAGCTTCAACACCCTCCTCCTCGCCTGTCCCATATCCTCGCCATCAAACACTTTTGGCTCAACATAATGCTCCTTGAGTAGCGTCGCCATACATGCCACAAACTCCACTTGCGAGAACTTCTTTCCCGGGCAATTCCGTACACCATCCGACCAAGGAATGAACGACCCCTTGCGCGGAGTCACAAAGACTTCGTCATCAATCCGAGCAGATGTCGATTGAATCCAGCGCTTCGGGTTGAATTTCAGACTGTCTTCTCCCCAGTACTTCGGGTGCGTGTGCACAGCAATATGATTGGGGATCAGGAGAGTTTTGGCAGGAATGATGTATGTCTTGCCATCGACCGTGAGAGGTTTGTCGGAATTCCCCGTTGATTTTGCGATGGGCACCGGGGAGTACAGCCTTATTGTCTCGTAGAGCACGGCAAGCGTGCGCTTCAGCTTGGGGTACTCGGTTGTATAGGCCCACTCATCGGCTGGCCTCTCTCCTAACACATGCTCCAACTCTTCGAAAACCCAGTCTTGCATTGCTGGATCGGTAGCCAAGAGGTATATGGTGAAAGCAAGTGTGTGCGCCGTGGTGTCGTGCCCGGCGAAATTGAAGACGAAGATGTTTCCGTAGATCTCAGTCTCGGAAAGCCCGTCGTCGCCTAGGCTGGCGCGCACGAGCTGCGTCATGAGATTGTTGGCAGCAGGTTTGTCTTCGGAGAACGCTTTCTTCTCGGCTTCATACACTTCGGTCATGTATGCCCTGAAGCTGTGCACGGCGGCGTTCAACTCTCGCGCCTTCTTTGGGAGCCAAGGCTTCTGGATGACCGCTGTGCCCAGAACAAAGAGCAGCACACAGTTGTCGAGGATTATTTGAAGCGACTCTTTGTAATTGGCAGCCACTGAAGTTGTGGTCGTATCAATGGAACCTCTCGAAGCCTGGAACGGGTAAAACTTGCCGAAGCCTGCCGCGGACAGTATATGTAAGGAAATCGTGCGGGCATCATCAGCGATCGAAGCAGTTGCACCCTTTGACGTCCAGTAATTCACGGCACTGCGACTTTGACGGATAGTTTCCGACCAAACAAGTTCGTTATTGTGTTCGTTGAATGCTAGTGAGGTGATCTTACGATGCTTATTCCAGGATTTTCCATCTGCCTGCGAGAATTTAAGCGCTGCACCGATCAGACACTGAGAAATCGAGTTCTTACTGTAGACAGGTTGTCGCCAAATACCTTAGTCATCTCAAAGATCTCAAGCGGTCGAGGGAAGTCTTTGTCTTTCTTCAATATTTCCGCGAGAGCGTCTGGGCTACACAAATGAACCCACAGCTTACCCGGTGTCACCATAATGAAGACGTCACCCATCTCTTCATGGGCACGATACTTATCGGCGAATTCCCAGCCCCGCCAATTGAAGCGAGTGAAAGTGCCGGGGCCGAACGGCAGCTTTTCGAACAATGGGATGAACACGCGCTTGTCAAGAACCATCCATAACGGATTCTCCGGGTCGATGGGAATGACGCGCACCGGAAGCCCGATCTTGCGAGCCACAAGATAGTTTCTGAGAAGCCGGTTACCAGTGTAGATGAAGTAAAGGAGCCAAATCGAAGAAACAACGACCAGGGGAAGCTAGATGATTGCGAACATAGTGAAATATGATTGCGAGAAAACAAGTATGCCGTGAAGTGTTGAGTGGATACTCGCTTGGTAGGTGCAGCTGTGTCTTCGAACAGATGTCGCTGTTTCTGCTGTAAGGTGCGCCTGCGTCGTGCGGAAGGTGTGCCTGTGTGTTTGGGAGGTGTGGAGGAAACCGACCTGGATCGCGCATGCCTCCTCTAAGGACGCTAGCGGGCACCAAGTTTCGATAAATTACTGCGCGCACTGTGCCACATGGCTGGGTGCGTGCGCGCATTCAATATGTATGCGACGTGCAGGGGAAAGCGATACGATTTCAGCCGTTGCACCCAGCGCAGCGGAAACCCTGGTCTTTGGCAAACTGAGTGCAGACTGTGAAGAGACACTGTTGCTTCTGCATTCACGGTCCATTTGCCTGATTGAGGCAAGCCCAATGAATGTTGTAGCATCTCGGCATGTCTTTCCAGAAGCTCTGGGGCGAAACCAAACGCTGACTCTGCTCTAAAAATACTCTACAAAACATCCATATGCTATTTTATATTTGGCTTATGTGACGGTTTAGGACATGAAGCTTGGGCCACCCGCGTACGTGCGGCCCGTCCACGTGATCCATAGTATATAGCTCTATAGCGTAGCTTCTCAATCAAAACAACGATTGCCTCAACACTCTTTCCGACGTTATAGCTTAAAACAAGAAGTCTAGCATCTGTGTATAGCCTAACGCTAATTAATTCAATTAGTATGTTTTTACTTTCTAAACTATTGCTTATTTCGACGCACGCGTAGGGTTGTAAGACAACATTAGGGTTATTTTAAGTCTCATCGACTGTATTTATAGGTTAATTTTGGGACTTAAAACTTAAATCAAAATATTTACTATTTAGTACATCTTTATATGTCACGGTTTATGGCCCTTACCTTACAAGATAGTTGCTCTTACCTTGGCATGGTTGCGACTTACCTTCCACCTATCCAGGACTAGTGTTGTTTGTGCCTGCGCACCTATATCTTCTGTAGTTCCTAGATAGTACAACCTCAGTTCAATCCTTCAATTTCCCTGCGTACTGTCCAGCTCTGCTCACCGCGACATTATATTATGCTACTACACCGCACATTAAGATGGGTTAAAATAGAGCTACCAGGCTATCCAGCTAGGAAATCAGCCCCCACACGTCATGAGGAACCATATCCTCCATAAAACGATGGGAAATGCTTAACATGAGCAGATTCTTCCCAACCTTCCACCACAACTTGTGAGAGCTCCTTATTGAGACCATGCATTCATTTTTTATTCCAGAGTTTCAGCCGTTCTGTTCTAAGGAGAAGACTGGTAATGTGAACGAGGCCCAACTTCCAAAACGTTACTTGAGAAGCTCCGTACTGTCTCTTGTGACGGTGCTTCTCAGTCTCCTCTCTGCCATCTTCTCTGCCGCCGGTATATCCGGTAAGCTTCTCCCTCTCTCACCATGCAGCACATTGATTTGCATCAGGTTTTGGGAAAGTGACTATTCTATGCTGCACAATTCTCGTCGTGAGTGTACCAACGAACGGTCTCAGTGGTCCTGAATCTCATGAACCCGTTCAGTATGGGCGTTGATTATGGGGGATCCTGCTATTGTTAGCGTTCATGTGGTTTAATTCACACGTTTCTATAGTGTCTTGGGACACCATGGAGATTTACGGAGTTCGAGAAGTGGTCCGGGGCTGACGCACGTAGCCTTTGTTTCGTTTGGATCGGCCGTCTTGCTGGTTTTGTATACTACCCAAAAGAATATCTGTATATTCGTTCTCCAAGTAGGATGAAACACTTCACTCAATACCGAAAAGTCCTGGTGAGGACACTGGGAAACTCGTTGCCCCATTCCTGCTCACTACGAACTACCGCTGGAGCTGCCATAAGATAGCATGGCCATCATAGAACTCGACGGTGAATTATGATCAATTCTTCATTCTTCTTAGTTCGCGATTCCATGATTCGTTCGGTGTCCGACACAGGTTACACATATGCTGGAATGAATAGCTACAGTCTGAGCCCAAAGAAGTAACGGGAGTGATGTGAACATTCAGGAGCAAAATACATAGGAAAAGGAAGAGTTATTCTTGAGTTCTAAGATAAGACGCCCAGGGGTCCCTTCAACACATGCAGTTCAAGTCTGCTGAAAGAAAAGCAAGGACACTCAAAGAGATGCTGAAGCCAATGCTTCCTCCTTCACCGCGCCATGGTACGACCCTTGAGTCACAGTATACACGTAAATGGTGATGCAACTATCGCACACCTACTGTGTCTATCTCCGATTCTTAAGCCATCTTATCCGTGGCGACGATCGGAGCGTCACTGCTTTGGGAGTGTGATCGAGTGAACATCTCCGCGGACTTTTTCGTCGACGGGCCTGAGATTTGCGGCTGAATATGGAGAGATTGTTCGTAGTCATCCATCGAGATAGTCTCTTTGAGAGGGTGCCAAGGCTTCCGTCGCCGGAACATGTTGCGTGACGCCTCCCTGAGACTGTATGTTGGTCCTACCAAGGGCTTATCCGCGACGAAAAGGGTACGGAAGGTGCCGAGGCAGGCGACAATGATTGCTAGTAAGAACGGGTTAGCTTTCGATAGAGTATATCTGACACTGTACTCACTCACCCATGTTCTGTTCCAACGACGTCCACATGTATGCCCACGTGGGTTCTGGCTGCTTGGAGAACTTCTGAATCAACGCCACACGGAGGATCGCAAACAACGAAGTGATCATGACTAGCGAGAACAGCCCAAGCAACGCAAGTTTCTGTTTCAGCGGGATCTTGACACGCCACAAAATTGCACAGGGAATGGTCATGACTATGATAGTAAGGTTAGCGGATATGGTCTCATCTCAGAAGACAGAGATAGGAGAAAGCAACGTACTCATGAAATCAGTCACTACGTCGAGCGAGCAGTTGAACTTCAGTGTGAACAGTCCCCAGTAGATGTCATGTTCGGTGTTACATCTTGTGATGATTTTCTCCAAAGGCGCCACGAGACACCAATACTGTGTGTCGGCAAAGCATTCCGCAAAACTGAGTGCCGTAAACACTGTGACCGCCCACCAAAGGATCGTAAATGATCGGATGTCGCGAATGAGACGCTTGAAGAAGATTAGGAAGGCCGCTTTGACGGCCCAAAGACTTCCGTAGAAGAACGCGAGAACGATCATCGAGCCTTTATAATACCTCTCTGTGTCCTCAATCAGATCCGCTGGAGGTGGCCAAATTCGACCACTGACTACCAACATGAACTGATACATGTGACCAGAGACTATCTGCCAGTCTATTGCGGTGAGCAGGGAAAGGACCCACGCAAAAACCACCAGAACGTCATCCCAATAGAGTCAGCTGAATTTCCTGGCTCGGAAGACAATTTGTACTCCCACGCAGGGCTCGCAACGGATCAAATCAAAGCAATATTTAATTTAATTAATATAATTTAATTACATAAGTGATTAATATAATTTAATTTTAATTTAATTTAGATAACTTAATTTAAATTAATACCCCGCTGCGGGATAGATAGACCCTAATTTCTTATACTAGTAAGTTATCTCCTAGCTAGCGAACTTGCTGCGATACTTATTAAATTAAATAAAAGGCACTTATAAATAATAGATATACTAATTATACGCTAGTAACTTACAGCCTTCATAGTAATATATTACGATAAAATTTTATATATAGAAGTAGTTAATTAGAGTCCCCAGAATTAATATTAAAGTATTTAGTTTTAGTAATGTTTGCTACCCGGCGCTTTTGTACCACACCCTCCTGTATTAGAGACCTAAGGACCTAATTCCTCTCTAACGTGGACCCTAATAGTAAGCTCCTGTTCGGTGTACACGTTTTTGAAGCCTCACTAAATCGACGCTCTAGGTCTGAACTTATTACTGGTGCGACAAAGATATTAAGCGCTACCTTATGCAGTGTAGGAAAGCGCTCCGTGTTATTACGCCACTAAGTGATAAGATCTATTAGCTCCTTTACAATTTTACGTTTGCCAGTAGCTTTATCTATTATTATGCCATCCCGCCGTGGTACCTTTAGTGTAGTGTAGTAACGGTTAAGCTCTTGTGCGAGCGTTTTAGTATTAGGCTTAAAAGGAACGTAGTTATTAGAGAAGAAAAGGTTATTATTATTAAATTAAGTCTTTAGGATAAGGACGTTCGCCTGCGATTAAGTAGCTTAAGTAGCTCTAGTAATAATTAATAGCTCTATAGCAACGTTAGTATTAATAAATCTAGTATTATAAGACTTACATAGCGTTTTAAAACGCTTTTAAGCGCTACTAAGCTACCTAAATTAACCTTTTATTATTTTTAGAGGCCTCGCTAGTTAATATTAGAGTTAAGGATCTAAGCTATAGTGTAGGCTAGTGTTTAGTTTAAGGCTTTATAGTAGAAGTCGAGCTTTACCTAGATTAAAGCTATAAATTACTTTACCTTCTTACTTAGCTAGGACTGTCTCTTGCTCTGCTTAGTCTATTATTTATAGTATTTAAGGAGCTTCTTAATCTTATTAAGCTATATAAAGATATTTACCTTCTAGCCTTCTAGTCTTTTTATTATTAGGTATAATAGCTTAAGCAGCGCTTTAATCGCGGTAAGCGTGTCTTAGTTAGTAATAGTAAGCTAGTTATAGCTTATAAGCTCGTTACTAGCTTGTTTAAATTTAAAGAGGTGGAAGTTAACTAACTTTTAAAGCTTAAGTACTATACTAAAATTAGTACTTAATATAGTAGCCTTAGTGTTTCTCTAACATAAAACTTACGCCTGTATATTATATAATATAATAAGTTCTAGCGCACACCGCTGTTATAGACTAGCGAAAAGATCTTCTTAACTTCTACCTAACCTTTAACCTCCTTTTAAGCCTTTCTAAAGTTCTCTCTTCGCTGGTCTAAAGCATAGATATAGTTAATAATATTATAGGCCTTACTAATTACTCCTCTTTTCCTCTACTTAGCCTACTATACCTGAAGAGACCCTTCGTCTTATGGATTAACTAGGTTAAAAGTAATAGTAAGTAATTTAGTGTCTTAGTTATTCTGCCTAGTAACATCCTTAACTCGCTTATTATTAAGGGCATCCTTATTTAACTTCCTCTTTATAGACGCGCTAGGCTTGTAGGTTAAGGCTAATTAAGCTATAAGGTTAATAACATGGCCTCTGCATTATAAACGACGATATCGCTAGTTAAATAAGAACATATCTCTAAGGAGCCAGCAGGTAGCGTTGTTATTATAGGCGTTGTTACTAACAATATAGCTAATACTACTGCTATAAATTTCGTGCTTATTGCAGATTATGCATATAAGGTTGCAAATAGCTTCTCCAGTGTGACAGCCATAGATCTATTAGAGGGCAACAAGGACGTTAACCCACTCGTAATTAGTATTTAGGTAGTAGGCTTTAACGCTAAGGAAGGAGAAGTAATTATATAATAATTAAATATTAAAACTAAGTAAGATCTTCAATCGTGCGGCTTAAATAGAGTAATAAAGTATACTAATAGCTTTAGTAACTAGTCAGTCTATAAAGTTAAGAGAAAGAGAGTAAGGGAAAGCACGCTTACTATAGCTATAATAAGCCTTAATTAGTTACTTAATAGAGTTACTACTTTAGTATAAAAACCTATTATTAATCTTTAGGTTAAGGGCCTTAAAAAGCTTTCTTACTTATAATAAGGACGCTCTATTATAGCTTTAGTTATTAAAAACTACCTAATTAACTAGCCCCCGCTAGAATTTAAGAAAGTTAATATTCGTGAACGTGTAAAGGCGCTTATTTATAGCCCTAAGTTAAGCACTTAAGGTACTAATCCTATTATCTTTAACGCAGCTGTTAAGGTCGAATAGGCTATATATATTAGGTAAATTATTTCGCTTTACTTAGCTAATATTATGCTTTTAGAGTAGATGCCCTGCTACTACTATTAAGGATACTAGATTAAAGGTAGTCTTATAACTAGCACTATTATAGTAGGTACAAATCTAACAGTCTTTACTTAAGTTCGATAGGTAATAAACAAGAGCGCTATAATTATAGATCTAACTTTAGCATTATTAAGAGTGCTTATATACAAGCTAACGTTAGAGTAAATAGTTACTATAAAATTAAGTATTAATATTAAAGCTATATAGAATAGTATACTCGAGTTCGCATGTTAGAGATAAAGGCAGGTTAGATAAGCTAGTAAGCAACTTAAAAGATATTAATATTATACTAAAGGATAAAATATATTTTAAGAGAAGATCGTGTGCACTACTATAGTATATAGTAAAAGTAAATTAAATATATTTCTAGAGGTATTATAAGTAAGGTATAAGGCATAAGGTATAAAACAGGAGCAACAAAAGTTAAATAATTAGTTTAACTAATAAAGTTGCTAGGTTATCTGTCCACCGCACTTTAAGTTTAACTTTAGTAGCTAATAAGGTTATACTATAAAAATTTTAAATTAAATTAAGTTATTTAATTTAGAGCAAGTTATTTAAGTTTGGCTTAAATTAAAAATAAATTAAACTATTTAAATTAAATTAATTAAGCTTTAATTTAATTTTGAACCATTGCGAGCCCTGCTCCCACGAAACAACATGAAAGGGCTACACCAGCCCAGCTGACACCCTGCGTGATGTTAGCTCCAACTAGGTATGGTGGCGTTTTTCTTTTCGAACGCACCATGAAGGTTTCATGGGTTATCAATGGACCAATTCTCAGAGGCGGCCGTTGAGGGAGTATAGCAGACATTCTGAATACGGGATTCAGCCTGGGGAGATTCTCAAGAGATTCGAAGACTGCGGAAGTCGGGTGTGTAACCGAGTGATCAC
Source organism: Bimuria novae-zelandiae CBS 107.79 (assembly GCA_010015655.1). Taxonomy (NCBI): domain Eukaryota; kingdom Fungi; phylum Ascomycota; class Dothideomycetes; order Pleosporales; family Didymosphaeriaceae; genus Bimuria; species Bimuria novae-zelandiae. Next base: position 285,750 of record ML976711.1, read on the forward strand.
CTCGAAGGTACCGATACTCCAGTTTTGAATGTCTCTGTTAATTATTGCTCTGGGCAGAGAGAGTGGAGCCATGAAAATGACAGCTGTGAGCAACCGCGGGGCCGATCTCCTGCAGTTGATCAGCCCCAGCGAGGCTAAAGCACAGAGATCTCGGTATCTGACCCATGTGCAGGTCCCTTTCATTCTGCTTGGCATCATAATAGACTGCGTAGGCGCAGGACTGATAACAACTCTCGATGTGGAAACCCCCACCATACGATGGGCAGCATTCCTTGTTATCAACGGCATAGGTATTGGAATGGCACAGCAACTTCCTTATACAGCACTCCAAGCGGTCCTAGATCCACTCGACGTCGCGACAGGCAATGCAATTGCGGTGTTCTCATTCCAGCTTGGAGGCGCCCTAGGGATAGCGATCGGACAGAATCTCTTCCTGAACAAGCTCGCTCAGACGGTGCCAGGTTACACTTCAGAATTATCACCTGAAGTGGTCATCAACGCGGGCGCGGCCGGACTTGTGAGCCTTGCTCAAAGCCCGGAATTATTACTTGCCCTTCGTAGGGCTTATGCACAGGCGATTCGTTATACCCTTATCTTGCCCCTTGTAGCCGCTTGCGCAGCATTTCTTCCGGAAATGGGCATGGATTGGCTTAATATTCGCCATGTCGCAGAAGCGCGTCGTGCAAATACAACAGACAACCAAAAGAGCGGGATAGAGAGTCAGGGTAAAACGACAACTAAGAAAGTTTAGTTAGCTTAGTGGTAAGAGATGTAGTGGACCTTTTCAAGGGCGGTCATAAGATGTAACGAGCATCTGTCAGAAGTACTTCGCACGGTTCTCTGGCTGTTTTGCTGGAACTTCTGTACGTGCATCATTGGCATATTATTCCTCATGTAGTTGCTTAAACCTCTGCGGGACTCAAGGGCACCAAGTCATTCTCGTGAGTTGATTAAATTTCGCGGCGATCACTAGTTAGGTAGCCTGAGTATCGATTTGCGTGAAAATAGACATTGAAGATAAAGCATCAATCTATCTCCTCCTTCGATAGCCCCCGGAATACATGAAATCTGTGTGACAATGTGAAATCGAGCGCAGTGAGAACGCCGTGAAACTCAGAACTTCCAAGAATATGGTTTCCCCGAGACAGTCGATCCACATGGTCGAAATGATCATGCGTCAAGTGTTGATATCAACGTACGCGCTCTTATCGGCGCTTTTATCTTACCAAATGTACTGTTGCGGCACTGGTGCGTTCGATCTGCATGGTGCGTCTAGGCAACTGCAATATCGACCCTTGCACCCCGGGGCCTGTACCAGGTCAGCATGCATCCCAACTTCGACCCTTGAAAGTATAGAAGGCTAAAAACGGAATTCCGGGTTTCGTGACTTGCCAAGGGCATGGATCATGGATCTTGGCTCCCGACTGCTCTTTCGAGACTGGTATGAGTCTGGGGACGCCGTTGAGGGGAATTTTCGGTATCAGGCCATATCCCTCCTGAAGATTTTCATGTTCGAATTCACCACAACGACACCAGGTCGCTATATTATCATGACTTTTGAGGCTTTTGTTATTCTACTTTTCGTGATTTGGTTTTTCTGGCGTCATGCAACGACTTGGGAGAGATTTAGGCATCTCTTCAAAGGTCGAGCTATGATCGAGGAGCGTACCAAAAATGTGAGCAGCGTCATTCCGAAAAACATAACCTATGTTAACAAATTATCAAGGATGCGAAAAGTCCATTCAGCCTACCGGTATTCGGGTTTGGTGGGCGTGTTCACAGTGTGTCGTCTGAGAAGCATATGGCGGAGCTCTCGAAAGCGCCACAAGATCGCCTATCGATACATGCTTGGGGTGGAGAGGTATTGTTTTGCTCTTCAGAGACTGCATTGGATTGAATCTCACTATCTGTAGCAAATGCAGTCTCGGTAATCTCTTGGAATAGAATGGGCAACCCTAGAGCATCGTCACAAAGACGGAAACTTCTCCGCCAGTGCGATCCGCGCATCATGGAAATTTCACGCCGATTGGCAGACTAAGTTCATACCAATTGTTGAAGAGGAGATCGCGGAAGCGTACCTACGTGGAATTAGATTTCGAGGTAAGGTTCATTGGGCTGAGAAAATCGAATCCTTCTTAACTTCTTAAACGCATCTTCCAGGAGAGTACCGGGAGGTTTCCCTTCACGACTTAGTCGAGCTCATTAATACACGGCTCAATACCTTATAGACTTTAGGAGAAGACCTGGGTACGTGTATCCCAAGAAAATTAAATCCACACCATTGGCAGATCGCTGATGGCTCTAGCTTATAATGGGGATTTCGTGAGCAAGGGGCTTGCTTACTCTAGACAAGCGAAGGTCATCTCCGAATTGGCGAAGCTTTTACCTTCTTCAATCATTGGGTATGGCACTGCATGATAGGTTTGGTTGGTGCTAGCTTCTCAATTCATACAGTATCATCGGATTGATCTACAAACGCCTACGAGGCGATGAGAGATATACCCGCACCACGATACTCAGGCTCATACAGAATAAACAGCAGTGTCATAAAAGACTCTCTTCTGAACCGGTAGAGTTCAACGTTTTGTTTCTCTGCGCGGCTAATCCTTCTCAGGCGACCATCGTGGAAGCGCTCGTCGATCGATGTCCGACCAACTAGACTCTGACTGACCTCCTGAGAGAGACCAACATCACTTAGAGTACTACAAACTTTGTCACTCCTGTCGTAAGTTGTTCTCGTACTTTTACTCCCCCGTGCGACTTATCCAGGAGGCTAATGACTCAAGTTGCTCACCGGCGTTGTTCAAGACCTATGCCGTAACAACCGCTACCAACCTGATCTTCGGCACGAAGCAACGAAATGGAACCCCGCGCAGCCAATAGGGCATTTGCCCTTGCTTGATGCATTCGTCACCGAGTCTATGCGAACACAATGCTTCTCCTCTACACGAATTCATCGCATAGCTCTTGACGACTACACTTTCTCCGATGGGTATACCGTCCCTGCCGGTCATACAGTCGGGTTCAACATTAGAAGGCTGTTTAATGACGAGAGCATTTATCCTTGTCCAGAAGCCTTTAACGCGGAGCGGCACCTGGAAGGGAAGGTTCATGCCACCGACGTCAGTCCCCGGTGGCCGTTTTGGGGCAGCCAAAGGCTTCCTTGGTAAGTCCAGAAACCGTGCAATACGTCTAGCCTGTCATGAGAGGAGGAGCATCGATGCTTACATGTCGCGGTGTGCAGAGCGCTAAGTGGACAGTATGCAGTGGAAAAGATTGAAGGATTGAACTGAGGTTGTACTATCTAGGAGCTACAGAAGGTATATGTGCCCAGGCACAAACAATGCTAGTCCCAGATAGGTGTAGTACTCTCAGAAAGGTGAGTAGCAATCAAGTGAGGGTAGGAGTACCCATCTCATAGGGTAAGAGCCATAAACCGTGACATTACACGATGACACAGTCCTGGGAGATTCTATGCTGTACATTTGGCAAAAATTTTGACCACATGTCTGTTACGGGATTGGGATATTAGTATGGAAGAAGGCCGCTCACCTAGCATGTTGTATCGTGAGTTCAGCATTCCGCACCCTGGGTTGATGCTGCGCTTGAGACCACGCGTGGCACACTGAACTCGAAAGCACGATGGTGGAGAAATATATCCACGTACGTTGTGTACTTGCAATACGTAGTCAGACGCTTTTCTTATTCTATTTTTGTGAGGTGCGAAGGAGTGTTAAGGCATTCGTTGTAGATTAAGTAGCTACTCTGCAAGAGCTATACTGTGGTATCCGGCGAAAGTAGTGTCAGTGGGGCTGTGGCGTTGCGTCTTGAAACATAGACATATGGCTGGATAGGAGTGTGAGAGCCAATCAATTCTGCTTATTCATAAGTAGCAACCAATAGGTACCATTTTATACGTATAGACACACGCATAGACCTTCGTCTCCACCGACACTACTTTCGCCGGATACCACAGTATACTATATACATCACGTGCACGGGCCGCACGTACGTGGGTGGCCCATGCTCTACACTAAACCATCACACCCCCCCCCCCTCAGCTTCATATTAATCAAGAGGTAAAGCTAAAATCTTGCTCGATTAGGCAACTTCGACGCTGCCCTGGAGGCGTTGCGCGATGTTAACGAGGTAGAGCTGTCAGATAAACTCTTAATATTTGTTAGGATCCAACATGATAAGGGCGGGGCATCGGCACTTATCTGTGCGCCTAGGGCCAAGGAACCTGACTCAGCCACGGATCACGTGACGAGTCACGCGTCCCAGAATTATCGGGAGTCCCAAACGTGTCTTAGCATCTGGGACTTTGGGACTACTGGGACTCTTGGGATCTCTGGGATCGGACTTGTATATAGGAACGCGATAATAGGCTTCTATTATCGTGTTCAATCTGTTTATTAATCTATTGTTTAGATTTAACTTAGGCCTTTATTAATTTAATTATGCTATATACACTTTTAATACTAACGTCCTATTAATAAGCGTAACCTAAACTACTATAATTCTATACACATAAACCTTAAATAGACACTGTGTAGAGAAGACTAATACACTATTTATTACTAAGCTAAGAAATATAGCTATTTTCCCTAAATATACTAATAATATAGATAGGAATTGTTTAACTACCCTATTACTTATTATAACGTTTACCTTTAGGATAAACGCGAGACAAGATACTTTTTATATTTTAATAAAGTACTAAACTAAGCGTTATTACTATTAGTTAATAAAAAATATGCGTTAGATATATAGTAAATGTACTTGCACCCTAGTTACCTATAACACATAGACTAGAAGGCAAAGCATGGATTTAATTAAGTACCTAAGAAAACTATAACCTTTAGAATTAAATTAGTAAAATAAAAAGAAAATATTAAAGCTTTTAAGAAAGAAACTTAATAATAGTTAAAGGAAGGAATTGGCTATCTTAAGCCCACGAAGCCACAGGAGAAGAGAATATCTTTTTTAAACCTAGGCTTAGGCAAGAAAACGCCTTTAAAGAACTAAATACTACTAATAGTTAGGTATGAATTAGGCTATTGGTATAGCTTAATAGAATATAGATAAAAGCCATGCTACACTTAGGAGTACAGGAAAATTATGTATTAAGAAAGGCACTTAATAAAGCAGGACTTTACACGCGTAAAAAGGCTAATGTATTCTACAAGCGAGCTACGCACCCAAGCGAGCTGCGCACTTTTGTCAAGCCTATACTAACTTATAATTAATGTATAATAGCTTAATAAAATAATAATTAATCTGCTTTGTATAAAGTAAATATATAGCTTATCTTATAATTTATTTTTAATTACTAAATTTAGTTAGCCTAACGCGCTGCTATCACGTATAATATGCCTAAATCTACGCTACGTAATAGACGTGCTAGCGTCCTTCTACGCACTAAAATATAATTAAATGTGACGTTTCAGTATGGAAGCTTGGGCCACCCGTGCGGCCCGTGCACGTGACTCACGTGATCTACAGTATATAGCTCCATAGAGTAGCTTCTTAATCAAAAAGACGATTGCCTCAACACTCTTTTTTCAACACTCTTTTTTCGACGCTACAGTTATGAGCCCGGTTTGCACCTGCTAAGGCTGCTACTCACCTGCAATCGTTCACTTGCAATCGCTCATTTGCAATCGTTCACAACAATCCTGCGATACCTGCTGTATACGACTTGTGTGACAGCTGCACGACTCCACGATGACGACAGAATCTGATCCTACGATAACGCGTGTCACAGTAGTCCTCAACAAGCCTGAGGACTGGCAGGCATGGATCTTTCTTCGCAAGGATGCCGCGCAGCAGCACGATCTATGGCAGTATTGCAACCCCGACGTCGCTACAGCTGACTTGCCTCTACTAACAGAGCCTGTCGAGCCTATAGCGCACCAATACAAAGTCAACAAGGCGCCTAGTATAATATACACCAACGCCAACCTTAATAACAACGAATTTCGACGCTATCAATTTACGTACGACTAATACAAGAAGCAACATGCTAGCTATCTTAAACAGAAGCAGGCACTTTAAAATCTAAACACAGATATTAGCAAGACGATCGCAAAGCGCCATATCTACTTGCTATATAATAAGGACACGCCACACGCGCGGCTTGTCTCCCTTAAGAAGTACCTTGCGCCGTCGATAGTAGTCTACTAACGTAACTTAATTAATAACTATAAGCGCTTATGTGCCCTGCTAAAGTTGCATAACCTTAAAGACTAGCTATAATTATAGATTAAAGTTACTATTGCAAAAGGCACCTTACTAGAGCTTTCTGCGCTAGCTAGGGTTGAGCCAAGTAGCTAAGCAGCCAAGCACGCGGTCCCCTAAACCTATAAATAGCTAGTTGTTATAAAGCTTCCTCTCCTTAATAGACTTTATTTTTAAGCTCCCTAATTGTTGTAACTGTGCGCTATAGTTATAAGCCTAGTACCTTTATAACACTTTATAATATACTTGCTTTACACTAGCTAATAATTATAGTAGTAAACTATTTCCTGCTCTTTATTATCCTTACGCTTACGTCTCGACGCTTATAACCTATAATAGAGCTAGACTATATAATAACTGCTATAAAGCTCTTAGCAAGTAACTAACTTATAAATTATAACTTATTCCTACCTTAGTACGCGCAGCTTAAGTACCACGTAAAGGCTTAAAGAATATAGAGTTATATTAACCTTAAGGCTCCTAAGCAGATAAATATACACGACCAGGCTTTAGAGCTACTAGATATAAATACTAGGGGCAAGCCCCGTGCATAATAGCTTAAGCGCTATAAGCTAGAGTCTACTATTTATAGTTAGCTTGTAATAAAGCTTTAGGTACTTTAAAACTAGGTCTACGCTATAGTTAATCTGCAAAGGCTAAAGCTTATAATACTATAATTAAGTAAGTAGCAGACGCTATAGGCGCTAATTAGAGAACTTAAAAATAATTTCTATCTAAGCAATAATAATTAGAAGGAGCAGGTACGACATATATATAGAGAGGTCACCCTACGCCCACAAAGTAGCAGAATAATAGACATAACTAAATGGCTATCCGAATAGAACCGCGCACACGCTAACGCTATACTCCTAGATCTCTTAGAGATAAAGGGTACGCTACTAATAAAGGATTTCTTACGCTTAGCACTATAATATAACTATAAGTAGGCTTAAAAAGAGCTTAATAACCTATTGCGACCAAACGTAGTAGCAACTCTATTTTTAAAAGAATACGCTCGCTAGCTCGCGTAGCTTAACTAAATAACTAAGCATGCAGGTATATACGCTACGCTTAAAGGGCGCACTCCTAATATAAGCTATAAGTACCTATATAGAGCAAATAGCTAATATTAATAAAAGCCTATAAAGTGTAACTGCCTTTAGTACGCGCTCTAAGGAGAAGCTCCTTATAAGCTCTATAATAAGCCTACGAGTAAGGAAATTAGTAAAATTAAAAGCTAGATTTAAAAGAATTAGTAAAAGGTATTATTAACTAAGCTTAAGCATAAGGGGTGAATAGTAAACCCTCCTTTAGTCTTTTTAGGGAATATTAAAGCATAAATTATAGTAAGCCTATAGGCGAGTAAGCCTTTACTAGCTAGACGCTATAATTCTATAGCTACTTATTTCTTATATTTATATACGCAGGTACTCGCACGGGTTACGTTATAAGTAAATAGTTACCCTTAAACGTTCGTTAAAGCTCTATAGCAAAAGTACGCTACTTCTTTTATTTTTTTACCTTTCTATATAGGTACTCGCGCGGGTCACGTTGCAAGTAAATAACTACCCTTAAATATTTATTAAAGCTCTATAGTAAAAGTACGCTGCTCCCTTTTCTTCTTTACCTTTTTACTAGAACTATATATAAACTAGCTACTTAGACTAATTACCCAGCGAGCTAAAAATTTAAGCTAGACTCTTTTTAAGCTCTACGCGCAAGTTCGCCACCTTTTATATTTTAAGTTACTATTTAGCTTATCGTGCTACGCTCTATAAGCTAGGGGGTGTATTATAAAAGGCACCTTATTAGAGCTTTCTGCGCTAGCTAAGGTTAAGCTAAGTAGCTAAGTAGCTAAGCACGTAATCCCCTAAACCTATAAATAGCTAGTTATCGTAGAGCTTCCTCTCCTTAATAGACTTTGTTTTCGAGCTCCCTGATCGTTGTGACTATGCGCCACAGTTACTAACTAGTACGCTAAAATTAATCTACTTAACGTAAAAGGCACGCGCGTATAAGAAGACTTTCTTATAGCTATTAAGGGCATTTACCCTAAATACGCTACGCCTAAGCTAATTAAGCTATTTAAGCACGAGAATAATAACACGTAAATAGTTATACTAAAGGACTACGTCGCTACCTATATAATATATATTTAACAAGTCCGACCTAGTTCCTAGAAGCTTAATAGCATGGCAGGTGAACTTTAAGTGGCAAAGATATAAAGTAATAATAAGGCTATAAGTTAAGCGCTAAAGAGCGTATGTCTCTACAGCGATAAACACTAGTATAGCTTATACTACTACCTTAATAAGGACTTCTACTTATAACTAAGTAACTTTTAGGAAGATCCTGCTACGCGTTAGCGTATTAATTAGGCTTTATAAAATAACCCTTGCCTGCTAGCGCGCATATAAAAGTTAGTTAATAAGATAAATAAGTGTTTCTTAAAGATAACACTAGCCACCGCGACTACCTAACTTAATAACAAATAATTACTAAATAATAGGGCATTAGCCCTTATAATAGGCTTATATAGCATAGTAAGCAAGATCTTAGCTACTTTAACTAATAACTATAACATAATCCTGCTAAACGAGCTAACTATTACCGTAATTAATAATTACTCTATAACTCTTTAAGACTAATAGATCCTTAACCTAGGTTCTAACACCTACGTTATTAATATAACTAATTAGATAGGCTAAGAGTAGAAGCGCGTTAAAGATACTAGTATAACTATTAGGGTAGGTAAGTACTAATATAAGATTAAGGCCTAGGGTAAAATAACTTTTATAATTAATACACTAATAGGCATAGTACTAACGTTAATTACTTATATTACTCTAGTACCTAGTTTTATTACAAGCGTTATTAGACTTAGACGTTATTATAATAATAGTATCTACTTTAACTTAGGTTAAGACGCGCTGTATAATAAACACAGCGTTATTACGCACCTAAAGTACCGCAAGGGCTACTAGCTTATTAACGCAGATTCCTTTTACTATCTAATAAAGTTATCCTTACTTATAATAGTAATTTAAACTTATTTATTAGAAGCACTAAAGATCTAAAAGATCTCTTTAACGCTTGCCTATAAGGTTTAGGGCTATCTAGGACGTAAGGTTATAGATCACCTAAATAATAATGTTAAAGGAGTGATGGTAAAAGGGCCTGCTAATTAAGACTTTTGTTAAATCTACACAGAATTAAAGCTAATAGAGTAGGTCTCTTACTATACGCTAGAAGACGCTATTCGTCCCTTCTATTAAATCTTAATTAATCTTATCTAACTATAATAACAGGGAGAGTCCTATTATAATAGCAATAAGTAGGGTACTTATACTATTTATTAACACTTACGTTAGCACGAAGCAGAGTCCTTTCTAACGAAGTTAGAGGCTTAGCTAGGGTATTAGCTATAGAATACTATACAATAAATTTAGCGTTAGTATAATTATAATATAATCGCGATTAAACTTAACGCTAAGCGCGGTATTATTAACTTTGCAGAGTAACTCTACGCTAACCTAAGTATACACTTTAAACTACGTGCTCTAGATACTCCTGTGTAAAACGGGAGTACTAAGATTACTAGCAAGCTAATCATAACAAAGGCCCACGCCCTACGCCTCTAGGGTAACCTTTTAAAGTAATTAGTAAACGAGTTGATAAAGATAATAGTATACCTACTTAATTAAACGCTATCTAAAGTCCTTAATTAGCGCACGCTATATAAGGTTGTCTAGTATAAGAAGCCTATAATAAGCTATCTTTAATTAATTAGTTATCGCGCGTACGTTCTTAATAAATATCTACTGCGTAGAGTAAAGATAGCCTCGCGCGCCCTAATCAGCCATCTTATAGGCTACGATAGCACCAATATCTTTCGTATTTAGTTACTAATAAAGGATTAAGTCATCCGCACATAAGACGTAGTATTTAATACTTTTACCTTCTACGAAAGCCGCGATAGCTACGTAGATAATTTAGTAATTAAGGAGGTTATTAAGTTGCTTAACGTCCCTAAGGCGTATAAGGATGACGATATATCTATTAAGGAACTTATAATAACACGTTAGCGATGTCTCTACGACGAGGCTAAATCTATAGTAATACTAACACTAACGCTTGTTAGATAATCAACCAAGCTATTAGCGAGGGGTGACACTAATAAACTATTAACCTCTTAATATTAATCTACTTTTAATAACTTTATAGATATATTAGCTTTTTTTAATTAAATAGTAAATTATCTTGCAAGGCGCTACTACGCTTATAACTTTTATCCTACGCCTATATAATAAGACGTTACTAATTAACTAGTTACCAAAATTAAAGGTTACATACCTAACTAACGTAAAAATAACGCTCTATAGCGTTAAAACCTAAGTATCTTATAAGATAACGTAATTATTATAAAGCGCGTTCGAAAACTAACAAACTTAGGCAATCTATAAACTTACGCTATTTAATTAGAAGCTTAAAACGTCGCTAATTACCTACACACCTTTGCTATAATAACTATTAATAATAATATAAAGGATAACTTATAAATTTATTAAAACTAGTTACCGCCTGCACTAAAGCATATTAGCTAACTAAAGTTATATTTACACAGCGCTAAGTTTATAAAAGCCGTTAAGCGCAAGTATTAAAAGGTCTAGGGTAAAAATTACTTTTATAAGACCTTAGCGATATATTAAACCGCGCAGGCTAAAGGCGTTAAGGTAATCCTACTTATGTAGGTATTTATATATAAGTTTAATAAGGATAGCTATCTCTATAAGTATAAGGCTTAACTTGTCGCACGCGGGGACCTGCAAGAGCAGTTTAGCAATACTTACGCTACTACCCTTATAGCCCGCACCTTTTAAGTAATTATTATAATTACTAACTACTTCAGCTTAGAGCTAAAGTAATATAACGTACCTATCGCTTTCCTTAACTCTATGCTTAATTAAAAGCTATACGCTAAGACTCTAAGTATATTTAAGGAAGTAGATAGTAACCTTCTAAAGGTGCTTTACGCTATCTATAGCTTAAAGGACGCGCTACTCTTATAGTATAACATATTTAGAGTAATAGTTAAGATACTAGGACTTAAGCGCGTTAAAGGCTTCCTATACCTATACGTTAATAATTAGTTTATACTATTTATATACGTTAATAATATAGTAATAGCGTATTACCCTTCGAACGCTTATCTATATCAAGACTTTGAAAACAAGCTATACGATTGATTTAGACTCAAGGTAATAAGAGACCTAGCCTAGTTCCTAGGCGTCTAAGTCGTCCGCGATTACCAAAAAAAGAAGATCTAGCTTATTTAAGACATATATATTAATAAGATTTAGAAGAAGTACGGCATATAGCAAGTAGGTTATAAGAAGCCTAACTTTCCGCTTAACGTTAACTCTCTTAACAAGTTAATTAAGGAGACAAATATTTAACGTATAAAGCTATATTAAGAGCTTATTAGCTATTTTGCCTATATTACTTGCTAGACGCGGCCTAACGTTGCTTGTAGCCACGTTGTCCTTACTTACTATCTTACTAATCTAAGGTAATTACATATTATAGCTATATAACGCGTCTAGCGATACTTGCTTGCAACTTAACACTACGCTATTAAAAGTTCCTATAATAACTTAATTACAAAGGTTATCTCTAATAATAATAACTATCGCAATTCTCTATTCTTTAGCGCGTTAGACGCCTCGTACGTAAATAATATAGAGACACGTTAAAGCTTACAAGGATAATGTTTCTTTCTCTATAGTATAATTATTAACTAGAAGGCGACCGTCTAGCGCACTATTACTAAGTCTACTACTAAATTAGAGTTGCTTTTAATCTCCTTTACTAGCTTATAGATAGCAGAGTGGCTTTGCTTCTTTAAAGGTATCTTATTTAACTTAGGCATAACACCTACTATCTACTATAATAATTAATAAATAGTTAGCATTATTAACAAGGACCTTAATTAACTACATATAAAAGTTTAACACGTTAATATCTATTAGATGTGGATTCGACAAGAAGTAGAGGCTTAGTAACTTATTATTAAATAGGTCCTTACTAATAAGATGGCCGTAGATAGACTTACTAAAGTCCTCTTAAAGACTAAACACTAAGAGTTTATTTAATAGCTCTATCTTATTAATATCGCGTAACGCCTCTAGGGCAGCGTTAATAATAATAACAATTTTATATATTTAGTTACCTAATTAAGTAAGATTCTAGCTTCACCTCTTAATTAACATGAAGCTAAGGGGGTGTGTGACGTTTCAGTATAGAAGCTTGGGCCACCCGTGCGGCCCGTGCACGTGACTCACGTGATCTATAGTATATAGCTTCATAGAGTAGCTTCTCAATCAAAAAGACGATTGCCTCAACACTCTTTTTTCAACACTCTTTTTTCGACGCTACATTAAACCTAATAAAGCTTATAAAGTTAGAGGAGAATATAATTATCTAGTATTTTTTTAATCTTACTAAGCAAGAATACCTTAAAATCTTTACGTAAGTTTAAAATATAGTAGATACTTTACTTACTACGCGTGGCTAGGATAAAGTTAGTAAAATGTAGCTAGTAAACTTTATTAAGCGTATATCTAAGCTTATAATAAGGTTTAATTATAAGCTAAACTACTTAAGAATACTATATAAAAATCCTACTATTATATTAAAATAGTTTTAACTTGTATAGAATATAAAGGCAAAGTATGGCATATAGGATAAAGATATATAGAACTTTAATAAGTCTAGTTTTATAATAGACGTAATTTTAATAAGCTAGAAGGCTATTACTAGCTCTAAGAGGCTTAGGAGGCTAAAGTAAGTATAAGAAGATAATAAAGAGTAAATATTAATAATACTAGGTAGTAATAGCACAGGGTAAAAGATCTTACTCTTTATTATCTTCTAGGCAGAAATACACCTTACTAGCTAGTATACTAAAGATAACCTGCCTTCCTAATAGAGAATTATAGTCTTTAAAAATTGTTAAATAATAAATAAGCTTAGAGTTACGTAGATTAAGCACTTTAACGCGTGTATAAAGCGCTATATGTGTGGCACACACAGGCTACTTATTATAGATAGCTACAAGAGCTATAGCTCTATTACTTTTAAGTAGTATTATAAGGATAATAAAATTATCTATCTTTATATACTATCGCACTTATCGCATATCCTATAGCTACTAGATATAGGTTATTTTTTACTACTAAAGAAGCCGTACTTACGCTAATATAAGTAGCTAATATAAAGTTATATTAACTATATTACTAAAACTAAGTTTCTACTCGCGTTTATTAATGCGTTTAACGCGTTAATTAATAAAAATAGATTAAAAGAGGCTTTTATAGCGCTAGTATAGTACCTTTTAAATTATAATTAGTATTAAATTAATTAAATATATAATTAAAGACCTTACTAGTTCCCTTAATTAAACTTATCCCCTAGTAGTTGTAAACACCGAGTAATACGTATAAGATTAGAGAGTAATTTACTCTAGTATTAAAGAAATTTTTAAACGCTATCTAAAGCTCCTTAATACTAATAAAGAAAGTGTTATTATTATTTATAAAAAAATACGTAAAAGACAGCGCACGAGTTTAAGCTAATAAAGGCCTAAATTAAGGAGCTTAAGGAGGCAAATGTAGCTTACACAAAGCGGAAATCACGTAAAAGGACACGTATACAGGCTAGAGGAACACTACTTGCTACAGAAGGACTATAGCTAGTAGCTGCAAAAGAGCGTCCTGCGAAGAGGCAGCGCTTACAAGCAGGTAGGGAGGATAGTAGAGAGAGTAGTACGTAGCGCCAAAGGGTTTATAGTAAGTATAATAAGCTAAGGTATAAGGTGCGAACCTGCTAAGAGGCTAAAAAGCTACCTTCTAAATTAGATATTACTCTTAGTAGGTTATTTTTAGATAGTGTTAATAGTAATAGCAACGATTAAGAAGTATAAGTTAGTATTACTAAGAAAAAGTGCGCAGCTCGCTTGGGTGCGTAGCTCGATTGTGGAATACGCTATACCTTATACTATCTATATCGCGAATAGATAACTAATACCTGGCAAAGCAAGAATAGAATACGAGGTTAAAATAATACTTAAGATCTATATGCACTAGAAACTAATTACCCTTAATATTATAAAGGAAGCTAGTTACAACGTAATACTAAAACTATCCTAATTAAGAAAGTATAACCCTATAATTAATTAAAAATAAAAGAAGCTATCCTTTAAGCGCTATAATTATATATTATAAGTAAAGCCTGTATATTAATGGAATATAATAGTAAATAAGAAAGCTATTAATAATATAGTCTCGTAACGGATAGTTAAAAAAAATAAGAAATATCCTTACTAGACGCTGGCAGGAATCACCAGGTTATAGAGCGTAAGAAGATAGAAAATAGTATAAACTATAAAATTCCTAAATACTATTAAGCATGGAATTACATGTTTACTAAGAGAGAAGGAAAAGCGAACCTTCTTGAATATTAATCCTAAAATTACGCGATTAACCTAAAAGAAGGAAAAACGTCACCCTTTACACTACTATATAGTAAATCTAAAAAAGAACTCTAGCAGGAAAAGGAATTTATTAAAATAAATCTTAAAAAAGAATATATTAGACCTTTAAAGTTACTAGCGGCAAGTTCTTTTATATTTATACTAAAAAAGCATAAATAACTAAGGCCCTATATAAACTATAGGAAACTTAATAATATAATAATTAAGAATTAATACCTACTACTAAATATCTTAGAACTCTAAGACTAACTCTCGAGAGCAAAGATATTTATACTAATAAATTTATAAAATAGATACTATCTTATATATATTAAGAAAGGTAATAAGTAGAAGACAGCGGTTAGAACACGCTATAAGCTATTTAAATATATAGTTATGCCCTTTAGACTTACTAATATACTAGTAACCTTTTAGACACTCGTTAACAACGTTTTACGTAATTATTTCAATATATTTGTTATTATATATATAGACAATATACTTGTCTTTTCCGAAAACGAATCAGATCACGTACTATACGTATAAATAGTACTAAAAGCACTGGACATGGCATACCTATAAAGTAAGCCAAACAAGTGTAAATTCTATATATAAAGACTAAATTTTCTAGGACATATTGTTAGTACAGATAGAATTAAAATAGCACCCGATTAGGTTAAATATATTATGAACTAGCTAATACTAAAAACTACGAAGAATTTCTAAGAATTCTTAAGATTATATAGATTTAACTAATAATTTATTAAGGATTACGCAAAGATTATAATGCCACTAATAAACTTTACGCAAAAGGATATACTCTTTATATAGATAGTAGAATATAGAATATTATTCTAACTTTTAAAAATAGTATACATTATGCTACCGGTACTTATCCACTTTCGGGATAGAGAACTACTACGGTTTAAAACAGACGTAAGTAACCTCGCGATAGGCGTATACGGTAGATAAGAAAAGAATAGCAAATAGTATCTAATAGTATACTATTTATAAAAGTTTAACGATACAGAAACACGATACAACGTACATAATAAGGAACTCTACGCTATTATAATAGTATTAAAGTACTAGAGGATCTACGCCCTTAGCTAATTAACGCTAGAGATCTATGTAAATCCCTTAAACTAATAGCTAAACTTAACTAACTCTTCGTGATAACACGAGAGGTATCTAAGGAACAATAAACAGAGGTTATATAATAATACTATAATAACCCTATATACGGACACCCTGGAATCAGAGAAACAATAGAGCTAATTTAATAAAATTATACCTTTAGAAGTATTAAGGAAGCAGTAATAAACTATATCCATAAATACGTAAACTACTAATAAAACAAACACGTAATATATCTTAAATATAGAGAAATACAAGCTATCTAAATATTGATAGCACTATAAGAAGATATCGCTATAGACTTTATGTCGCGGGAATTATCCCTTGTAGGTACCCTGATCGGAAGGATCAGGTGGAACGGGCAAACATAACACCGAATGCTTGGTATAAATACTATTCTTACAGTAACTTTTCATATGTTACTGATCAATCAATTCGATCTCCGAACTATATACTATCCAGCTCGTTTTATCCTCCACAACTATACTCTACTATTTTAGTTATAGCTATTAATTTAGTTTTAAATATTAGTTTTAGCTTTAGCTTAAGCTTACGCTCTTTAGGAATATATAAAATAATTTTTATAAATAATAAAGGGGTAAATAAAGTAGTACTATAAAAGGAGGTTATTGTAGCGTAAAAAGCTAGTAGTAAGAAATATAAAAGTAGCATCCTTTATAAGTAGATAGTTATTTTATATATTATAGCTAATGCTATCCCTTAAGCAGGGAGGGGTTATATAAATATAATATTTATCTTAGAAATAGTTATAGCAGATAGAGCGACTAGTATATTAGCGTCTTATAAAATAATAATCTTAAAGTCTATTAATATTAGGGGTTTTAAAAATAATAGCGGGTTACTCTTTTAAGTAGTATAAATAGTCTTATTGTATTAAAAGTTAGCTTAGTTTATATAATAATTAGTTAGTGAATAGCTATAACTTAGTTATTAATATTATTTAGTAGTTTAGGAGCCTATATTTTTAAATAAAGCTACTAATAGTTAGCTACTTCTTCGAAATTTCACCATACCCTTACGTTGGACAGGTCTGGTTCCGGATGGCGCCTAAATGGGCGAGTGCCGCTGACGTGGCCTTTTGCTGTCTGGTGATTGATCTGTGGGTCTTCTTCCACTTCTCACGGCACGCCCTGCGCCATTTCCAAGCTTTTAGCTGCTGGATTCCAGGCATTAGTCCCTCGCTAGCTGCATGAAGATGTTATAGCAACGCCGTATGCCTTATGCGGGGCGGAGGATCCGATGGCGCTAACGTGGAAGGGCGGCTTGAATGAATGTATTATGCAGGTGAACGGCCGCATCACCGCCAAGGAATAAGAGCCAGGAGTTGGGACGCGGTAACGGAGTAAAGGATTGGCCCAGCGTATATGATTGTGGGCGCGGGTGTACCGTCGGCGTATCGAAGCTGAGATAATGGCGTGAGAGCTATGCATTCGTTCGCTCAAAATGGAAGTAGAGAAGGGGGCAGTATATGCCATCGGCGAGTCCGGAGCAGTGAAGGGGATTTGCGGAAGCTTGTAAGTAGGGATGGCTATACAGCGGGTGGCGAGGTTCGCCCTGCAACCGTACGGCCTGACTCGAAATGGGCGAGAGGATCCAGCCTCGGCAGCTGGAAGCGCCGGAAATCTGGGCGGGATAGACGGCTCAGTGGCGTTTCACTGCAACGTTACTTCCACGGTAGACACTTCATGAGAAACAAGGCATCCCGAGACCATGCGGGACGAAAATATTGCCTCAGGCAAGTGGCCGACCGCGTCACCATCGAGGCATCCCGTCCGAGCGTGACATGGGATATCGAAGTGGATTGGTGGAGCGTCCTCGACCAAAGGAACAGGGTGAGGCGGAGTAATCTAAGCTGAGGCAGCGGCACGAAGAGCATGCAGTCTGCCTTCCACTAAGTCATGCGTGACGCAGTGCGTTGCAGAAGCGCCAATATCTCGGCAATATAGAGGAAAAAGGAGGTGGCCAGGATTCAGGGCTCATCAGCCACCGAGGTGCTAGAACGTGCCATGGAAAGGGAGTCCATCCTTCCCTCAACCGTAGCGGGAGTAAAAGCTGAGGCGAGGAGAGGTTGGCTTGAGGGGAAGGGAGGGAGGCGTCTCGCTCGTGGATCAGTTGTTGGTAGAAGCCCAAAGGTACGTTGTCCAGCTGCAGGACCTTAGCGTGTGCGAAAGCATAAAACGTACCGGCCCGTAACAGGAGAGGAAATGGACGGCGTCGACGGAGTAGTAACAGCGAAAAGAGTATCGGGCACCGAAGGTAAGGCAGCTCTGACTCTGCCGATAGGGCGACTAGGTTTGAGAAAAAGCCTCATGAGAGAAGGGGCGGTTGGCGCCGACGGGTTGGGGGGAGAGGGGCCTTCGGATGAAGGGATGAGAGTAGAGTGAAAAAGAAGGAAAATAACGGCGGGAGAGAGAGGATTTTATGATGGGACGTCGAGGTCGGTTGCCCGTTCAGGTGTAGCGCGGAATCGCAAGCGAGGCCCGGATTGCCCGAACGGGGTGCATCCATTTCCCGATGCAGGCTTGCCGTCTGAATTTTTACTTTAATAAATAATTTATCTTTATATAGGTATCTTATAGTATTACTATAGCTACTTTTTCTTTTAATATAATCGCCTCTTCTAATTGCTCTAGGTAATTAAACTTAAAGTTAATTTAAAAAAAAATAAAAACTATTGATTCTACCAGCTTATACTTCGCGATACTATTTTAATAATAATTCCTATACTAAACTTTTAAGGATAATATTTTACAGGTTAGACCCTTTGTTAGGATCTGAACATGTATGGAACGCGGAGGATTAATGGGCCTTAGTAGAAGTGACACTTGGCGGGGTCGCGTAACCGAGGTCACGTGATGTACCATCCAGCCAAGACATACTATCCTGCTAAGATTGTGGAAGGTGTACCATCCACGGACGGCGCGACCATCCATCGGAATCTAGGGACAGTAGAAAGAGAGATAGACGGTAAGGTTTACCCCTCTTATATATAAACCTACACGAATACCCTTAAGGCATTCGTGTTTAACCTGTTTATTAATCTATTATTTAGATCTAAATAAGTAACCTTGTCAATTTAATTATACTATACACACCTTTAATACTAACGCCCTTAGTAATAGGCGTAAGCTATCACTATAACCCTTTCCTATCCTACTAGTACTCCTGCCCGAGAACTAACCTTAGCCTATTTAAGACCAGCTATCCTAGATGGAACCTAACATCTTAAACACCTTTAATATAAGTACTACTAGGACCCCTACCTCTTCTATGGCTTCGGACAACCACGTTACCCCTATAGGGGATGGCAAGAATAAGGCACATAAACCTAACTTGTATAATGGTAATCGTACTCTCCTTAACACCTAGCTTTTGCAGCTAGACCTCTACTTCTTTAACTAAAACTAAGATCTTAAAGATAAGAAGAAGGTTATCTTTGCTATAACCTACATGCAAGGAAGCGCTAAAGAATAAATCTATCCCTACCTAGTTAAGTATTTAGACATAGATCACGACAACGAGAACAAGGAGTACATTAATAGACACGCTAACGCGATTAACATTATTAAAGACTACGATAACTTTAAGATATGCCTTTAATAAATATTTAGGATCGCTAATAAGATAGCTATTGCTAAACGTGCGATCTAAATAGTTCGCTAACACTAATCTATAGCTAAATACACAGCCGAGTTTCGCAAGTACGCCATACAACTCGACTAGAAGGATAAATTTCTTAAAATAATATATAAATAAGGCCTTAAACGCAATATGCGTAAAAAACTCCTACGCAGCGGCGTAAAAATAGAGACCTTAGAAGAATTATACGAAGAGACTATCTATATTAATAGGGAATAGTTCGCCTTGCAAGAAGAATTCCGCAGGAATCCAAGGAACGCCAGTTTTAGACAATAGGCACCTGTAGTCTACAAGGCGCTATTAAAAACACCTTAACGCTAGTAACGCAACTATTACGGGCCCTAACCTATAAAAGATATCTAGTTTAACAACCTAAAAAAGGGAATAGGAAAGGTCACAGGCTTCTAAAAGCCTAACTAACGTATCTTAGATAGAACCCGACGACAGGGGACCGAGACACGTAAATATTTTATATATGGCAAACTAGGCTACATAGCTAGGAACTGCAGATCTAAGAATAAGATTACTAGGTAACTAAACGTACTAACTATTAACTAAGAAATAACTGACGAAGAATGGTAAGTAATAAACGCTATTAAACAAGTTAATATCCACGACGAAGAATTAGAACAATTAGAGTTACCTAACTTACGACTCTACGAGGATGCATATAAAGGTTTAGATAAGAAAGAGAAGGAGCTAACACCTCGATCTTTTACACCTTACCCTAGCTAGAGCAAACCTGTTACTAGTAAGACAACGAATGTTTTTAACTTCTTGGAAAGACACTAACTAAAGGAAGGAGACTTCGGGTTTATAGTAATAGAATAATAAGACTATATAGTCGCATTTCACCACGCCTACTAACCTGATCTGGTTAGTAAGGCAGCACGTGAAATGGTAGACTATCGCTATGCCCACGAAGACCCTAAAAAGAAGTACCTAAATAAAAACCCGAACTACGAACCATAGTACGACCTGGACCACCGCAACCCTACGCACGAGACTATATAATAGACCCTCTATAGAGAAGATTAATGTACCCCTTATTACTAAGCTAAGGAATACAGCTACTTTCCTCAAATATACTAATAATATAGATAGGAGTGGTTTAACTGCCCTATTGACCATTGCGACGTTTACCTCTAGGATAAACGTAAAACGCGATACTTTTTACACCTTAACTAAGCACTAAACTAAGTACTATTACTACTAGTTAATAGAAAATACGCGTTAGATAAATGGCAAACATGCTTGCACCTTAACTATAAGGAACACAAGGAGCAAAAAGAAAAGTATAGGTTTAATTACGTACTAGAAGGGACTATGACCCTTAGGATTAAAACAGTAATAAAGGAAGAAGACGGTGAAGCTATTCTAGAAAAGGCCTAGCAGTAGCCTTAAGAAAAAAAGAAGAAAGGACACCTCGAACCTATAGAGCCAGTCACGAAGAAAATGTCTTTTTTAGACCTAGGCTTAGGCGAGAAAACGCCTTCAAGGAACTAAATGCCACGAATAGTTAGGCATTAATTAAGCTACCAATACAGCTTAAAGAAACATAAATAAAAGCCATGCTGGACTCAGGAGCACAGGAAAGCTATGTATTAAGAAAAGCACTCGATAGAGCGGGACTCTATAAGCGCAAGAAGGCCATACCCTATGCTATCCATGTCGCGAATGGATAACTAATGCCTGGCAAAGCAACTATTAAATACGAGGTCGAAACCACCCTCACGATCTATAGACACTAGGAATTAATTACCCTCGATATTATCGAAGAAGCTAATCACGACGTAATTTTAGGATTACCCTAGTTAAGGAAGCATAACCCTATAGTTAACTAGGAAAAGAAAGAGCTATTCTTTAAGCGCTGCAACTATACATTGCAAGCAAAGCCTACGCATTAATAGAGCATAATAGTAGATAAGAGAGCTATTAATAATATAGTCTCGCGACCGGAAGTCGATAAACACAAAACTAACTTAGCAAACGCTAGCAGGAACTACTAAGTTATAAAGCGTAAGCACGAAGAGAACAGCACACCTTTTAATATCCTTAATAAATATAAGGAATGGAGTTATTTGTTTTAGGAAGAGAAAGGAGCTAACGCCCTTCTTAAGTATATACACTAAAATTATCGTATTATTCTCGAAGAGGGAAAGACGCCACCCTTTAGACCACTATATAGACAAAGCGTAAAAGAACTCTAATAGACACGCGAATTCTTAAAGAAAGCCCTTAAAAGGTAATAGATACGCAAGTTAGAATCGCTAGTAGTATTACCCCTAATATTTATTATAAAGAAGGATGGAACACAACGTCCATGCATTAACTATAAAAGGCTGAATAATATAACGATTAAGAATAGATACCTACTACTAAACATATAAGAATCTCGAGACAGGCTAGGTGTTAGATAAAAAGCATATCAAGTTCGGAGGATCAGGGGTAGCCCGAAAAAGGCCGGGGATTAACCGAGAACACATAGAACCTGCCGAGGGAACCCCGTAGACAGGCAGAACAGCCTAATACATTAATTTAACCCCCTAAATTATTAGGACATCTATTAAGACGTGATATTTAACAATTAAGAGTCTCACTGCCTTAACAAGAGCGAAAATGGCAACCTAAAACCTAAATTAAACTAACGGAACGATTATTCTTCGCGATAACACTAAATACTATAGCTAGCTTAACTAACTACAAGCCCGCTGCGTCGCATACAATATATAGGCGCAAGTCAACCCCAATTTAGCAATTACCCCACTCACGGAGCCATTTAAGCCCGAGCTACCCGAGATAGTAGACTATACGCCAGCCGCAACCCTTTTAGACAGCGTCTTACTATTAAGATTATCCAAACTTTCGTCCGCTAGACTAAAGAGCTATAAAGAGGATTTAGACCTCTATAAACTCTAGATAGAGAAATACAAGATGCAGTACACAAAGTATAAGACTAAAGTCGCAAGTTTGTAGCAGATCGTAGTGTTTATCTAGTTATTAGTAGCACTGTATCTATAACGCACTTGCTATATCCTAGATACTACTATTAAAAAATAGATTATAAAGCTAAAAGCAAAAGTAAGAGTTACCTTTAAGTTTGAATAAGAGCAAGCGCGATAGCGATACTATAGCTCGTTAAAGCCTCTACGCATAGTAAATAACTAGGATATATAGCTTACTAAATATAATTATGCTGTAATAGAGGCCAAGACACTAAACGTGTCTAATACCACATAATTTAATCCTGTGGCTGTAGACTTTATGTTAGCAGTAAACAAGATAGCTTTAGTATAGGCTATAACCTTCTAATTAAATAGAAAGGACCTACCCGGCATGGACCGAAAGGACATAATAGGACGTTTCCAAGAATATATAATGCTAAATTATCTAATAACGCGAAATAGAAGCCAAAAGGCAGCGTTTATAACGGAAGACTTATCTTATCTTGCTAAAAGTAGCCAAGCTACCTAGAGCATGCAAGGGGATCCCTAACATGCAGAAACGGGAAACTCTTAGGGTACAAAATAAGATAGACCCTAACATTAACGTATAGCTGTAAAGGATGATAATCGTGCACCTTTAAGCTCTTTAAACCCTTAACGAGGTAGTAGTAACTCCGCTAAAGCAGACGCTAATCGTGGTAAACCTGCTAAAGCAGGCACTAACAAAACCGCTAAGTGTCTAGCCTGCGATATAAGACACCCTATTAGGGAATACTTCTATCTCTACCTAGACAAAGCACTAAAATAGTGGGAGCTAAACCTAAGAATAGCTAAATACGTTGCTCTAAAATAAGAGCACGATGCTGATTTTTAAAGTCTACTAAGAGCTTAAAGTAGACCTAGAACCAAGACTCCATCCTTTAAGAATTCCTATACCCTAACTCTAGAGATTACTAATTAGTAACTAAATAGAAGATAGATTTTAAAGGTGCAAGCCACCTATTCTGCGACCTTTACTATAAACTAATTTAACTATTCTTTTTGGCGTTCTTTTATTCTTGACTTAGGCTCGACGTGCCACATCACGAACGACCCTAACTAGATTTAGAACTATTAGCCACCTACACAAGGCAACTTTATATAGGCAGGCGACACTTAAATCTAAGTAAAGGGATACAGAACTATTATCTTAAACCTAAAATACAAACAAGGAGCTAAAAGACTAGTACTACATAACGTAGTAATATGCCTAGACATGCTATGTAACCTAGTCTCCTTCTAAGTGCTAAGGCAGAAGGGATTCTAGTAGGATACCTAATTAGAGCCTACTACCCTAAAGCGACTAAATGGAACAACTATTAAAAAGCTCACCGAAATTTATGGATAATAAGTATTAGAACACTAACCTATGTACTATGCAGCGCACTATACGCATTCCCATAATTTTTAAACGTAATAATAACCTTAAAGAGCATTAGCCCTCCTATGGCATAAAAGGCTTGGTTATCCAGGACCCGTTATAATCGAGCACCTAGTGTAGCGAGCTGAAGGGGTGCGCGTTAAGGGAATTATAATAGTAGAGTATAACTTATGTGGAAGAGTAAAGATGCGAAGGCAGATAAGCTACGCACCTAGGATTAATAAGTAAGAACCCGCAGAAAGGCTTTCCATTAATTTCCACACCTACGAATTACTATCGTTTAACAAAGAGAAGAGCCAGATGCTCGTTACGGATAGATATTCTGGTCTCTAATAGGACTTCTACTTCACGGATAACTAAACAGCAAGGTTAATTATTAAGACATTAATAATCTTTTTTAGATTTCTTAAGAACCAATATGACATCACTCCAAAAGTTATTAAAACGGATAATGAGATCACTACAGTTAAACCCGAAGTTAAGCGGTGGCTGAAAAGCCTAGGCATAATTATTAAGCCTTTAGCACTAGACACGTAAGCTTAAAACGGCGGCGCTAAACGCTTAGGGGGCGTGAATAAAGAAAAATCTCGCGTAATGCGTCTAGACGCAAACCTTTCATAGGAACTCTAGCCTAAAATTATAAGAGCTAGAGTGTATCTATATAATCGAACGCCAAACTACACGAACAACTAGAAAACACTATATAAGATATTCTTTACACGAGTATTACTAGCTAATAGGATTGTTACGTCTATTAAGAAACTAAACTTAGCCTACCTAAAGGCGTACGGATGTAAAGCATTCGCTATAACAGATAATACCTATTATAGAAAATCGAGACTACAACGACTCGACCCTAAAGCATGGATTGAATACCTTATTAGATACTAGTTATTAAATATTTACTAAATATAGATACTGACGCTGGCTAAGGTCATTAGCACGCGAGACGTCGTATTTAATAAAAATATAATTTTTAATAGGAAAATAGAGGATTTAATAGACAACGTTATGCATAATACGCTGGCCGAGATAGCTACATATATTAAGACAATTAAGCTACCACCACTAGTGCACTAACCAGAAACCGAATTATTCTACGAAGACGATGTCGCAGAAAACGAATTACCTATAGAGGACAAAGTAGACCCACCGGGCTACTATCGAGGAAGGAAGATTAGAGATTACTACCTAACACTACCTTTAACTCTACTACCTGCAGCTCTGCTAGCATAGCTAATAACAGGGGAAAATACAAACCTACCTAAGATTACTTTATCTAAGACAGTCCCCTGGGCAGCAGCTTTAATGGCAGGAATAGAAGCAGGAAGGGTCAGAAAACACAATAGGAATACAATTAATAAAGCCTAGATAAAAAGACTACTAGCAAAGGGCGTTAAGATTTACTAATTACAGTTACCTCCGCCACCCACTTATAAAACAGACCTTGACTAATATCTAATAAGAGAATTATTCCGGGAAGCGCAGCAATCGCATCTAGACAGTTACAGAATTACCTAATCCTGGATAGAAGTACCGTACAAGACAGTAAAGGCAATAGGCTAACAAATCCTAGACTGTATGTAGGTGTATGTGTATAAGTTTAATAAATATCACTAGTTTATTAAGTGCAAAGCGCGACTAGTAGTTAGAGGAGACTAATAACGCAATATAACCTCCTAGGATACCTACGCAGTAACATTAGCCAGAAGATCCTTTTACTTACTTATAGTAATTGCTGCCAAATATAACCTCGAACTTATACAATATAACGTTACTAACGCGTTTATACACGTATTACTGGATTAAGAAGTCTACATGCGCATGCCGCCTAGATATCAAAAACCCAGTACTATCCTTAAAGTCTAGAAGGCACTCTATAAACTGCGAATCTTACTACTTCTTTAGTAGAAAGAGTTCATAGCTACGCTTATTAAGTTTAGTTTCTAGACTATGCCCTATGAGCCATGCTGCATAATTAAGGATGGTATTATTATCTTCTTTTACGTAGACAACATCATTATTGCGCACTACTAAGATAAAGCCGGCTAAGCTTAGCAAGTCGTAGAATAACTTAGGAAGAAATACTTAATAACAGGCGGAGAAGACCTACTATAGTTCCTAGGAATTAAAGTAATTAGAGATTAGTAGAACTGACTTATTTAACTCTCCTAGGCCGTATACTATGACAAAATTAGCTGGCTGGTTGATAACCAAACAATCCGACATGACACCCTAATAGGCATAGGGGAGCTTAAGCCGAGAGAAGGGCTGGCTTCGCTTATAGAGATTAATAAATACCAACGTAAGATCGGATCACTCCTATATATAGCTATTAGTACCTAACCAGATATTACATTTGCAACCTTAAGGCTAGCAAGATTCTTATTAAATCCTAGTCTAGAATATTATTATGCGGCTGACCGAGCCCTGCTGTACCTTAACGAAATAAAGTAAAAGACACTTTAACTTAGAGGAGGTAAATCCTTATAGGTAGTAAGTAATGCCTTATTTGCGGACAACACTCTGGACTATAAGAGCTTGTAAGGCTACGCTATTAAGCTATTTAATAGCCTTATTATATAGCGTGCAAGCAAACAAGACACTATTACTACGTTAACTATAGAAGCTAAGCTCCTTGCTCTAGCGTAAGTCATAAAGGAAGCCATCTTCACATCGAGATTAATAAAGGAACTAAAAGTTAAGCTACCTAGCCCTACTATTATAATCTAATGTGATAACTAGTAAACTATTCGGCTAGTAACGCAGGAGATCTCGAAGCTGTATACGAAGCTTTGATACGTTGATATACATAATTACTAGCTCCGACAGGAAGTAACCAGGGAAAGGATAAAGGTGGAATACACTAAATCTATAGAGATAATTATAGATAGCTTAATTAAAGCACTCCTAATAAATTAGTAGCAGAACTTCCTAAAGTAACTAGGACTAGTAGAGGTAAGGGATTAAAAGGTAGCTAATAAAGCACCTTTAGAGGAGATTTAAGACCAGCTTAATAACCTCACCCTCGTCTAATAACCTTAGCCATGGCTCGAACGGCTCCAAGCTAAGGGGGTGTGTCAGATAAAAAGCATATCAAGTTCGGAGGATTAGGGGTAGCCCGAAAAAGGCCGGGGATTAACCGAGAACACACAGAACCTGCCAAGGGAACCCCGTAGACAGGCAGAACAACCCAATACATTAATTCAACCCCCCGAATCATCAGGATATCCATTAAGACGTGACATCTAACACTAGGACGAGCCAAGATATTCACACAATTCGACCTACGAGACGGATACCACCTCATACGAATAGTAGTAGGTGACGAGTGGAAGAGAGCCTTTCGAACCAGATATAGACTATTTAAGTACTAAGTTATGCCTTTTAGACTCACGAACGCACCAGCAACGTTCTAAGTAATAATTAATAACGTACTAAGGAACTACCTCGACATATTTATAGTTGCCTACCTTAACAACATCCTAATATTCTCTGAATAAGAGAAGGATTATGTATAACACGTATAAATAGTACTACGAGCACTAGATAGCGCCAATCTATAATTAAAACTTAAGAAATGCAAATTCCATGTTACAGAATTAGAGTTTCTAGGACATGTTATTAATACTAAAGGTATCTAAGTAAGCCCTTCGAAGATTAAGGAAGTAAAAAGTAGAAATTACCTATTAACCTTAAGGAAGTACGAGCCTTCCTTAGATTTATTAGATTTAATAGATAGTTTATCACAGACTACTCCAGAATTACGCTACCACTTACAAACCTTATAAAGAAAGACAAACCTTTTAATTAGACAAAAGAATGCGAGTAAGCATTCTAAACGCTATAGAAAGTATGTATTACGCTACTAGTCCTTATACACTTCTAGGACAACAAACCTCTGCGTATTAAAATAGACGTAAGCGACTTAGCAGTCGGAGCATGCGCAAAACAAGAGAAGAATAGTAAATAGCACCTAATTACATACTATGCACACAAGTTTACACCCGAAGAATTATAATATAAAGTACACGACAAAGAACTACTCGCGATTATAAAAGCTATTAAACACTAGAGGATCTATGCACATAGTTGCTTAGAACTTACGATCTTTATAGACTACAAAAACCTTACACGTTTCACAACCACGAAAGAACTGAACTAACGACAAGGAAGATAGTTAGAAACACTGGGATAATATAAATTTAAAATTGTGTACACCCTAGGTAAGGAAAACGGACGAGCAGACGCTCTTAGCAGAATAAATAATAATAAAGAAAAGGTTAAAACCTACTCCGTAATACTAAAGAAAAATCCCGATAGTTCCCTAGAACCGATAGTAGAACTTAATTAACTCCTTATACTCACACGGGAAGTACCAAAGGAACAATAGATAGAGGTTATACGATAATACCACGACGACCCTGCGTATAGACACCCTAGAATTACAAAAACAATAGAGCTAATCTAAAGGAACTACAGCTTTAAAGGAATTAAGGAAGTAGTAATAACCTACATACGTAAATGCGTAGATTGCTAGCGCAATAAATACGCAACACATCCCAAATACGGAGAAATATAAGCCATCTAGATACCTACAGCACTATGGGAAGACATTATAATGGACTTTGTTACAGGATTGCCAAAGTCAAAGGATCCCATAAACGGAGTAAGTTACGACGTAATACTGGTAATCGTGTGTAGATTTACTAAATACGTGGAATTACTATTGTGTAAAAAGGTAATAATAGTAACGGAACTAGCGTTCCTTATCCTAGATTAACTTGTACGATATCATGGCATTCCTAAGACAATTATTAGCGATAGAGACAAACTCTTCACTTCGAACTACTGGACAACACTCATGGCACTTATTGGAACAAAACGAAAACTATCAATAGCCTACCACCCACAGACGGACGGATAAACAGAACGTACGAATTAAATAATGGAAACGTACCTACGCATCTACTGTAATAACTAGAAGAATAACTAGATTTCCTTATTACTAATGGCACAATTAGTATATAACAACAAGATATTAGCAGTAACCGGATACACACTGTTCTATGTAAACCGCGGAAGACATCTATATCTCTTTAATTAGACATTTCCTACTGCTATTAGAGCGGAAGAAGCCATTAACACGGCTATAAAAATAAAAGAAATATATTAATAACTCCGAGAGAACCTTGAGAAAGCTTAACAGCAAAGCATTTCCTACACGAACCAAAAAAGAAAAACAGCACCTTAGCTAAAGAAGGGGGATAAAGCATATCTGCTTACGAAAAATCTTTAAACCTAGAAGAAAAAGCACAAGAAACTGGATTATATTAAGGTTAGGCCATTTTTTATTTTTAAACAAATATTACTAGTTAACTACCAATTGGAATTACCACCAGACGCCAAAATACACCTAGTATTCCACATAGACCGATTAGAACCAGCGGACCTAGAGACACTAGTTAAAACCACCTTCTATTACTAGCCAGAGGAAGAAACCGAATTCGAAGTCGAGAAAATACTATAATACACGGATTAGCTACGAACCTACTTAATTAAGTGGAAAGAATATCTATACTTAGAAGACACATAGGAACTAGAAGCAAACCTTAATAACTATTGCTAATTATTAGTATAATACTATCGTTAGACCATAAGAAGGAATTAGGAACAATTAGAGGAGAACCCGATAAAAATTCGTTAAGAAAAAGATCTATTAATAGATTAGGAAAGGGATTATTAGCCTGTAACCAGCCTAAATTAGCGAAGAAATCGTTTTGGAACGGAGCATCCGCACTTAAGCTCTCCGTCTCTTACACCTTATCCTAGGCGTCTAGTAACTTCCTATCCTAACGCGCGAATAACCTCTTATAACTCTTAATTTCTAATAACTTATGCTTATAGTAAGCAAGTTTTTATTAACCGCGTAACGCTTTTTCCTTAGCGCGAGCTAACGCTAATAATTTTTTATACTCCTTATCCTCTACCTTCTCCCACTCCTCTTTAGGAATAAACAATTTACACTTGCTCCTTGCAGCGATACAACTAGCGTAATAACTAGACGCAGTATCTATAAAATAATAGATATTTAGCTTTTCGCAGCGACTATAATAAAAAGGCATCTCTTTACTACTCCCTTTAACATGACAAATATAATTACGTCGCTCTTGGGTTAAAGTCTTTTTGCGAGGCGCGCGCCCTTTGCGGGGCTTAGGATCCTTAGGCATAGTTAGGAAGGCATTAAGGCCAGAACGCGAAAACAGCAACTCACGCGGGTATTTATATGCGACGACCGTATCTGTAGCTAGGGGGCGCGGAACAAGGATACTAAGGACGCTATCTAGAAGAGGGGAGGTAATGTTAGGATCTGAATATGTATAGAACGCGGAGGACTAACAGGCCTTAGTAGAAGTGACACTTGGCGGGGTCGCGTAACCAAGGTTACGTGATGTACTATCTAGCCAAGACATACTATCTTGCCAAGATTGTAGAAGGTGTACCATCCACGGACGGCGCGACCATCCATCGGAATCTAGGGACGGTAGAAGGAGAGATAGACGGTAAGGTTTACCCCTCTTATATATAAACCTACACGAATACCCTTAAGGCATTCGTGTTTAACCTGTTTATTAATCTATTATTTAGATCTAAATAAGTAATCTTGTTAATTTAATTATGCTATACACACCTTTAATACTAACGCCCTTAGTGACAGGCGCAAGCTATCACTACAACCCTTTCCCGTCCTACCAGTACTCCTGCCCGAGAACCAACCTTAGCCCATTTAGGACCAGCTATCCTGGATGGAACCTAACACCCTTCTTCGCGCAGTACTTATAGACAATTATAATAACTTAACTAATAGCATTTATTAAATTTTTAATAAAATAATAATAAATAGTACTTTAAAAGAACATTAGTTAATACATAAGGGTATGCAGAAAAAAGAGAGGAGGTAACATTAGAATTTTAAGTTTAATAGAATAATAGTAAGACTTTATAATAAAAGATGGCGCTACTACCCTACTAAGGATTATATAATGTCCTATAGTATCCTATATGCTAAGATTATGGAACACTAGGGTCATGTAACTATACTATAGGATATTATAAGATTAGTTATGTATATAGTAACGTTACGTATAACCTTCTTTACTTATATTTAACCTGTTTATTAATTTATTATTTAAATTTAACTTAGGCTCTTATTTGTTTTATTATAAGGTTACTTTATTTTTAATACTAACGCTCTATTAATACGTATAAGCTATTAATACTATTTTCTTACTTTATAGTACTATTGCCCAAGAACTAACCATAGTCTCCTTTGGGACTAGCTATCCCGAAGGGCTTAACAGGGTATACGAACTTATTACCTACCTTTATTATTATAACGCTTAATTAGCCTAAAAAAGGCGCTAAAGTAATAGCGTATAAGGCTACGCTTATACGTAAGCGGATTATAAGACTTAAAAAGGCTAATAAAGCTACTATAACACGTAAAAAGTAAAAGAGGAAGTAGATATAATAGTAAGATATCTTAATAAGGTAAAAGTAAAGAATATTATAACTTAAAAGGACGTTAAGTAGTAGCTAAACAGGGAATATTAGGATCTGTAATTACTACTCTACGGCTAGGCCCTAGAGAGCCTATAGGTTTTATAGTAACTAATAGTGGCATAGTATAAGAGAGTTACGTAATTACTTAATAAGCTTGGCTTAAGCAGATTAAGTAGGAGTATAAGGCTACTATACTTACTCGCTATGCTCGCCTTAAGTATTTTAAGTAGGCTAAGTATATAGTAACGGGAAAATAAGCTCTTATTGCTCTATTTAAACTATCTATTAATCTATTATTTATATTTAACCTAGGCATTAATTAATTTAATTATAATATATATTACCTTTAATACTAATATCCTTATTAAAACGTATAAGCTATTAATACTCCTTCCCTAACTTATAGTACTCCTACCTAAGAACTAACCCTTAATCCTGTAGGACCAGCTACCTCTTAGGGTTTTAACAGGGAAATACGTTAAGATAGGGCGCGATTTGGTACTAATTAGCAGGCTTTAACACGCTATAGCCGCTATAAGCAGGAATAATTATAACTTACAAATATAACTTACAAATATAATATAGATACTATAGATACTATTTAATCTATAATACTAATTTCATTCTATTATCTTATTGTGTTGTTGAGATAGGTCCCTGTAAAGGTGTAAGATGTTGGTGTGGTGGGCCGCTCGCTTGCCGGGTACGTTATGAGAAGAATCAGCTCCCCTTTACTATTGGACCGTCTCTCAAGAAGTTGGATAAGTACCGGACGAAAGATATATTCGTTAAATATCCGAGCATTCCCAATTGCTGGTCCTGGAAAGCTCGAGCAGATGATATTATTGTTTTCCTCAATGGTGAAAACACCAATCCAGTGTCTATGGAACACCACATTGTTGTCAATAACGAGAATGTCACCGGAGCCTTAGTCTTTGGCATGCAACGATTTCAGGCAGGCCTGCTTGTCGAAGTCTCACCTAAGCTAGGAAGGTTGGGTGAGGTCGACTCAGCTTTCTTTATTGACACAATCTGGCCCATTGTGGAGGAAGCTAGCAAAGTCACACCTGCTCATGCCCGCATTGAGAAGTCTATGGTTCTGCTAATGAGCCCGGATAAGCCAATGATTCGTTCCGGAAAGGGTACCATTCAACGGCAAGACACTGTTGAGCTTTATGCAGCTGAGATCGAGCATCTGTATGTCAAGGCAGAGACTGTCTATTCTGGAGCTGAAATAGCTTCCGTCAACATCAAAGATGCAGATGCAGTATCTAAGTTCGTTGTACGAACCATCTCCAGGATCGAACCGAGTCTTTTGAACAAGAGTGAGGACAGCTTCTTCGCGTTAGGACTGGATTCTCTTATAGCGGTGAGACTGATCAGAGCGCTGAGGCACAGGTTGGGTCGACCGGACTTTGAGCTGTCCGACAACTACAACAACCCAACCGCTGACTTGCTTACGGATTACTTTGTCAAATACACGACTGGAGACATCAAAGAAGATGTCACTGGGGAGACAAATGAGTTGAGAACTTTACTGAAAGAGTACGAGCCCGTGATTGCCCAGATACCCAAACAACCAGGCCTTCCAGTATCTTAAAGAGGCGAGGTCGTGATTCTGACCGGCTCCACCGGCTCTCTAGGAATTCCCCTGCTCTCAGCGTTACTATTGGATCCCAATATCTCCCACATCTACTGCTTAAACAGACGCGCAAATGCCGAGGAAATTTACAAAGTCAAGGCTGGAGCCCCCAACTCATCGTTCAAATCCAATAATGATCGTGTCACCTTCTTACAAGGGACCTTCGACAAGGCCGGCCTCGGTCTCGACCGAAACACGTACGACAACCTCCGTTCAGAGGCAACCCTGATCATCCACAAAGCTCCTCTATATCTCTTCCATCAGTTCTGTAGCCCAGTTACCCAGCATCTCGCACTCTTCCAACATCCCTGAAGAGGTCGTGAAGGACTTCAATGCTCCTTACGACATCGGCTATGCCAAATCGAAACTAGT
The DNA here is from genome assembly GCA_010015655.1 of Bimuria novae-zelandiae CBS 107.79. Classification (NCBI taxonomy): domain Eukaryota; kingdom Fungi; phylum Ascomycota; class Dothideomycetes; order Pleosporales; family Didymosphaeriaceae; genus Bimuria; species Bimuria novae-zelandiae. The sequence continues at coordinate 319,259 of ML976711.1, forward strand.
ATCCGAGCTTCTCTGTGATACTGCATCGCGGAAACTAGGTTTACCTATTTCATTTGTTCGCGTGGGCCAGATAGCAGGTACGGTTGAGGGTGAAACCATTGCGGCGTGGAACACTGCAGAGTGGCTGTCAAACCTGGTGATTACATCCATAAGTCTTGGAGCTTTGCCCGATGACTTGGGCGCCGAATTGCACAAGGTGGACTGGATACCCGTTGATATGCTTGCCAAAACGCTCGGGGAGCAGGGAACGAACCTTTCACGCCCCGAAAGCGCAAGCGGGGCCTCGTCCAGCGCACAGACATTCAACCTCTTGAACCCTAAGCCGACATCCTGGAAAGCCCTGTTGCCAGACATCATATCAAGCATAAAGAATCACACTGGCAAGATCCTTGGTATTGTGTCTGCTGCGGCGTGGTTGGAGATGTTTCAAGAAGTAGGCGGAAGCTTCTCCGCGCATGATGCGACGGATTTGCTGCAGACTCATCCGGCTATCAAATTGCAAGAGTCCTATGAGGCGAGGATGGCGGGAGGTCAGAAGGCCATAGAGTGGGAGATGGAGAGCGCTCTTGCGAAGAGCACCACGCTGAATGGAATGCTTGCTGTCGGTGGAGAGTGGATGGATAAGTGAATTCTGGGCTTGGTGCAAGAGTTGAACACTTCAGAGAAGCAGATATGACGTGTGTACAAGACAAACTGTTGCATTCCCATAGGAAGCACCTAGAAATAGCCGGAAACCTGACTATTGGCAGGAATTGCATGAATACCGAAGTCCTCGTGCAACGAAGAGAGGTACGAAGGCTTATACATACCATGTGCTTGCATTTCCGTTTCCTTTCTCTTCCATTGCTCCCATCAACTGCATACTCCAGCCATGATCAGTCGTTTCGGACTTGTGCTTCCGGCCGACTTGTCCCAATGTGGCCCACTGACATTTTAGCATAACCTTGGTACCTTGTCGCATTCCAGACACACAACGCAGTGTCCACCACGAAAGCCTTGACGTATGTTATCAACTCCCACACGCCACCTGATCCCACGGTGAGGACATACGCCAAAGCAAGGACGAAGGCCCCGATGAATACCTTGAAAACCACAGAGATTTCGCGTCGGGTGACAGCGCCCAGCTCTTGCTTCGTCTTCTCAAAGTCGGCAATCATTCTGTCGAACTCTGAGGGGTGGTCGGGCAGCGGGATCTTGGAGGGTGTCGTGGACGAGCTGAGGCGGATGGCTGCGGTGTCGCTGTAAGTGAGACCACTGCCAGTCACAGTTTTATCTTTGGGAAGGGACGAAGCCGAGGAGGCCTTGCGCTGTGAGGACAACGAAGATTTGCGGTCCTGCTCGGCCTGCCAGCGGGTGCGCGCGCGACTGCTACTTCGGGTGATAGGGGTGTCTGGCGTCATGTTGACGACGATACCTAACGCGCACGTTTATTAGCAGTTCTAGTCTTCAGAAATCCTCTGAGACTCACTGCAAGAGTTGTCGCCGGATTCTTCCTCAAAGCGATAATCCTTCGTGGCATATCCTCCCGCCATCAGCTCCTTCACCAAATCGTCGTCTGCCTGTTCGTTCACGACGTTCACGACGTTCTCGTCCCCGTCCTTCAGCTCTCTCGGTGCACTTTTGCCTTTTTTTCCCTTCTCCAACCGTTCCTTGCGCATCGCATCGCTCCTCTTCGTAATATCCGCACGATTCGCCCTGCCCTTTTCACCAGTCGACGTGCCTTTCACATTCCCCTTGTTGCGAGCAGATGGGGTTGAAGCAGCTTGGATCGCAGTAGCGGTGGCCTTTTCCGCAGCTGCATCCTCGGCATCCTGCTTCTTAAGACGGGCGATCATCTGCGTCTTCGTGCCGTGGGAGTCGAGACCGCGCCGCTCGAGGAGCGCGGCAAGATCGGCATTCTTCCTCTTGTTATAATTCGTCATCTTGGCGATACCGGGCGAGCTGTCGTCGAGCTTGAAGAGGTCGATGTGCTCAGGTGGAGGTGCGATTGTCCAGCTTTTTCGGGTGCCGCTCGGTGAGTGTGCAAACGGCGTGCGGCTGGCGAAGTGAAGGCGGTCCGTGCCAGCGAGTTCGCTCGCGGTGAGTGACGGCTATTGCTACGACAGCTAGTCGTGCGAGCGCAGATTCAAACTTCGAGTGTTCGTTCGTTCGGTTAGGCTTGAGAAGAGCGAAATATCAATCGGACCAAAATAACGTCGTAAACCGGCACTGGGCCAGCGTGCTTACGATTTGAGTATCGAAGAGCCTAGTTGACAAAAAAATGAGACCAATCACCATTATCATCATTCGTAGCTTTGTTGAAGCACAAGCTCTACATGGCCAAGTTCTCTAAAAGCACCACGAAACGTATATTCGCTATCCGTGGTCATGCTGTGGGACCCATCATGGTAGAACGGGTATCTTTACAATCCATTTCGGAATTTCCGTCCATGCCTGCTCTTGATATTTCGATAAGAGGCGTGAACGAACCTCTGCTGCTTTTGCAGTGATTTCAGGGACGCCGAATCGCCGTAGAGGCTGCCCATACCGGCAGTACTCCTTAAATATCCTGTGGAAGACGTACGGTCCCGCAAACTGAGTGAGGCCCTCAACCAAGGCTGACATCTGCTCGTCAGTCCATTCCTTCTCCTCAATATAAGAAGAAGGACGCGCAGGGGGCGCGCTCCTCTTCTTGAACACATCGACACGCTCGAAATGGACGCCGTTCGCATCTCGTTCCTCACTTCCTCCCGGTTCATGTCCGTCGTATCTCGCCATCTGCTCATCAAAGTACCCTTGTTTCATAGCCAATGCCTGGCATTTCCGAGGTTCGTGCTCTACCTGTAATCTATGGACATGTAGATCAATCCAGAAGACTTGTTTCTTTTTCTTCGTATCCTCCAGCTCTTGTTTTCTTTGTACTGCTTCTTCCCTTTCCCTGGCCTTTTTCAAAGCTTCGTCGTGCGCACGCTTTTGCCGAGTGACATCTTTGAGGGTGCGGAGAACGGTGCGGTAGGTTTCTCCCACTCTTCGAAGTGGAACAATGACGTTGATGTCGACCTCTTTGATAAGCCCATCGCCCCTGTAGCGGCTGGGAACCTTGACTTTCCAGTCGGCGATGCGATCCTTCAGAGAGACGATGCTAGCGACAAAGTGGGTTAGGATGCGCATCGCACCCAAAGAAGATTCGACGTTCGAGTATTGGTCTTGGAGCCAATCATAGAGGATTTTGAAATAGGCTACAAGCTCGCGAAACAAGTAGCCATAAGCGTCAGTTTTGAGCAACTTCAGCTGCTTTGTGTCGCTTTCCGAACCATAGCGGGCAAGGACGCTTCGCAAGGTCTTTGTTTTCTCGGATACGTCTTCAAGTGTCGCGTCACATTCCACAATCAGATTGCGAGCCGACGCACATGCCTTCTCAATTGCCTTTGCGTCGTCAGTTTGACTAATGCCGCTTCGTTCCCCAGAATCGAGGAATTTGAACACCGTGTCTATATCCGAGAGCTGAACGTTGTTGTGGAGCTGTTCCGCTTCCTCCTCTCCTCCAGAGCCCACAGCCTCGTCTTCATCTGTAGCTGCATGGTAAAGGTCCAAATCATCCTCATCCTCATCCTCGTCACCATCTATTTCGTGTGTGGCATCCAGCTCGTCGACCACGTTTGAAGAGGCACCCTGGGCGCCGCTTGATTGCTGTTGACGGGTGATGGCGGAATTTGGGGGTACAGATTTAGAGCGGCTTAGAAGAACGGGTCCTGTCTTCTTCGAACGCGTCTGTACAGCACCGCTGGAAGGCGCAGCATCTCCATCGTCCAGGCGGGAAACGCTGACTTGCTCGCCTGACTTTTTTGACGCCTTGGGTGGTCGTCCTCTCCCGCGCTTCGGTTTGAGCTCTCGAGATCCGGTTGTTTCTTGCGGATGCGCTCCATTGTCTCTAGGATCTGAAGCATTTGTTGCTATCAGCGTCCTTTCCTTACGACGCTGTGGCTGCTCCGCCCCAGTTCGGATAGGTTCAGGGCCATGTCCAGCCTGCTTGGAAGGACCGGCATGCACAGTTGTATCTTCTTCCTCATCGGAGAGTATATCCAAACCGTTCGTGGCCTTTGAGGTTTTCAACTGTATTATTTTTCGTTTGGGCTTCTGAGCCTTGGGAGACACCGTCTCGTATTCGGGTGGTTTTTGAGCAGATTGAGGAGGCTCAGCTCCCTCATCTCCCTGGCCGTCTGTTGCCTCTGCCTCTACTTCCCGGGCAAGAGCCGTGCGAGGAGACTTGGATCGCCTTTGCGGTTCTGTTTGGCGATCTGTAGCTTTCCGCTTCCGTGAGTGCGGCCTCTGTTCCGGGAGGCTCGCGGGCGCGCCAGCAAGCCGCTTGCTGGCCCTGTGGGGCAGCTCTGTGCGGCGATGTTCCCTTGGAGCTGGCGGCACCTCGTCCACCACGGCATCGGTTTCCGGCGGTACCTCCACGAAGGCATCGGTTTCCTGGGATACCTCGTGCACTACGGGCTTCTTTGACTTCTTCTTGGGCTTTGCTGGTGCTTTCTCGGGCGAGGGAATCAGCTCGAACGGGTCGCCCCTTCTCGCCAGGGCCTGCTTTGGCTGCTTTGCCACGTCGTCCCGCATGAAGCTCGGGCGCTTCAGCTTGCCGCCTTTTTTGCGCACCTTCCCATTCATGGCTGTGGCTGTATTCGATGCGCGCGACGGAGAGGATGCGATGCGGGCCGAGTTGAGCAGGGCGGCGCTGTGGGCGGCCGACTGGGCGGGCGCTTGCTGTGCTTTCGTAGCCGACGCCTGTGACTCGGCGAAGAGCTGCTGCTCGGCCAGGTCATCGGAGCTGGCCATGGTCAGACGCGGTGCAGGTAGGCGCCGTTTGTAGCGTCTACAACAGTCAGCGGGTGCGTGCGGCACTTCTACACGGGCACCCGTACTCGTTGAGTTTTACGAGTGACTAGCGACAGTCTTTTGATGCTACATCTAGTGAATGCGTCGTGTCGTGAACATGCGGGGAGAGCTCATGTGGGGTCAGATGGTAGGTTAATTGGCCACGCGCTATCCACGGTATCACGGGACCACGCCTTTTCAGCGCTATGCTGCATTCGGCCGTACAGCAGAAGCATCCCACTTCCACTGCATCCAATGCGAACCACGCTCCACACCAACATGACAACAACAAAACCCACTCCGCTTCCCGCGCGTATGCTGGATATCCTCGATCGAAACGCTAGCCACACGTTCAAGGTGCCCGTCAAACGCATCAACGACGGCGACGACGTGTCATTCTTTCTCACCAGCAAGGCGTATGCCGACATCATGACCTTCATCTTCCAGCTCAACTTTGCCGTGCTGCCGCGAAGGGTCGAAAAAGAAGGAGCGGAAGCCAAAACTATCAAAGAGTGGGTCTTGAACGATCCCGATGTTGCAACTTCTCCTGTCGTCCAAAACCTCGCCAAGCTTCTCGACGCTCTGTCACGCATCATCGACGAAGCACCACCCGATCCTGGCCCGCGTCGCTTCGGAAATGTAAGCTTCAGGAAGTGGCATGATCTAGCGAGGGAACGAGTTCCGGCTCTCCTAGATCAGTACCTGGCTGCCGAAGTCGTGGCGCCCACCGAAATTCAAGGAGAAGTCACGGCCAAGAACGAGCTTGAGGCGTATCTAATGGGCAGCTTCGGTAGTTCGGAGCGCCTCGACTACGGAACGGGTCACGAGTTAAGCTTCATAGCTTTTCTAGGATGTCTGTGGAAGCTTGGAGCTTTTCCAGTAAGCACCGACGGAGGGACCGAGCGAGCCATCGTACTGCGTGTCATTGAACCGTGAGTTGTACGTACCTCTAGATTCCTCTCAACTGACAGTCTCTCAGCTATCTCCAACTAATTCGACGTTTAATTTTGACATACACCCTCGAGCCTGCCGGGTCTCATGGCGTCTGGGGCCTAGATGACCACTCCTTTCTGCCCTACGTCTTTGGTTCCGCCCAACTCTCTCCTGCTGTATCCTCGCTCTCAGGGATCGCAACAGAAGGCTCTCTTCCTTCTGCCCCTGATCCTGGAGATGTAGCCAAGGCACCTGCCGTTGAACGCGAACGAAGTCGCAACATGTATTTCAGTGCAATCGGCTTTATCTATGATGTCAAAAAGGGCCCATTCTGGGAACACAGCCCAATCTTGTTCGATGTATCGGGTGTGAAGGCAGGCTGGGCCAAGATCAACAAGGTAAGAGCGTCTGTTCTTCATGGTATTAGGATGGGCATAGTCTGACGTCTCACAGGGGATGCTGAAAATGTATAACGCCGAAGTGCTTTCTAAATTTCCAGTCGTGCAACACTTCCACTTTGGCTCACTGTTCGTATGGGAACGCGACCCTCTAGCAAAGGATATTCAAGCCAGCATCCACACCTCATCCCAGCCTAAATCAAGTGCCGGCACACCACGCCCACAAGCGACGTTGCGGGACCCTCTCGCCGAGGTAAAGAGTGGGGTCCCAAGTGGAAATGGGACGACAGCACCGATTGTGTCCTCGCGCGTACCTGCATCAGCTCAGGGTCCTGCTGTTCCTGCCGGTCCGAATCATCCCACAAGAGCGCCGTGGGCATCTTCCACGCCAATGCCACCACCAGGAGGTACGACAGCTGCAACATGGGCTAGACCAGGAACAACAGCTTCATCGATGAAGGGGACTGCTAATCCAAGCACGAAGGCTCCATGGGCAGGCAAAGAGCCCGGAAAATGAAGCACGAAATTGGAAGCTGGTCTTCGGTTACAGTGACATGGTGATGAGTTATGATGGTGACAGATATGGCGGGTTGATAGAAGGAGTCTGGCATGCCTATACGTCTACTCTATATCCGACTCCCCATTCACAGGTGGATTACTACTATTCGATGCTCTTCGAAGAACTTGCTACTGAACTTCCCAGAATCTGGGACGCAATCAATAGCCAAGTATGTCATTCCTAATCTATTGCTGGTGATCTGATGAATGAGCGGCCAGTATTAAAGAACACACCGCAACAAATGCCACTTGTTACATTCCAACTGTATTATCAACCATTTCTCAAAGCAACATATATCTACTGCGCTTGGATACGTCTTTTGCCTGTCACTCGAGGCAACGTCCGTACGATGATGTTCACAGCCGCCTTCCAATATGCAAATTCGCCTGCACCTAGTGCGTTGCTCCGTATCCCCAAAGAAGAACTTTATTGAAAGATAGGAGCCGATGCTTTATATCTCCGCTCGTCCGCTGGTTCGTGAATACCCCCACCGGGAGGCATTGGTCGGATACATAGCGCCCCAGTACTTGGTGTTGTAGGGCTCGTGGGTATGTGGTGCTTCAGGTGTCGCGAGGCTAGAGCGAAGACGGAGGTGACAGAATACAGCAAGAAGTTGGTTGAGTATTTTCTGAATGGAGGGAAGATGACGTATTAGGGGACAGGGGTGCAAGGAGAAACATTACCACCTCGAACGTATACGACAATGGAGTTCTATAAATGTATTGGTATATACAAATAATGAATAGAATATTAAAACGCCTGCCGATGTGCTGATCTTATGAAGATCATGCAAGATGGATCAAGCGCCCACCGATGTATTCGATCAGTCGTTTCAGAATCAAGAAAGGTGAACCAAACGCCTGGATAACTCGTACAACATATTCCCTCCGAAAATCGAGCAGACGCTGTGCGCCTACCTCGGGTCATAAAACATTTGGAGCAAAACTCTGCTCCCAAAGAATGCACAATCGTTGTGATTTGTAACCTAGCTGCAAAAGGGACCATTAACGTAATCCGCGCTGTGACCAAGAATCTTTCGCGCACGTTTTAAGCAGTAGACTAACCCCTCTTAGGTAGCGATTCCTATTGAAGGGCCGGTTCATGGCGAGGGGAACGAAGCGACTTGAGTCCGGGGCCATGCCTTAGATAAAGACTGGTTGTAGCATTGGCGACCCAACAACAGAGCGACCTCCGCGGACACCATCGAAAAGAGCTGATCGGTCGAGATAGGCCGACCGAAATTGAAGTCCTCCTTGGACGACTGCACGGAGTCTCGACGCTCGCCAGAGCCTGCGGAAAGGTAGGGCTCTTCTGCAACGATAGCGAATAACTGATTGGGTGATATAGGCTACCCACAATCAAAGTCCTCCTTAGCCGACTGCATAGACCCTCGACGCTCGCTGTAGCCTACATAATGGTGGTCCTGTTCCGTGACGATGGCGAATAGTTGATCCGGAGAAATTGGCCGACCGTCTTGGAAAGCCTGCTTTGCGGACAATGTTGGGGATCTGCTGGCAACCGGACAACCCTCTTCTGACACTAGAGAGAACAGGACCTTAGGGGTTACCGGGCTACGGTTGCTGAAGGTCTCCTTCGCGGACAGCGACGGGGAAAAGGAGGAAGAGGAGCTGGCTGTAGCTGTCAAATCTGGCGTTGGAGTGAGCGTCGTCATCAAAGCAGTGTTCTGAACCAGCAAGTTAGCGATTGACGCTTTTAGAGAAATCACGGGCTCCAAAATCCGCTCTTGAATCACGAGCGGCATCGAGAGCACGTCCTCGAACTCCATGGCTCGGTCGGTTAGAAGATCATAGCCGGAAGGTTTGAACATCCTGCTCATGCGTGACTTGCGCGCCAGTATCGCACAAGGCTCATCCAGGTCGTCGAGAATAACTGCTGAGGACGTCGTGCGGAAAGCCCCGTCCTTGTAGGCCTTGCGAACCACATCTGAACGCCCGCAGTAATCGGCCGCGAAGTGATAAGCGTCGTCGGCCTTGGAAGGGATTATGAACCCTTAGATTGGGGGTCGGATAACTCCGTCCTCACGACCGCTAGCAGTTGAGGTCTGCTTCGGCGTGTTCGCGGCGGGCTCAATGACGATCTCGGGCTCGAGGACCTTGATCTGGTCCTGCGTATGCTCAACATCCACATGAATGCTGTCGGCACGCTTGCTACAAGTGCTGCGCTTTGCCTTGAGCGCAGCGGCCTGACGCTTTTGAAACTTCTTCTCCTGCTCAAGCTTCTTGGTAGTGGTCGCGGCCATGGCTAAGTTGCTGATGGTGGCAACAGCCATATTGGACATTATGTTTGTTGTTTGGGTCCTAGGGCTTGAGAATCCGGAAAAGGTGAGGAGCTGGATGAACGTGCGATTAGCGATTGAAAATGGACAGAGAGCGTTGATGGAGGCTGTGCGCAGGAAAGTTTGGCTGGTGATTCCGGTGTGAGGGTGTTCAATCAGAAAGCTGTGGTGAGCAGTAAACAGAACGCGTGTGGGAAACCGTTGAAAAGAACAGAGAGTTAGGGTGTCCAGGTGGGGCGTCTGGAGGGTGAAAATATATAGTGCTCAGATTCAACCTGCAGGTTTTGGAGGCCGACTGTCATTGTTCACATTTAGTGCAGGTTGATGTATCTATCATGGGTTGAGTCTCCGCGCAGAACGGTCGTGTATTGTGAAAAGCTTTATGTGCATTGTGGATGCAGAAGATAGGCGAACTCGTGCACAGCGGCTGCAGAAGTTAGTTAGCAGATTTGAAATATCGGGCAAAAAAAAAAGCACTAGAAAGCAATAGAAAGCACTCAACGGTTGACTTTGGCTTTCATCACGCCTTCCTTCCCCCTGGTGATCAGCTGGATGGTATTCGAACATTTCAAGACTGAGAATGATGGGGCAAGGCACCTTACAGACTGGTCAAAAGGCTGGACGAGTCGTTATGCCCTAGCAGCGTATTCGCTTTAATAACTCGAAGGCTAACCACGATGTTCCGGAGTATGGCTCAGTCATGATGAATGACTTGGTTTATATGAGACTGGTGTAAGGGATGATCAACGTAGGGAAGCGTCTACAGGTAATTTAAGCCTCAAAAATTGCCATCAAACCTTCGTATTAAGATTGGATTGAATTGTCGGGGAAGATCGCAGTGCAACCTGCGAACAGTTGATAACAAGCATTGCAGTACTTTGTCCGGCGCATGGGAAACCGACAATGGGCACAAACAGACGACGGCGCCAAAGAGATTGATATGTTGATACAAGCTCAAGGGCGCATTGTTCTTTCTCTCCACAATCGAGCGGAATGACGCGTGTTCGTTGCGGGCGGCTGCATCCATCCCTGAAGAAAAGTGGGACTTGCAGGAACGATGACCTTTAACAGTCGATTGCATTTGCAACTCTATTCGAACTTCAACAGCGACATCTCGACTATTGTAGAGTTGCTGCACTTGTTACTAGTCGCTGCTCTCCTCGCTCAGAAGCGCGACGAGCCACCTGGTACCACGCAATACCCAAGCATCTCCGTCGCATGAGTTCCACCACCTGGCGTCGTGTCAGCAAAAGTAGCCACATGCCGACTATACGGTCAGCTTGAAGGTGCACGTAATGCGATCATCACGCTGCAACATATCAGCATATGCGATCGCACCCGAAGCCGCCAGGGCCGCTCCGAGCCTTAAAACCACCTGAAGACGAGTAAGCTGAGACATACCACGCCGCGAACGCGGGCATGCAAAGTCTTACTGCCCCAGCTCTCTCGTTTAATGAACACAAACGTGGCTCAGACATTTCGCATGGCTCTACTCCACGACGTTGTCCCACGCTCGCATTCGTCTCAGCTGGTGCGAGCACCACATATATTGCCGTGTTACCAGCGCTTGCAATTCGCACCTGTCTCCACACCGACGGACGTTCCTAAGCAACTTCAAACATACGCGAGCACAAAAAAAGAGACCGAGGGGATTAGGTATGATTAGAGCGTTAATGACATGCAAGTAGTTACTGCGCACGCTTCAGATCGCGAAGTCCGGAGCGCACTCCGTGAGGCTGGACGCGAGAAATAGACCTGGGCTTTCCCACGTTTGCGCCAGCGCATCGGTCCGCAGACACGTGTGAATGAACTGTCGGAAACGATCTGAGACAAAGAGGTGATGAATAAGGATAAGCTTAATGGAGATTTGGGTGAGGGAAGCCCGCGTGGCGGTTCAGCGTGCGAGTTTAGCATCCCAGTACACTTCCAACAGCCCCCCAAGAGATCTCCTCTGGTCCCCGAGGTCCTGCTGCTACAAATGCAATTGACAAATCCAAGCCGCGTTCTTGGCTAAGTGCAACTCCCGTCAGCCAGCCAAAAATTAGTCAAAGCTACGCCCATCTCTCGCGCGCGTCGGAACCCGCTTTGTTCCATGGTTTCTTAACCCTCCGTTGAAGAAAATCATCCAAGACCCCAGTTCTACAAGGCCTTCACAAGCTGACAGGACCCCTACATGCCTCTCAAGAGTCAAGGTTCAATAAGCACACACACGTGTCATAAGCTAGCGCATGGGGTTCCGAGACACCCGGGGATATGAGACACCGCGCAGAAATCCTCCACCCTTCAAAAAATCGCGATATCTCTACATCCACCCTACTAAAATGGCCAACCGTGAGGCAGCAATTTAAGCAGCTATTAGTGATCTTAATGCTGGCATTTTTCCTAGTCAACGAGCTGCTGTAAAGGCATATAA
>ML976711.1:331259-413792 GCA_010015655.1 Bimuria novae-zelandiae CBS 107.79
AGAGCACCTGGTTTCTATTAATAATACCTAACTAGCTATACGCAACTTTAGAGAATAGCTAGATATTTAATATAATAGGGGCTAAGTGGCTACAACGCGTATTTCTGCCAGATACTACGCCCTTAGAGGATCGCTAGCGGATGCTAATATTGGATGGCCACGGCAGCCATGTCGACCTGGATTTCCTGTGGATCTGCAAGCAGAATAAAGTCAGGCTTTTGTTTCTCCCTGCGCACTCCTCGCACGTTCTGCAGCCACTAGATCTCTCTGTTTTCTCAGTAGTGAAACGATTCTATCGCCAGCAGATCCACGAGTTATCACACCTAGATAATGCTGCGCCGGTTAAAAAGGAACGTTTTATTATTGCCTACAACGCTGCTAGAGAGGCTGCGATTACTAAGAGAGTAATCCGCGCTAGATAGGCTATTACAGGCATCTACTTGTTAAATATTAAGCGGGTAGTTAACTTATCTTAAGTCGCTCGAAGGCCTGTTACCCCCCCTTACTAGAATTAGGCTTATCTCGCCAAGAGCTCTCTCTACACTCCCCATGGCCCTTAGGATCTGTTTATGGCTTAAAGGTAGCTTTACAGCGCTGAGAAATTAAGCTGCAAGATTCACTAACTATTTAAGAAAGCTAGTAAGGCAATTGCAATAGCTAATATACGCTTAACAGCGCTAGAAGCAGAGAATAAAAGATTACAAAGTTAACTTAAGGCCCTTAAGCGTTTATAACCACGAAAGAAAGTTTACATAGACCTAAATTAACGCTTTGCTAGCATAGATTAAATTATAATAGCAAAGTAGGCATCTGCTCTCCTAGAGCAACAAAACAGTAGTACTTCTGCAGAAAAGGACGCAGAAAAAGCTGCAGCAGAAATAGCAGCTAAAACTCTGCAATCTATGTGTAGCGAGTGGCAATTGTAATTACGCTGAATGAATTATCGCGATTTTTTGAAGGGTGGAGGATTTCTGCGCGGTGTCTCGGAACCCCATGCGCTAGCTTACTGCCAACCTCGGGAGTCTGTCTCACAATAGCACGCACAGACATATTAATCTACGCAGCCAAAAACACACACACCCCGAAATACGCTCGCGATGACATTCCGCGACTTATCTAGGCAACCGTAGGCGCAATCTCGGTTGTTGGTAGGCTAGATCGCTCGAGAAGCACGTGAACGCAGAGAACCCATGGCTGTCGCGACCCAGGCTTCGAGACACAAGGCGTTAAGAAAAATCCCTCTGTTCGGCGTTGTGCGCGCGCAGAGTTTTCCTAAGAAGCTGCCTTTTCAACGCCATGTCGCAGACTTTTCTTTCGGCATTGTGCCTGCCCACTGCATGCAAGCCACGGCGGGTTCTTTCGCAACGGCGAAAATGGCGATCCACAGAATCCTTTCACTGCGCGCTTTGTTGACCAACAAAGCGCAGGCACGTTTTTAGCCTGCCAAAGAAAGCGTCCTCACCGCCTTGCATGGGTGGACCAAAGAGTTTTCTGATGGTGGCCTTGTTGGACGGTGGGTGAGCGGCGCTATCAGGACGGCCCGGCGCTTACGCTAACGCTATGACGGTCGGGGATGAACCCCAGGTTTCCTCGTCGATCTCAATTTGCAAGGGGTTGGGCCAATTGGGTTTTGAGCGCAAGTGAGAAAAGTGGAAAGGGGCCAATAGCATGGGTAAGGGCTAGACTGCGCGCAAATGAGCGTGGTCCGTGAGATGTGATAGGCGAACTGGGGACGATATTACGCGAACCAAGGACTTGAAATGAGCAGTGTATTTCAAGACATCACGAACCACGTTAGAGGGTAGCAAGCTCTGCATCTTCGACGATTCATTTCTGCTAATGTCAGGCTGAATGCAGTAGGTCGGAACCACGATTGCCGCATTGCTGGCCCCCATCATCGTACAGCCCGACGAAGGATCGCAATGGCCTCCTGATCCTCCTTTCCCCTACACACATGCAAAATGCCACCCAAAATCCCCACCATCCACCACATGCAACGAACTAAACAAAACACAAAAAGGGGGTATCTCCAAACTCCAGCTCCACCAGAGAAGTAGGTAGTCAGAAGTAAAGGTGCCTCGCTCGGCGGCAGCGCATAAAAGAGCAGCAGCGGCAGCGTCCTGCGACCAGTGTTTTCCAACAGAATAATCAAAAAAGGGATCCCCGATCGCTCAGGGCGCAAAGAAGAACTAGAAATTACTTTCGCCGTGGGCAAAAAAGTAACCTTGTGACTCTCGAAGTAAAGGAGGTGGGTGGGTAGTGTAAATCCGGCGTCGTTCGTTGAAAATCGTAAAGCGAAGAAATTACAAGGTATCCGGAGTCGCCAAGTTCGAATGTATGGAGTCGAAGGGTAAAACGAGTGGATGTACTTGAAGAATAAGTACGGTGAAGGTAATCCTCATAACACGTAATGAACCGAACAGAGCGAGCGCGCTCAATGCAGGGCCCGGCGCTTCCAGTGGGTAACTGTAGATAGTGGGTATCATAGACGTGCACCAGTCGATGATGCGAGAAGCGGAAGGTAGTCGCAGAGAGTTTATTGCGCGCTGGGCGGTCAAAGTGCGAGGAAACCAAGGCCAACGGCGAAGATGGCGATGAGAGCGCCGTTGGCAGAGAGGCCGGAAGCAGCGCCGGAAAACTCGGTGGTGGTGGGCGCAGCAGGAGCGCCAGAAGAGGCACCAGAACCGGTGGGATAGGGCGCGGTGCTGTTGGCAGGCGCCGGGACAGCGTACGAGGCGGAGGCTGAAGAGGTGGCCTCGGACGAGGGCGCAATGGTGGTGGTCGAGTTGGCGACCTCGTAGGCGGGCGAGCTGGCCATGGTGACGGTATTGACCTTGTAGATGGTGCTGGTCACGTAGACGGTGGCATCATAGGTGGAGGCGTCCTGGGCGAGGGCGAATGCGACAAGCGCAACGAGGAAGAGAACGATAGTCTGGAAGGAGCGCATTTTGTTGACAAAGGTTGCTATTCTGCTCTGGAGTCGAGAAGAGTGGTGCGCGAGGTTTGCGACTTGGTGTTGTTATTGTTGTTGTTGTTGCTGTTGCTGTTGCGGTCGGGCGCGACCAGGCAGTGAGCGACTGAGCGAGATGGATTGGTGCTTGCGCAAAGATGTTTGAAGGTAGCAATGAAGGATGTTGGTTGCAATGAGTGTGATGGCGAGGCTGCCGGAGCTGGGAACCGTGGGTGTTTGTAAAGACTGACTTGGTTAGAAAACCTGGGCGTTTGAGGGAGAAACAACGGCGGACGGGCACTCGAGCTTTAATGAATGGCCGCAATCTCCCGTCTAATTTCGCTCCACGACCCCGGTCAGCGCTAGCCAACGCCAACCCTAGTCCGCCACACAATAGAACAAGGCCGTCAAAGGCCGTCAAAGGCGCCAGGCGTACGTCTTTGTGTGTCAAAGTCTGGCAGAAAGCCGCAGGCCGGCCAGGCTGACGGCGCTGAAATTTCCGTATGACGGTCGCTCAACACCATCGGTCGCTATCGTGACGAACCCACCCGATGTTTTGCCATGCATTCCACTTTTGCCAGTGTTTCCCCCCCCCACCCACAGTCCACTTTTCTGCTCAGAACTCTCTGTTGCTGTGACGGGCACTGAAACGGCACGCCGTGCCGTGCACCTCTAGTCCGTGACACTGCGAAAAACCTGCCCCAGATCGCCATCTGTCGCCGACAAACCGCCTCTAACCAATCGAACGAGCGCGCCTTTGCTGAGTCGTGACAGCGTGTCTGCGCCTAAGTTCGTCGCGGTGTGACGTGTAGTGTCGCAGCACCCGTGCCGTCAGACGGTGAATGCCTCAGCCACTGGCCTCTCAACATTCGTTCCACACGCCCTATATCGTAAATCACACCATGCGACAAATGGGAACTGCAAAGTCCCCTTGCAAACATACTCGAAAGGAGGAAGAATTCACTATCAAAGTTGCCTCATGATGTTCATTGGTTATAGTTCAATCCTGGCCCTTATTGCGGCGCTCAACCCGTAGTCCACTTAGCGCGCCGACTTCATGAGTGCTGTGGAAGCGCTTCATGTGTCGACTTCTTCTATGCGAGGCCCCTGACGTGGTGGCCATTGTGATGACTATGATACAATTCAATTGGAATGTTCGTGTTGAGCTGGCTTCACATGCGCTATTGCAGCCCGTTGTCCACAACTTCAGCCGGATCCCGATACTGATCGATACCACATAACGCCTGAGGAACACCAACATTGGGCATATGTATGATTACGAAAGAGGTAATTCATCTTGTCATGGGAACAGAGACAACTCACGCAGTCACGACGGTCTGGCTGCGCCACGTGTGAGACGCTCAGTCGTGCTCTACGGCTTCTTGGCTCTCCCACAGCCGTCGACATATTTCTTCCGCCTCGTTACCGACTCTGCCGTTGTCACTTTCAAAGCTTTGCCTGCCTTCGACATCCCCTTCCTCACGACTGTTGCGTCCGTTTTCAAAGCTGACTCGTGACCTGCGACTCGCGGAACCATCCGTTTCATCGTGGTAACTCGTGCTCAGGCTGTGGCTGCCGTGCACGTTGACGAATCCACTTGCGCTCGACGTCTTCGGCACGCGAGTCTTGCGTGGAGTCCCGGGTACCTGTTCAATCCGGACAATGGCCTCAACAAGCGGATTGCGATACCTTCGCACGACGTTGTATTCCACAGAAACGTGGTTGAACTGTTGCTGTAGACGCGGGTCGAGACGCCCCTCGCCATTGGTAGTGTAAGTCATGCCCGAGTAGAGCGCTGTGGGTCCACCTGTGCGCGGCAGGATGGAAGGGATCAGCTTTTGCGGTTCGATAGTGGAGGACGCCCGCTGAAGCAACAGCTTCTGCTGGGTTCGCGACGGAGGTAGGTCAGTGGGCGTGCTAGTGCCGGATCTCCGAGGAGTGCGCGTTGGCGTCTCTTCGTCTGCGACGTTCGGCATAGACTTGTTTCTCGTGAGATTCCCTGTGCTGCTGCCGGATGCTTGCGGGGCGTTTCGCGACGGCAAGAAGCTGCTGTTTGGCGTACCTGCCGAACCGTCCCCGTCGATGAAACGCGACACCAATTCTCGGCCGGGCGTGTCCACTAGCGTTGAGCCTGCGCTCTGACTCAGTTCGCGAGGCTCCTGGTGGTTTGATACGACGGTCGCAGCAACATTCGACATCTGCGTAGCTGCAGGATTGTAGTGAGAGCTGCGCTGCAACAACCGCGACGTGATCATGTCCGCGTCGGCTGGCCGTGAATGTGAGTGGTGGTGCGAGCTGCTGCTGCTGCTGCTGCTGCTGCTGCTGCTGCCGCCGCCGTCGCCGCCGTCGCCGCCGCCGTTCGGTTGGCGCGTTCGGTCTGGCAGGGCGCGCCCGGATATGCTCGAGGGCCCGGGAGCTTGCTGGCTGCCCGTTTCTGCGCGCGCTATGCCGCCCATCCGATCTCCCGGCCTGTCGGTGGTGGTGGTCGCTTTGTGCGGATCCAAGACTACCGAGTTGGAGCGCGTGTTCGAGCGGGTGGTGTTGGGTGACTGGGACGCGCTTTCCTCGGTCCAGCCGTCGTCCTGTCCTTCTTCGTCTGCTACGTCGAAATGCACCGTCGGGTGCTCGTCGTCGTCCGACGAGGCTTCACGGCCCTTGCCCGGATTGATCAGGGAACGCTTCGGCGGGGCGATCTCGCTCTTGGACGACTTCAGCGCAGGCTTGAAACCGCCGCCCTCCCGCGGCAAGTGGCTGCTGGAGTGGTTCTTGCGTATGCCCGTGTTGCCGTGGCCGTGGCCGTGGCCGTGTTTGTTGCCGGCCCTCAAGATTGCGCCGGCGGAAGCATTGCGCTTGATGCCCGGGCGCGGGCTGCTGGGGGCCGAGGTCGAGTTGCTACTAGAGTGTACGCGGCGGTGGTGCTTGACGGCGTTTGCTTCGCTGGCGGCGGGCGCCTGAGCCAGCTTGTTCAGCTTGTTGAGATTCTTCCCAACCGAGTGATTGCGCGGCATGCGACTCCCGCCAACAACGTGCTGTCGCGGCTTGGCTTTGTGCTGTTGGGTTTCCGAGGGTGAATGTGACACCTGGGACGACGTGGAGGACTGGCGGGCCATTGGAGGAGACCGCCGTGGCTGAGCGTCTGCAGACGAAGCCATGCTTACTTTTTGCAGCGTGGCCGCCGAGGGGGTCGACGTGCAGATGCGGAGTGAGGGAGAGGTAGCGAGTGGGCGCGCGGAGTAGGAACCCTCCCTTGTGAAGGCTGGGGCCCGGCTTCAGTAGCGGCCGTCTAGTGATTTACCCTCATGGTCCTGGGCCCTCTAAATTGTGAAGATGCGGGCGTATGCCACGTCGGATCCAATGACGGTCGGTAGTGATGCAAGTCGCAGCGATCAAATCACAAAGCGCAGGCGGTGAGCCGAGCCATCCCGAAACGGTTGACCGCGGCTAGTTCTGGAACGTCACTGCATCACAGTCACCGCACGTCGAGCGACACAACCTTGGAAACATCAGTCTGCATGGTAGATATATTGCATTGCTAGACGGTGATGGGCCATCCCTCACTACCTGGGTGGCTGCCCGATGAGGATCCTCGCTCACCTCTCCCTTTGGATGCAGTCCAGTTGTCCCGAGGAACACTGGTAACATAGGTTCTCCTCGATTCCAGCTTCAGATGCTCGCCGATAAGTATACGTTACTTTGTCCGATATCGTCACCCCTTCCTTCCGGGGTTTTAAGTATGCCTCTCTTCATCCTTCAAACTTCGTACTATATCACTGTTTCTGGTGGTATCCGACATAGTCCTAGTCGTCGCGTCGCTTTCCTCCGTCTCCTTTCTCTCGCTGCCCGTGTTCGCCATCTAGTCGTTCATCTCGTGAATATCCTCGTAGTCGTTCATCTTGTAAGACTGCTTGCTTCGAAAGAGCTGTTCACTCCCTAATGTTGGCCTTCTGCGCAAGCTTCCTGAGCCGTCCCTTCACGCTGCGTTGCTTCTGTCTCGCCTTCTTCTGGGACAGCTCTCGGTACTCTGCGTTCATGCCATCGATGCAGCCAAAGGACGATACGGTGAGGATAGACTCTGCGCGCGATGAAGCAGGGCGCGACTTGTACGATGGTGGTGGCATGCCGGAAAAGTAGGTCGGGGCACTCGAGCCGAAGCTGCCCATGGAGTCCTCTCGCGGCAAATGCCTAGCAGACAGCACTCCTGGACGGACGGTGCGGTCCGAGAGTGGACCTTGACCCAACACAAGCTGCTCCATTTCGCGCTCAAGCTCTCGAAGCTGGATGCTAGACGGACTGTCGCGACGCATCGGCAAGTCACATGCAGCCTTTGCAACGAACACAGCGGGTATAATGGCCGCTGCTGTGGAAGGGAGGACTTCCCCCATTCGAGTGTAGAGGAGAGGTGTGTGACCGGACTCCGTTTGATCATATGGCACCGTCAAGACTGGAGCCGACTCAGAGCGCTCTTGGACAGCCTCTTCGACGGTGTAGCGAGATTTCACCCGACGAATCGTCGGAATGCGCACCTGCTTCTTCGCCTGGCGACAAAACGACTTCAATTGTTGGCTACGCGAGGTCGTCGGTCTCTCGCAGTCGGGCTGCTGGACGATTGGAATTGCGTACTGCACCTTCACCTCATCTTTGGTGTTCGCTGGGTCGCCCTCCCTCCAGTAGGACAATCCGCCCATCAGGGGAGATGACGGCTTGCTCGCATCGAGCCAGGCATTCACATCGAGTAAGATGTCCGGGTTGGGTCGAGGTGGGCGCGGCGAGGCCTTGGGCTCCGCACGAACCGGGAAGTGCTGGAACCGTAGAGGAATCATTGGGACCGGCGGCACCGACTTGTCGTTTGCAGCCTGGCCGGAAGATGGCGCGGTTGATGGGCGCTGGGTTGTCGCTGCGGTCTTTGGGCGGTGTGTAGACATTTTTCTAATCATCTTGACGAGCTCTCCGCCTTCCTCGTCTTTTTGCGGCGTCTGGTTGAGAAGATGGCGAGTAAACCAATGCCTTGCTGGCTCTTCCTGCGCTGATTGCTCGCAGAGCTGTCCCGTCGCTAAGAAGTTATACGTATCCGTGGGCATGTCGGCGCTGGGATGCGAGGTAATCTGGATTGCGAATGTGCGATAATGCGTGTTGTGTGAAGTAGAGTGTATTTTAGGCGGCGGTACAATGGCGTGGAGAAAATTTGGTGAAGTGGTAGCTCTGTGAGAGTGAAGATGAGAGGATGGCGAAAGGTCCTGTGAGTGAAGCAACGGACGCAGCTTTCGGAAGGCACGAATCACTCGTAACGATTGTTTATGCCAGGAAGCTTCGTACACCCAGTTGCTCAATTAAGGGATCTCCCAACCCACGGAGCTTTCGACAGACGATGCGGTCTGCATGCTGGACATCTGTAAACCGGTTCTCTCTCAAAAATTTTCCGCGTGGTTGCGGTGCAGTTTCGCTCTGAACTTATAACTGACTAAAATTTAAACTCGATCACGGACGGAGTGACTATTCAACTCACCTGTACAAGCCATTTGCGACCTTCAAGTAGTAAAAATACCATCTGGACTTGTGATGGTTCTGCAGCCTGGCAACAGCCAAGCAGTTGTTCGAACGAAACGGAGTATGCCGATACCTATGGTTACGGCTTAGGTATTATATCCAAAGAAGAACTAATGTTTCGTTCATAGAGCGGCACATGCGGTATCTTTGATGCGTTTGTGCTGCCGAATGTCATGCAGGCAGACCACAACTTCCAAGTCCGCTCCCTCAATGCCTATGCTCGAAAAGACCTATCGCTCAACCATGCGGTGGGAAAGTTAAGGACATTCCTCTTGAAAAGGGGTTAATTCGAGACCTACGGCATCTTGTGTTGCAAGGAAGTGCATGTCTTGCTCGCGGCGCTCAGGTATAAGGGCAACTTCCTATGATCTCGCTCATCCAAGTACGGCGATGATATAGCGCGTGCTCCCTACGTAACCTTCTCGTAAGTTTGGTCACCATCCGGCTGCAGCATGTTTTATGTCCCTTTGTGAACTAGAATTCCGCTGCCGCTGCCAAGTCAGTACAGAATTATATGGACCACGCGCCCGCCTTCCAAACTTGACTCCACCGTGAAAAGTCCCGATCCGCAATGGAGTTGCATGCGTAGAGGTACCTTCCCCACTGTGGCGGTGCCCTCCAACGCGCCTTCTGTCTTGCAGGTACGAATCGTACCGACTCAGCAAATCACATTGTCGCACTTCGACTCATCTTCCATCAATCCACGCTAGCCATAGCTAGTCCTCTAATCACCGTTCAGTGCAACTTACACCCAGGTATAAAACTACTACAGGCTCGACTCGCACTTCTGGCGACAAACAGACGCCTAACAACGTGAGCAAAATACAAGCGCGATTATTGGCAATGGTTCGCAGAGGGAAGGAAGCAGCCACACCAACGGAGGAGCATCCAGGTGGCCGGCACATTTCAGTAACCGTGCAACAATCCAGATACGCACTAGATGCAGTCGATGCGCCGGCTTCAAAAGAGATATTAGTGAAGGATCTGTCAATCAGTGTGGCGGACCGCGAACTTTTAAGCCATGTCACTCTCCACCTGGTGGAATCACGCCACTATGTTTTGGTTGGGCGCAATGGCTC
This sequence comes from Bimuria novae-zelandiae CBS 107.79, assembly GCA_010015655.1. Taxonomy (NCBI): domain Eukaryota; kingdom Fungi; phylum Ascomycota; class Dothideomycetes; order Pleosporales; family Didymosphaeriaceae; genus Bimuria; species Bimuria novae-zelandiae. Next base: position 340,833 of record ML976711.1, read on the forward strand.
CGGAAAGTCAACACTGCTCAAGGCGATCGGTGACGGCCTGATCCCTGGTATTCCGTGGAGTACGCGGATACTGCTACTTGGACAGACGCGTGAGGTCGAACTTGATGAACAGGTGTCGCAGGTGGACATCAAAGAAGAGACGGTATTGCAGCATATCGTGAGTAGCGACAGGTTGAGAGAAAGATATACGAGAGAAGCGAAGATGCTAAGTGACGCGATGGAGCATTCTACGGACCCTATGGCGCCGGTGAGGGCGCTCAGGAAAGTGTCGCATGACCGACTCGCGCTGCAATTGAAAGAGGCGCACCGCATCGCTGAGCGGAGAAGTGGTGCGCGTGGAAAGATGGCAAGGAAAGAGCTTATCAAGGTAGTGCTATCTTCTCCGATATACCTGGATTGGTTCATTGACAGTGCATGCAGCTCGAAGAACGCTTTGAAGAATCCAAGGCTCGACTGACACAGAACGAGAGCGAGATTGATCCTGCGCACTTGAGCTCAGAAACACACGCAGCAGCCGACCTTCTCACTAACATCCAGTCTGCTCTAGAGCTAATGGACGCCTCTCGCGCTGAAGCGAAAGCTCGCTCCGTCCTCTTGGGGCTTGGCTTCAAGGACGATCAGATCGACAAGCCCGTATCCGAACTATCCGGCGGATGGAGGACACGTTGCGATGTTGCATGTGCACTTTGTCAATACGCCGACGTGCTGCTCCTTGACGAACCCACCAACTTTCTCGACCTACCCTCGATTCTTTGGCTCCAAGACTATATCCGTAACATGAAGGATACCACGGTGCTGGTCACGACGCACGATCGAGACTTTGGTGATGGCGTGGCGGAAGAGCTTATCGTCCTACGACATCAGACGTTGCAGACATTCAGGGGAAACCTGAGTCTCTACGAGCGAGAGCGGTATAAGAAAGCAAGATATCTCACGAAGATGAAAGAGGCGCAAGAGAAGCAGAAGAAGCACATGGAGAAGACGGTTGCGAATAACATCAAGGCTGCACGAGACAAGGGAGACGACAAGAAGCTGAAACAGGCGGCATCGCGGAAGAAGAAGCTCAATGAGCGCATGGGCATCGAGGTCGGACTGAAGGGAGGTCGGTTCAAGATCAACCGTGATCTGGGCGGGTACCATACTTCGAAAAGGGCAGAGATTGAGATACCTGACTTCGATCCGCATGTGAACATGGCGTTCCCGAGGCAGCCTCCGGACCTAAGATCTCCTGGCTCTCTCGTAAGCTTAGAGAAAGTTTCCTTCGCATACCCCGGGCGAAATAAGGTTCCTATCCTAAGCGATATTAACTTGACAATCCACCCCGAACAGAGAGTAGGTCTGGCCGGTCTCAATGGTTCCGGAAAGACAACACTTGTATCGCTGATTATGGGAAGCAGCGATGATGGAATTGCAGGACTCGTACCGACCTCTGGGACTATCTCCCGACATCCGCGAGCAAAGTTGGGGCGATTTTCGCAGCAATCGGTCGAGGAGCTAACATCCATCGCTCGCACGAACCCGCAGCTCACAGCCTTGTCACATTTGCGAGCACACTGTGGTGCGGAGATGGACGAGAAAGAAGCTAGACAGATACTGGGCAGCCTGGGCCTACAAGGCCAGGCAGCATCAGACGTACCGCTCGGCTTGTTGTCGGGCGGACAGAAGGTCAGGCTGGCGCTGGCCAAATTGCTGTATCCTCCACCGCAGCTTCTCATCCTCGACGAGGTCTCGACTCACTTGGATGCGGATAGCATACTCGGCTTGAGCATCGCACTGCAGGAGTACGATGGCGCGCTTCTGGTGATTACACATGACCGATATTTCATGAGGTACGTAGGGCAATTTGTTTGGCGGGGTCTGTAATTGTATCATTTTGCTAAGATGGGGGACAGGACGGTAGTAGAGGGCGAGAGCCCGTACAGACTAGCGCCAGGGGCCCAGGCAGACGAGCAGAGCAATGACTCGTCGGACGAGGAAGAGACAGGGGCGCCGGCGGGAACCGTTTATCGGCTGTTCAAGGGCCAGTTGAAGAAGCTGGAGGGCGGCATGGCGCGTTATGAGGAGATAGCAGCGCGGACAGCGGCGCGGCTAGGCAAGGCGTAGACGGTGGCGGCAACGGGCGATGCACGCACAGCATCTCGATGAGGATGGACTTGATGGCAAGAGTACACGACGTGTTCCTCTGATGGCGGCTTATGGCGGGCGGCACCTAGGAACAACTCCCCGGTGCGCAGCGGGCAGGGCGCGTCCCCAGCTCGGCCATCGGCTAGCTGGTACGAGACTAAATTGACGCGCTGGCAGCGCGTCCTCCTTTTGCAGCTCAAATTATCTTCGCCCACGATGGCATCCGCGTGCAAGCCCTTAATTGTCGCCATAATCATGCATTAGCTGCAGCACACCGCAACCAGCATCCCCCGTCCCGAATCGACCTGCTTTGTTATGCTGCCGCTCGTTGTTGTTGCTGTTGCTGCTGATTTCCCTGAGCTGCCATGACGACGGAAGCTCCCACGCCAGCTGCTACTACCGGTACCCCTCCCGCCTCCGACACCAAAGCCCCCAAAGACAAAAACTGCCCCTTCTGCGGCCAGGCCTTCACCTCGAGCAGCCTCGGGCGGCATCTCGACCTGTACATCCGTGCGAAGAACCCGAAGCCACCCGATGGCGTGCATCTCGTCGAGGAGATCAAGAAGATCCGCGGGGGCATCACGCGGCGACAGAAGGTGCGGAAGGAGCTGCACACGCCAGCGAAGCGCGAGTCGATGGTCAGCAATGCCTCGCCGGCGGGCCAGAGCGCGCACGACGACGACGACGACGACGACGACGGCGGCGGCGGCTCGCCCGAGGTGAGCTCCGCGACGCACGGCCAGTTCAAGGACGTCAGCTGGGCGGGGGGAGGAGCAGGAGATGGACACACGCCGCGGGCACCCGAGGTGCGGCGGCGGGACGTATCGCGGCAGCTGCAGAAGGTGGACCTGGAGCAGCGCCAGCGGTTGTCGGACGAGGCCGAGACGGCCAAGGCTACGGAGCTGGCGCTGCGGGAGCTGCTGCGGCGCGTCAAGGAGGCCAAGTAGGTTCGCCATGACGGTGCCGTGTCCACTCGGGTATCATCAGCTGACGCAGACGCAGCGCAAAGGCGACGGGCCCCGCACTCTTTGACTTCGACCCGTACACGCTCAACTTCCCCAGCCTGTGCCTGCACATCCTCCCGCCGCCGCCGACGCTCTTTTCGCCGACGCCCTTTGCCAGCAGCGAGTCGTGGTCCATCAGCCCACCCGGCCAGAAGCAGCTCGAGGCGCTGAACCGCCAGGTGGGCGAGCGCCTGCTTGCCCACCAGCGCCAGCGCCAGATCAACCAAGCCTACCCCTCCGGACCGCCCTCGGCGCCCTCCTCCGCCAGCAACTCGCCCCTTCCCAGCCCACCGCTCTTCGACCCGGATCCCCAGAAGCTCTTCTGTCACATCGCCGACGCATACAACAACTGGTCGTGCCAGCCCGAGAAGGTGCGCCAGGAGTGCTGGCAGGTGGAAATACTGCGCTCGTATGCACGCGCTAGTGATATGCGGCGGGATGCCGAGATGACTCTCGAGAACGCGCGCCGCGAAATCGACCATCTCAAGTCCAGCCGGTGGGCAGCGGGCGGCCCGGAGCGCTCGCCCATCATCTTCACATTGGGCGCCGAGACGGTCAAAGAGCTGGGGAAGCACGGCATGGACCTGAGGAACTGGGACTACGACCGCCTGATCGAGAAGTGGAAAACCGTCGTGCGAGACAAGCACGCCGTGGGTGGCTTGGCTGCTCAGAAGCCGCTGCCAGACCCGTCAGCTACAAGAAGCTGCTCCATGGCCAGCATGCCGCCCCAGCCCTTCGTCCCCATAAACGTACTCAAGACGGAGCATACGCCCTACTCTGCACCCGCCACAATCAGCGGCACAGATGCCGGTAGCGATCAGGTAGACGCCGAGGGCGAAGACGACGATGCAGATGTCGACCTCGAAGTCGTGCCTGCTTCCAACAATGCCAACCCTAATGCACCCCTGACCACGCAGCTTAGCAGTCTCCCGCGCCTCCTCCCCCTCCAGCCCACGCCCGTCCATCCCAATAACATCCCGACGCACGACCATCTCCAGTCGCAGGTCCACGCCGCCCAAGCACATGCTCAGGCGCGAGCCCAGGCGCAAGCCCAGGCACAGGCGTGGGCCGCCGCGAGGCAACACATGAACCAATCTCGCAACCAACAGCACCATCAGCTGTCTCCTCATCCTTCGCACATGGGCTCCGCCACGAACAGCCGGAGGGAGAGTGCCGTAATGATGGACCCTCACGCCATGAGCGCTGGCGGTATGATTCCCATGGACGCTCTCCCCATGGACGGCATCGAGACTGGGCCGAATCAGTTCTTGAGGATGGACATGGGTATGGGCGTCCCGGCTGGGTTTGTGGGCTCCAATGACAATGGAGTGTAACCGTGCCCCATCTCCTCTCCAACAAGATCAGTGCCTCTTCGCTTTCTCTTTTGACCTCTTTCATTGCATCTTGGATACCCCATGCCACATTGGCACTTTGCATCTTCTTCGTTTCCGCCCAAAGGCTTTTCCCGTCAGCCTCCGCTCTGTACCTTCCTGTCTTTATTAGCGTCGTGTGGAGCGAAGCTGTATACCCTTCTTCTTTATCGCCTTTTGCATTTGATACCCATTCGCACACTCGCAGTCCGACGAGACTTTACTAGAATTTGTCGCCTTCAGTGGCTGGGGCAATTTCTTTTGTTGGTGGGACCGGTCGGTGGGCGGATCAAATTGTGCTTTTACGCTATGCTATATACCAACCGCCGTCTGCGGAACTGAGAGCTTGACATATTCAGAGTATCGAACACTTCACAACTCCATCGCCTCTACACAACTTTTATGCATGGCAGATCCGAGTATCCTATTGATACTTTGCACATGTTTGTACTAATTACCGAATCCAGAAAATCAGTCGACAAGCGGTTTTCCGCTGAGTGCACGCCTGCCTCCATTGTTGCTGTCATTTCTCCGCTGTTCATTGTTTGGCCTCTCACAGCCGCAAACGGCGAAAACGTCAGCTTTGAACGTTTTCTCTCTTTGTTCTTCGGCTGTCGCATCTCTTGCAGAATTCTCTCTCGCCCACGCGCGCAAGACACGTCGCATTCATTCCCAGACCATCTCCCGCAGCGCTTGTTTATAGTAGGTGGTATACCCTCAACGCGGCTCGTACTCGCGTTTCCTTCAAACATGACCGGACGAATGGTTGGCGATTACGGCGGTCTAGTTCCATGGCCGTACGAGCGGAGACCGCGCCCCCTCGATATGTTAAAACGACTTCCAGATGTCTACCGCACAGTGGACGTTGCTTTGAGCGGGAAGTACAATAGCTATAGACAGGCGGAAGCCACGGCGGACTTGACCGACGTAGCCAACGCGTTGGTAGCAAAGAACGACGCAATAGAGGCAAAGGAGGCCGCAGTAGAAGCAGAGAAAAGGGCAATAGTGGCGGAGCGCGCAAGGCTCGAGGCCGAGAGGCTGGCTAAAAAGGAAAGAGATAGAATCGAGGCGGAGAGAAATGCGGAGAAGAATAAAAGCTTTGATGAGCTTTTACGTGGGAGGCCGGTGGCAAAGGAGACGCCTAAGGGAGATCAGAGGAGGGCCGCGAGTTTCCCGAGGGGGCCGGCGTCGAGACCATCTGCACGAGTATCGGTCGAAGTGAGACACAGTCGATCGGCAAGAGTACCTGGAAGAGTACGAGAGAGACGCAGCCCCAGCGTACCTAGACCTCGCGCACTCCTTCCATCTGGTGGCTTTGCAGCTCCTGGGGGGTTTCCCGACAGCTCAGGTTCCTCGTCCGATTCCGGTTCGCGGAAACGGTCTCGTCCTCCTCGCGACGACGACGAGCAAGGAAATGTCAGGACTCGTCCGCGCAAGAGACGCCGTCCCGACGGCCCCGAAGACGACTGGTGGCTTGCCCGCACCTGTCCTCGACTCACCCTATGCTTGCTTCCCATCTGCCACCTTGGAGCTAGAAGGGAGGACAGCCACATCTAACATCGACGCCAGTCGGGAGAACGGGCGGAAAGCGCCTGGGCCCCAGAGGTGGCGAGACAGCCTCAACGGAGGAGGTATGTCACGAGGAATGGGCAGAGGCTGTATTATACGGATTTGGGCTCTGAGGATGTGGAGCCGCATAGCGGGACGTGGGACCCGCCGGTTGCAGTGCTGGATGTTGAGGATGAGGAGATTGATTTGGAGGCTACTGCTGATGGCTCTGCAACCGCGTGGCCGGCAGCTGCCGATAGGAAGGTGTCGCCACCGAAGAAGGTTGGGTAGAGACGTCCGACGAGTGGTGATAGGAATCAGCGGGCTCCACAAGGTGGGAATCAACGACCTCCTCCAGGGCATGGGCATCGAGGACCTGCTCCACAGGGCGGGAATCAAAGACCTGTTCCTTCACAGGGGAACCAACGACTCCCTCCTGCCGATGCGAATCACCGACGCCTTCCCGGCGGCGGAAACGAACGTCCACCGCGCAACGATAGATATCATCGACCACCTCCTGACAATGGAAACAAACGACCGCCTGACGATGACGACCACGACCACGATCAGCCTCCAAGGCCAGGAGGCGGTGTAGAAGCAGCGCTAAAGAAATTGTATCCTCCACCCACCCTAGAGCAACCCGGTCAACATACGATTTTCCTCCCCGATGGATCACTCCACGTTTCAGGGCCTCCGGTAAGACAGACCACCCCTTCGGACAGGCCACGTCGGTATGATTCGCGCGGCCATCTGGTGGATGAGCAGGGCCGTCGGGTGAACAAGGAAAGGCAACTGATCAATAACGCGGGTCAAGTGGTGGATGAGTATGGCAGAATTCTTTATGATGCATTTCGTGACCTAGAGGACAATGCAGAGTTGAAGCGGAATTATGTGCAGAGACCGCCGCCGGTGGGGCTGCAGCCGGTTGGAGAAGCTGAGACTCCTGCGGTCACTCCACAACAAGTCGTCAACGATACCTCTACGCTCACTCCACCAGCAGTGGAGAATTCACGCCCAGCTGGAGGTCGCCATCAATTGTTCCTAGCACCGCATGAGTCGCTAGATGACACGCCTGACGATACGCCTGCAGAGGGCCTTTCCGCGAGAATCCAAAGAGAGGTAGAAGAGAGTGAGAAGTGGCGGCAACAGATGGAGCAAGAAACGTTGCGAAAGGCTGCAGATTTGGCCAAGTCAGAATACCGCAAGAAATTGGCCAAAGAACAAGCGGAGAAGGAAGCGTTGGAGCGTTGGAGCGTGAACTTGAAGAGCTAAGGAGGGTGCAAGAGGAACAGCAACGGCAGCGGGACGCGGAAGCGAATAGGAAAAGGCTTGAGGAGTCGAGGAGGGCAGTTTAGGAATCTGCTTGTTAGAAGCGAGAAGAGAAACAGCAAGCGGAGCGTGAGGCTGAAGCAGCGGTGTTGAAGCGGAAGCTCCAAGAGAGGGAAGCCGAAGAAGCAGAGATCCGGCGCGTGGAAGCAGAGCAGCGAGTCGCTGCCAGTATCCCTACTCCTACAACGTACCAACTTTCCCATAGTGGAGATACAACAACCGCTGCTATACCAGGCACATCTGCCCTCGCACAAAAAGTCTCGACGGTAGCAAACACGGCTGCAACCGATACTCCCAACAGACCAGGGTTACCGCCTGAGACGAACAGCTCGCACCACACGGGGGGTCTCCCACCGCTCGACCTCGACGTGGAGGAGGAAAAGAAAAGAAAGCGCGATGAGCGTTTTGGCAAGCCGGTCCAGAAGGGGTCTGCAAAGCAGGTAGCACGGAAGGATGCAAATGCAAGTGGCACTTCTACCGCCGCGAATACCTGACCGAATCCTTTCTTGCCCCCTCGGCCTGTTGGGCCAACGGTTGGGGACACTTCTTCTGGGTCCAGAGCGGGTAATTCTACGTCTGCACCTGGGACCGTATCGTTTGGCGCTCGCACAAGCAGCGCTTCTGGACCACCGGGGTCATTTCCACGGCGAGGCCCGGCTTTCATCCAGCATTTGATAATTACCAAGCCCCGAGTTTTCCGTTTGGCCAACCTTCCGTGAGAACGACAGCAGAGGTTGGGGGGGGGGGCTTGCACAAGAGCGCAGAGAGCAGGAGCGCAGAAAGCAGGAGCGCAGAAAGCAGGAGCGCAGAGAGCAGGAGCGCAGAGAGCAGGAGCATAGTGAGCAGGAACGCATAGGCTCTTGTAACGTCGAAAAGAGTAGAGTGTTGAGGCAATCGTTGTTCTTGATTGAGAAGCTACTCTATAGAGCTATATACTGTGGATCACGTGCACGGGCCGCACGTACGCGGGTGGCCCAAGCTTCTATACTGAACCGTCACAGCTCTAAAAGCTAAAAGTCTAAAAACAGCGCAGAGTCCAAACTGAGCTTCTTAGATGGTCAGGGTGGATCTGGGGCGGCATCTGGGGCGCCGCCTCCAGCGGGAGGAACAAAAAGTAACGGAGAAAATCCGATCGATTTTTCTGAACCGAGTAGACGCAGGTACTTTGCCCCCAGGATTTGACGAATTTTTAAAAGGCCAGCCGAATGACGATAGTGAGCAGAGGAATAGACAGCCACGTCCACCGGAAACGCAGGGCACCTCCACCAGTGATGTCAACCAGGGCGGTGCTGCCGGCGGATTGAACTTTGGGAATTCGCAGTTGGGTCCGAAGAAACAGAAACCCGCGCCACCTAAACCTCACGCTCACCCCTATTTCCAGTTCCCCGCCAATTCTCCCATCGGCCCCTTAGGTTTTCCCCTCGAACTGGATCTTGCCCGGCCGTCCAACGTTCTTCCAATGTACGAAGAAACGCACAACTACATGATGTGGGGCGGTGCAGGGCCTATAGGTGAGGCCACAATCGACCCAGTTACGCGCGAACAGTATCCGATACCGCAGGATGAGATGGAAAGGCTGTTGCGGTAACGGGAATAGGATGCCACGCAGCTCAAATTAATTGAACGAGTGCTGTTGGAGAGTTGGAAGGCGTATCAGGAAGACCAGAAGAGAAGGGCCTTGGCGGAGAGTAATCTAACCCCAGCGGATTTTGGGGAGGCTATGACTGATGAGCAGTTTGCGGAGATGATGGGGTTAGTGAATGACGAAGACAAGGAGTAGGAATGGAATAGTATGGACGAACAGGGAGTCATTGGGTTGGAGGATAGGTCTGGGTGAGGCCGGAAGAGGAAGTGTTGTTCGCTTCGCGAGTGTCGTTTATTACAGGTTTATTACAGGTCATATGCGGGCAGAACGCTAAGCGCTAATGCTGAGGGTTCAATATTTTTTTCGAGGTCTTTAGCGCATCCGTGCTTGTTCTGGTATGTCTTACATTGTATGATCGTGTATAAAATATCATCTATAGTACGTACTTCCCTCAGGCTTATTGCTCAAACATGTTCCCTCCGTGCCGCAAGCTTTCGTCAGCCTATCGCACGGTAGCTGGTTCCAAACTTTGGAAACCGAAGAAAGCCAGGTTAATTTTCGTGCGCGCTGGTGCTATGGGCGTAGCTAGAGCTGCTGATTGGATGACGGTGAAGGACTTAAACCTTTTCGGTTGCATACTATAAGGCCCACGCCGCAAGGGCTTACACCTCGCAAGAGGATCAAGCCGGTATCTGTGGGGTGGACGTTGTTGGGTTGTTGTGATAGGCTATGTAGCAAAGTCAACCTTGGAATATAAGACTTTGACTGGAAGGTACGGCTCGATGATTAATGGACATAAGCTGACCCAGTAACGTCAAGCTCGCACTGACATGTTGAGGAAGATGAAGCTTATCAAGCAGGGATATACCATCGGTGAGCAGCGGAGTATTTAAACAAACCTTGTGCTCGCATACGAAGTGGTGAAAGTAAAGCACATCTCTCCACGTTCTCTCGCATCGATATGCCTTCCTACGTTATCGTCGGCACCTCAGCAGGCTATGGCTTAGATGTATGGTGTTCTCACATATTTCATTGGTACACATCGCTAATACTCCACAGTACCAATTCCTCAGAACTATCTCTGAACAGGATCCCCAGAATGTCGTCATCGCGGTTGTTCGCTCTCCTAAAGAATTCCAGGCAAAGCTCGACGCTGAAGATCAGGCCAAAGTAGATGCCGAGAAGCAGGCCAAGGTCGATGCAGAGAAACAGGCAAAGCTCGATACCGGAGGTCAGGCAAAGCTCAATGCCAACGAGCAGGAAAATCTCAATGCCGACGAGCAGGAAAAGCCGAATGCCGATGATCAAGAAAAGCTCGATGCCAATGGCCCCAAAAAAACGTGCATATAATCTACGGTGACATGGACTCGCACACCTCTCGCAAGTCTGCCGCCGATAAGACCGCTGAAATCACAGGCGGCGTTGTCGACTACCTTATCGTTAACGCATGCAACAATTCACTTCCAACACTCTTCATGAAACCGGCCGAATTTGTTGACAACGAAGATCTCTACCTTAACGAACTGACACAAGCCATGCGGACCAACGTTGGTGGTAACCTGTTCGCATTCAACGCTTTCATGCGACTCATCCTCAAGTCGAACATAAAACGCGTCGCTGCTATTACATCCGCTGCTGCTGCCCGAGACTTTATATTCGAGGCCGAATACTCAGAACATATTCAATACGCTACCTCGAAGGCGGCACTGAACACCCTGGTGGCTAAGTTCGCGGCGAGGTATAAGAATGATGGGGTGCTGTTTGTTGCTCTTCATACAGGATTTGTTGATACGTACCCAAACGCGCCGAAGAATTTCCGGCGAGGGCTCCTTTGTATCGGTTTGACAAGGCGCTGAAGGGGCCGATGGCCCCGGCAAAGAGTGCGGAGATGTGTTTGAAGGTTATGGATGGATTGAAGAAGGAGCGGAGTAGGCAAATGCTGAGCCATCATGGAAATACGGTGTGGCTGGTGGAGAAATGAGAGATGGACGCGAATCGTTGCTCCAATATTATTACACACGCAAATCGTCCAAGAGATAGAGACCGAATACTTACAAGGACGACGGCAGTGAGCTCTGCGCACTTATTGTCGCTGTGATGTTCTCCGCTTGTCTAATTACACCCTCAAGAAGGTCTAGACCCGTTTATACCCAAAATCTTTCTGACACTCCCTCGTGCGCATCATCACGACTGAAATACTATTGTTCCGCATGTCTCAATAATCGCACGATATGAAATCTTCCCTTCTTCTTGCTCTAATCCTACCTGCATCCGGGGCCTGTACCTGGGCACTTGGGCACCTGCATGGGATACATCACGTGATTAGTCCCACACCTGGGCACCTGGGCAGATGACTGGCCTGAAGGTTTTGGTAAGAGCTAGTATATAGTTGTTGGTCTGCGGCTTACTATCTCAATCTGTGTAGACTTTAGTTACCGCGAACCCTCATGTGCGAAAATCGTTCGTGACGTTGTCGTTGCTTCAGGCAAGCGCCGCTGGTGTACTTAGATTCGTATTCTTTCCGCAACCCCGCACCACCTGCCTCCTTTTCTTCAACACACGCTTCGCATGAGCCTTCTAGCAGTATTCTTCTCAGGTCTTGCAACCCCTTTCAGATACAAAGCGATCTCCTCCGGACCTAGTTGACAGGCCTGTCATGCGCGGGGACAGTATGTTATTCATAGCACAACCGAGACACTAGGACAGTAATGGAAGGTGGGCACCAGCCTAGGCATCAACGCGGACAAGATGGCGCGTCTACACTACGACACATTGTATACGACTGCGACACCCTGGCAAGTATTCCTGTTCATTGTGTGGAGGCTTTTCAGTTGCTCAGGAGACTAATCAGTCTTGATGGCTGTTGCACAAATTAGGTGCATGGGCAAACTGTCAGCCTGCTGGAGCTAGGCGAATGATCACGGTTCAGCTCGTCTATCCCCAGCATCTGGCCCCCACCGAACATGGTCAGGGGCGGACCGGGTTGCACACCGGTTGCCTCGCGCCATTCTATCTGGTTTTTATATCGCAGTGGCGCCTCTTGCTTCCTCCTTCCCCCACAGCCGACGAAATCGTCAATACCTACGGAGAATGTCTACCAATCTTCCAGATCTTCGCACGGCATGGGTGGAAGCCTGCACGAAATTCAAAGAGGCAACTGGGTTCGATCTTGCCGCAGCAGCAACCGCAGGAGAAGGCCGAGATGACATTGTCGCCAAATTCAACAATGTAAAGGCAAAAAATGCTAAGGACCAACAGAAGATGGAAAAGGTCAAGACGGTGGTGGGCAAGACATTAGTGGCTGTGGAGCGCCTTGGTCAGGTCGCGGCAGACGGAGTGGCCATGGTTTTCGGAAGCCCGGCCAACATCACGATGAACTGCATTTCATTCTTCATAAATGCTGGCATCGAGTACAAGAACATTGCAAACAACATCGAGGATCTCTTCGGGCGTATCATCACAATCATGGAACGCTTTCAGATCTACCGCGACAACGAGCAGCTCTTGAAACCACCAATGATCCGTGTGGCCCACAGATTGCTGATATCCGTCGTGGATATTTGTAGGATCTGTTACGAGAATTTGAGAAAGAATCGTGCGAAGAAGTTCTTCGGTATTGCTCTCTTTAGCGACGATGGCGGCATCAAAGATCAGTTTGCGCTGTTAGACTCTTTGGAAGATCAGGAGCTACAAATGAAGACCACATCGACTCTCGTAGCCGCGGAGAAGACCCAGAAGAGCATTCAGGCTCTGGATGCTCAGAACGCCAAGATAGCGAGCTTCGTAACAGACTTGACTGAAAGCGGTACGGACCAAAAGATCCTCAAAGAGTTGAAAGAGAAGCTCGGCGTTGACGAGTCACTCTCTAAAGGAGAATACCAGTGGTACTATGACAAGCTTGATTCAGACAGCTGCTCGTGGCTGAAGACTGACACTCTATATCAGTCCTGGTCTAATGCTAAAGAGGACAAAACCCCTCTTCTGTTGTTGCAAGGCGAAGAAGGTTGTGGCAAATCATATATTTTGACCGCAATCATTCGGGACCTTCGCACGCAATATCCACAAAACCAGGACGGTGTGGCTCGAATATCGGTTGGCTACTGCTACCTCACAAGAGGTGGTAAAAAGAATGGCGAAGGTCCAAAGGGCGAGCGATCGATACGGGATGCCCTCCGAGAATGGGCCTGGCAAGTGATCAACAAAGACGTGTTTTATCGCAAGAACATCCAGGCCACGTTCAAAAAGAGTGCAGACCTTGGCGACCTTGAAGAAATTTGGAAAAAGCTGTTTCTGGATCACCTCAACGACAACGTCACCTTCTACCTTGCCTTGGATGGTACCCATGAGTTAGACGAGAGAGGCATGCATGATCTGTGCACCCTGATACAGACCCTGTCGCCATCTGAACTCAGTACAGGCCGACTCAAGGTCGCGATTACTGCACGACCTACCTTGGTGAAGAACCTCAGCGTACCAAACTCCATCAGCACACCGTTGGTGGATTTACGCGAGAAGAACCGCGCGGATATGGAGAAGTTCATTCGTGATAAAGCTAGCAATCTCACCATCTTTCAAAAAACCAGTGAGCAAGTTCAAGCGCTAAAAGAGGAGGTCTGCACGACTCTTCTGGACGCTGTTGATGGAAACTTTTCTCTCGCCGATCTGAAACTCAAAGAGATCTCGAACAAGTACGACCCTGAAGAAGTCAAACAGATTATACACAGTGTCAGTGGCAACGCAGATTTGAAAAACTCTGTTGTAGACATCATCCGGGAGGCGAATCGTACTTTAACTACCCGCGAGATGGAGGATCTCAATACGCTATTGCTCTGGGTCATGTATGGCCAATGGGGGATGCAAATCTACGAACTCGAGGCTGTTCTATTCGTTGAACAAGGACGCGAATCTCTCCAGCCCCTCGTGCATGAAATAAAGGAGAAGTTTTCGTCCTTCTTCGAGCTGGATGGCGACAACACCTACGCCACCGTAGAACTCAAGTACGACTCTATTGCTGACTACTTCAAAACCATCGCAATTGAGAATCAGGTTTCCGAAACCAGCCAATCGAAGGCGTTGACCAAGGGCGAGATACGCTTGGTTCAGCATTTCGTCGAGAAGCTTTGCGACCAGGATATATACAGCAGGCTTGGTCTTGGAGATTTTTTCGACCAGAAGATTTCACAGTCCGATGTCGGCGTCACAGTGGATTGCGACAATGCTCATGCAAAGGTGGCACTCACCTGCCTGCGTGTTAACTCGGAAAATATGGGTCCTGAATGTTCGCCCTTGAATACCTATGCCGCGACCAATCTGGTTAGTCATTTCAAACAGATAGATATGGACAGGGTCGACCCTCGGTTGAAGGCAGAGCTAGGTCTGCCCCTGGTGAGAACCTTCCGAGACCCAGTGTGTATCCGCAAGACAAATGCCTGGCCTTGGTCAGGATGGTCTTATATGGACGAGGGCCTCCAAAATGTTGTTCGCTTATTCCGAAGCTCGGCCTTGACGAGCAAAATTGACACGGGAGGGACCGACCATAGAGCCTGGGTGGACGCCGTCCTCAAGGAGCCAATCCCTGAGGTTGCATTGCTCAAAGACACTGCGAAACTCATGACAGATAAATGGTTGTCGGAGGAGGACGGTGAGGAGATAGTAGATTGCTTTCGCTGGCTCTATGGGTACATGAACAAGGTATTCTCAGCAGTACCACTCAAAAGCTTATCTGACTTGCTTAGATCCAAAACGCCGAAAATCCGAACAAGCCGAGGTACGGGAAACCGTACGCAGTTAGCACTATTGACATCGAGGACATCGAAAATGTTGTACAAACGGTGCAACGGCTACAAGCACTGGATATGTCTGATACAATGACTTTGCGCAATCTTGCCATCACATATCGCGAATGCGAGCATATTACCGAGGCCATTGAGCAGTTTAAACATATACTGAGCTTCGACTCGGAACATCTCTTCACGCACGCTGGACTTGCACGAGCTTATGCTGCTGAGGTCAAGGGCGGTCCTAAACCAGACTGGCAAAATGCTATTCATCACTACGATATCGTCATTGAGCGGTGCAAAACTGGGGTACGGCTATTCTCGGATGTTGTGCCCGAGGAACAGATAAGAATTCTCCTGGTGCAGAAAGCTTTCTGGCTGAGGAAATTGGAGCAATTCGACGCGGCACAGGAGATTTACTTGAAAATGCTGCAAGACGATCCCGAGAATGACACAATCCGGCTCGAATTCATTCTCACGCTATGCGAAGCCCAGAACTACAGCGTTGTTGTGGAGACGCTGGAGACGCTGAACCAAATCGAGGAGGAAACGCACAAGAATCGCCTATCCCGATTCTTCCACAACCATGCGGACGACGAGAGCTGCCATAGCAGTATCGTGCAGGCATTCAAGCAGTCTGGCCTCATAAGCCGGGTCAGATCTTACTACGAACAGTCTCTGGCCGATGCGCGACAGGATGAGAGTGAATGGGTCTCCAAATGGGTACGGACTACACTCACTTACCGACTAGCTGCGATGCTGTGGAACCATGGAAGCAATGAGACAGAGAAAGAGGAGGCCATCAAAATGTGGGAAAGCCTTTTGAGTGAGGAAAATAACTATGATCAGATCAGAGCCGCCCGTCGCCTTGCTCGGATCTACATTACCAAGGCCGTGGAAGCAGGCCGAGATTCGCCAGTGGCGGCAGAAATGCTCGAACGAGTCCAGAAATTCGGACGGCCGTCCGACGGAGCGAAAGCCGATGACGATGACTCATGGGGAATCGGGCTTACCTCTGGGCAAGCGCGATCTCTTCTCGCAAGATACTACAGCAGAGTAGGGGACTTCAAAACTGCTCGGCGATTGCTGAGATCGGATCTGGATGTTGGACTGAAGCTTCTCTCCGACGAAGATCTGGAGAACGATTGGCAAGGTTACAGAAAACTGGGAGATGTCTTCATGGACTGTGGTGACGATGAAAATGCCATCGCCGCATGGTCAATGATACAACCAACGCAGGGACTTCAGCTATACCGCGACTACGCTCCCTCGACTATCACGAATGATGAGTCCAACGCGGCACTAGAGACTGGCGAAATTAGGCCCTTGATGCGGCACGCGACGACTTCATTCAGCCTCGCCAAGAAGCTCGAAGGCCCTCTAGGTTATTCTTGCGACGGAAAATGTGGCAAGCAATGGACGTTTGCGGATGACATCTACATTTGCCGCGAATGTATCGACACTCAGTTCGACGCACCGTGCCTGGAAAAGCTGCGACGCGGTGCGCTGTCTTGCGATGCTTGCGACAAAGACCATGCGTTCCTACATATCCCAGCATGGGACATTGAAAACGCTGATCGGGCTGAGGCGGGCAAAATCCTCGTGGGAGGTGATGTTCTGGACGTGAATGAATGGAAGGAGGCCATCAGAAAGGAGTGGGATACCACGGAAGTTAATGGGGTAGAGGGTTCGACTGCTGTTGATGCTGCTGCGTAGTTGGCTTACTGAGTAGTCGCCTGTGCTTAATTATTTATACCCACATGCAAACATCCCGAATCCACTGCCCCACAACGCCAACTGAATAGCCGAAATCATCCCAATTCTCTTTGGTCAAAGTGTAATTATAGAGAAGGGTACTCGCTCGAAAGGTGACTTCCTCGACCTGCACGCTCAGCGACCCACAGTCGTGTGAGACAATATACCTTTGACCACTGTTATTATGACCACGAAATTCGTACCGGATACCCTGAGCTTCCATTAACTGCTCCTGCCTCTTAGAGTCTTAAACTGTCGCGGTGAGGAGAGCGCTGAGCGGACAGTACGCAGTAGAAAAAATCATGGGATTGAACTGAGGTTGTACTATCTAGGAGCTACAGCAGGTATAGGTGCGCAGGCACAAACAACACTAGTCCCAAATAGGTGTAGTACACTCAGGAAGGTGAGTAACAGCCAAGTAAGGGTAGGAGTAACCATCTCATAGGGTAAGAGCCATAAACCGTGACATAAACACTGTGCAGCATCGCAGCCAATGCCAGATGTTGCAGCCGCGACGGCTGACTAAGAAGGTGAACCATACATTTCCCACCGTCCCACTGTCGTCATCCACCCGGTTCACGGAAGTAGTGCCGATCGTAGATATACGCACTGCCGCGGTCCCATTCGGAGTCGGCTTGGTGATTCATCGCCCGTACAGATGTGTCACCATGCTCTGAAATGTGCCCGTGCGAGCCCGTTTCGGCGTGGAAGAGGACGCTTTGAAAACGGAAGACCTGGGTAATGCTGACTCCTGTTCTTAATGAGTACGAACTTTGCTGATCAAAGAGCAGAAACAGAACTTACCGCTTCAAGCAATGCCCGAGTTGTATGTACCCACCCCTTTCGAGGAGGTATTGGTGGGTTGTCGGCGTACTCGTGGACACGGACCGAGCGAAAGTGTACAGTAAGGGTATGGCCATGCTCTCGCATCTCTGCAAATAGCGGGAACAGGTCACCGAATTCGCGGATGGCTTGCTCAATGTCCTCCACTCCATTAAAGACAGTCACGACCTTGTCCAGCACGAACTCAAGTTTTGCCTTGCGCCTAAGCTCCGACAACACGCGCAGATTTTGAAGTGTGTAATTCCACCCATTGCGCGTCGGCTTAACGCGAATCCTGAGGCTACCGACGTGCTCAATAGGCTTCATAGCGTCCTGCTGCGATCCCTTTCCCTGGAGCAGAGCGCCCTTGCCCAGGAAGGTTGGAAGGAGGTAGAGGCCCTCTTGTCGGAACTCGAATGTCCTCTGCCGGTAGCACATCTCGGCGAGCTCTCGCACGAAGGTCACGTCGCAGTATGCTGTGTCCCATAAGTGCTAGTTTTCGTTTTCGGGCAGGCCGTGCTTGCACACTATGGGCGGGAAGGAGGGGTCGTTTGGGGACAAGGGGCCGAGATGGCGCTCGTGAGGTATGCGCTCGATCTCGATGGCCTGGTTATTCCTGAGTACGTGGTCGCGTTCGAGTACGGTGGTGTAGATCATGTCGCGGATCTCGCGGGGTAGGCGGACTGTGATTTGGTGAGAGAGTTGATGGAAGGAAATTTTCGTGAGGCGATCGAGTTTTTTGTCAAGATCCTCTTGTAGCTTGGCTTTTTCCTCGTAGGCTCTGTGTATGACGGCGAGGACTTTGGTCGCTTCGTCGTCTTCTGCGATTGAGCATTTGATGCGCCAGCTTTGCTAGTATGCTTTGCAAAATTTGCCCTGCCTCTTTAGTTTTTCAAATAAGCTACTAATATTAGTTTAGATCGCTGTTGCTTCGTGGTAGACATACGCCTCGGTTTTCTTCCAGCACTGCTCGACGGCCTCAAGCGTGGGGGCTGATTTTGCCGATAGGGTGTGCGTGTTAGGAGGAGCCATTGTGTTCGCTGGGTGCTGTGAGCACTTTTTGTGGATTCGGAAAGGTTGTAGGTGAAGAGGAGGATCAGGGGAGGGATTCCCTTGTATGCTCGACGCGCGGGGTGGCCCATCTGCCTCTTACCTCAACTTCGTTGGGTCCACCCCGCTCTCTCACCTTTTCGACCCGAGGTAATATGTTTGGTGTTTTGGATCGTAGTTAACCGGTCTCAACAATTACAAGACATTTCAGACAGGATTGAAATGTAGTGAAAGTTCAATCAATCAAGCCACGTATTCGGCTAATGGCTTGAAAGATATCGATTGTACCTTGCACGCTCATAGCTCTCGAAAGAACACGCAGACCTGGGAGATAGCTCAGAACACCAACGCTTGTCCACATTACCCAATACGCGCAAACAACTCACGCATAACCTTTGTCAGTGTTTCGTGGACGTTGACTATTTCCTTGTATATGCTGATGGGCAGTTAAGCTGAACTGTGACTAGACGAGAGCGAGACACTTATACTCGCGGTACTTCCTTGGAGTTTAGAGCTAGTTTGGAGGGGAAAGAGGGTCCTCGTGATCACGGGAAGGATGAAGCTTCAGTGTTAGGGATGTCTCGGCATGGCGCGTAACACGCACAAGATTCATTGATTGTGCAGAAACCGCCTACCTCAATGCGTGGTGGGCCAAACGTGTGCTCCCGTCAATGGATGGAGTTGCGATAGGGAGGGGCAGGATGCGCTGGCGGTGGTTTGCTGTCTTTCGGGAGTCTCACCCTGGTCGGCGACATGGGTCAGAAGCACCCCCCTCTCCTCCCACCTGTGCATGAAGCAGCTGCGACTGGCGGCCACGCAAACGCCTCTTCTGCATACATAAACCCAAGCACACGTTACGCATGGAGAGTACAGCAATTGCAGCATACATCACAACAGTATAAATTAGCCCCGTTAGCGACGCCGGCCTAGCTGCAGCATGGACTCGCCGTCTCGAGCGCCAATAGCAAGCGAGGCCTCGAGCGCAGAGGCTACAACAACAACACCTACAACCACCCAAGAAGCTCCGCAAAAGACAGCGCGCGCGTCCGCAACAACCGCCTCGCCCGCACGACGGAAGATGGCCTCCAATGCCTCGTCGACGTCCAAGGACCCGGTGCCTCCTCGCCGGCCCACGACGGTCATAGGTGCGGGAGCTGCCGCCCGCCGTCCAGCAGCTGCGAGCACGGCGCGTGTCCCAACGAGCGCGTCAAAGCCGCCATCGAGCTCGACCACACGCACGGGGACGGTCGGCTCCAGCTTGAGCAAGCCGCCGACGCGTCCAGCGCCTGGCTCGGTGGTGCGAAAGACTGGATTGGCCTCCAAGACCACGGCATCGGATGCAGAGCCAGACCTTTCGTCTGTCACGTCGGGAGACGAGAACAAGAAGCCCACAGTGCGTCGGACTACGCTGGCGTCGAGCACTGCTACCCGGTCGCCTGGGAGAACGACGGCCACGCGACCGGCAGCTTCGACAACCGCTGCTGTGAAGCGTCCGGCAACCACGAGGCCTTCGGTGGACAGCACCACAACTCGAGCTACTCCTCGTGCGTCGCTGTCGTCCTCAACACGGGGTACAACCACTACCCGCCCCGCGACGACCACATCTAGAGCAGCTCCCGGAGCCGCAACAAGGGCGCCCTTGTCGCATGCGAAGAAGCCGTCTGTGTCGGCTGCCCCTGTACCCGCCCCTGAGCCCAAGAATATCATCTCTGAAGAGGAGTTCGTATGACCACCAGTTCGTCTGATCTAGATACTGATCTCAATAGCACCGCCGAGCTCGTCATTCCTCCGAAGAGCGACCGCCTCAAAGAGCAAGCTGCCTCCGATGCCGAAGTCGAGACGCGAAGGAGCGCCCTCGGGCCCGTCAAAGCCGCCCTCGCACGCCTGGGCGAGAAAGACGAATCTGCCCGGCCGGCCACGTCTCCCCCGGGACCCGTCACAGATGGCGAACTGGATGCAAAGCGGCGGAGCGCACAGGTCATGCACGAGTTTTTCAAGGAGACCAACGCGCGCGAGCAGCTGCGGGAGCAATGCGACGACCTCAACCGAGAGGTAGACAGTTTGCAGGCCGAGCGGAAGAAGCTGAAAAAGCAACTCGCCGACGCAGAAGCTGCTATCGCTGAAAAAGACAAGGCCATTGCCGATGCCGCAAAGTCATCGGGGACTGACGAAACTGCGCACACCACGCTGGTGGATGAACTGGAGAAGAAGTTCGCCTTGGAGACGAAAGAGATGGAGGAGCACAGCCAGAAACTGCAAGAGGAGAAGGTTGCTGCCCAGAAGAAGGAGGCCGAAGAGACGAAGCGCGCCGCAGAGCTGCAGCAGGTGCTGAGCCAGCTCAACGAAGACCTCGAGAAGCAGGGTGCTGAATGGGATGCTGAGAAGAAGAAGCTCGTCGAGCAGCAGACCCAGATTGAGGCCTTGATAACAGAGGTTGCTGCGCTTCGAGACGAGAGGGATGCACTGAAACAGCAGCTGAGCGATGCGCAAGTTACGTTAGAGACCCTACAAACCAGGCTGGCTGAGGTCGAGCAAGGCCACACAGACGAGCTCAGGTCGCGCGACGAGCAAATGAACGAACTGTCCCAGTCTTTGAAAGACTTACAAGCCGAACTAGCTGCCTCGGAAAGCAAACACAAGGAGGCCTTGGAACAAGCTAAGCAATCCATCCAATCGAAAACTTCGGAATCAACTCAACTTGTGGAAGAGCTTCAGGTCAAGATCGTGTCTTTGGAGCAGCAGCACACCGATGAACTCCACCAGAAGGACGAAGTTATCGAATCGCTCGAGAAAGTGACCAAAGAGCTACGGGAACTTTCCGAACAGCTTCAAGAGCGTGCCGACAAGACCACCGCTGACCTGGAGGAGGCGCGTAGCGCACATGCCTCTGCTATCAATGATAAGATCGCGGAACTGCAGAAGAGTCACGAGGACGCGCTGCAGGGCAAAGAGAGCGAAATTTCTCGTCATCTCGAGGCAATTGACAGCTTGCAAGAACAGATCAAGAAGCTGGAACAAGGCGAAACGGATGGAGCCATGGTCGCTAGCGAACTGAACAAGCAAATCGAAGAACTGAGACAGTCTCACGAGGAAGCACTGAAGATCAAATCCGACGAGAACGAGGAGCTCCTAGAACAACTGAATGCCATCAACGACCAGCTGGGCTCCGATGCCGCCGAAATGAATAAGTTCAAGGACGAGAATGAGGGATTACGAAAGACCTTGCAAACTCTCGAACAGGTTTCGGAACAAGAAAACCAGCAGCATGCGGCCACTCTTGCTAAAGTCCAGGCAGAATTGCAGGAGGCAAACAAGAAGGCCGACACCCTGCGAGCAGAAGTCGAAAGTACTCAGGAACGGGCTCGGAAGGACTTGCTCGTTCTTGGCGAAGATCATGATGCCGAGATTGAGTCGCTTCGAGCTGACTTAGAAGGCGATGCTAAGAATCGTCTCGACGAGCTACAGTCTAAATACGATGCTCTGGTCGCAGAGAAGAACGCCACACTGGAGCAGCATGAAAAGACACTTGCAGAGCGGGCATCTGCACTCGAAGCTGCCAAGCAAGAGCTCACCACTCTTAAGGAAAGCTCAGGGTCCGCTTCCCAAGATCTCGCCGACGCGCTATCACGAATGAAGCAGCTCGAAGAGGAGAAGCTCGCAGGCGAAGAAGCCCATGTTGCGTCGCAGAAACTACTCGTAGACTTGGAAGCTCGCTTTGATGCGCTGTCCGAGGAGAAGGCTGCTATAGACGAGGCTCATGCATCGTCACAGAAAGTCATCACGGACCTTCAAGCGCGCCACGATGCACTTTTGAAGGAGAAGTTGTCGGCCGAGGAAGCCCATCAAACGTCCCAGAAGCTCATTACCGACCTTCAATCCCGCTATGATAGCCTCTTGGAAGAGAAGACTGCCACGGAAGATGCGCACAGTCGTGCTGTTGATGCTTTGAAGCAAGAATCTGAAAGCGCTTCCAAACAGCTTCTCGGTGAATTGCAGGAGAAGTATGATTCTCTTTTGGCCGAGAAGAGCCACCTTGAGAGGACCCATCAGAACGAAGTTGAGAAGTTCTCAAGCGAACTTGACGCTCTTTCTACTCAAATCTCTGATCTGGAGAAGAAGCATGATGCTGTGATCGCAGAGAAAAGTCACCTGGAGAAGAAGTACGACGCTGTGATCGCCGAGAGCCTGGCTGATGAACAAGCGCACAACAAAGCGTTGGCTACCCAAAGAGCGGAAATTGAGGAAGCACACAACAGAGCCTTGACCGATCTCCAGGTAGAGGTTGAGAAGAAGTTTGAGTCGTTACTCGAGGCTCTGCAGTCCGATCTGTCTGCCATGGAGCAACAGAAGAAGGTTGCTATCGAGGAGAAACAATCCACGATGGACGAGCTCATTGCTTTGAAGAAAGATCTTGCTTCGCGTGGCGATGATGTCCAAGCAAATTTGGTAGAACTTACCGACAAATACGAGAACCTCATGCGTGAAAAGGCTGCTGCTGACGAAGAGCACAAAGCCGCTGTAACGCTGCTGCGGGATTCTCTGAAAGAGGAGCACGATAAGGCTGCGGCCGAGCTGCAGGAACAGTGTGACAGCCTCCAGGCCAAGCTTGCGAAAGTTGAGCAGGAACACAGTGACGCCATCGCGCTGTTGAAAGAGGAGCTGAAGGAAGGTCATTCCAACGATTTGACCAATCTTCAGAGTACTCTTGAGGATATGCATCAGAAGCACAATGATCTGACCGAGCAGAAGCAAACCATGGAGAAGGCTCACGAAGACGCCATTGGGGAGTTGATGGTGGGCATGGAAGCAAGCATGAACGACGCGGTACAACAGCTTCAGAATAAGTATGACGCGCTTACCAGTCAGCTGGAAGCTACCAAAGCCAGCCATGTCGAACAGCTTGAGCTCGCGAAGAAGAGCAGTCATGAGTCGGAAAGCTTGCTTGAAGAACTGCGATCGCGCCATGCCGCAGAACTCGAAGAGGTCAAAAAGGGCGGCTCTGCGAATGAGAGCCTGATCCAGGAGCTACAATCCCGCCACGATACACTTTCCGCCCAAGCCGCCTCAGATGCCGAGTCCCATGCACAGGAGATCGGTCGCCTCCAGGAACAGACCAGGAAACTGGAGGAGGAGCGCGATCGTGCGCGACAGGACGCCCAGGCCGCTACAGACCACATCGAGCAGATGAAAGAGAACGTGGTCACCAAGTACCTCGCCAAAGTCGAGCCCCTGGAACGAGAGAACAACCAGCTCAAAGACAAGGTCGAGCGTCTGCAAGCCATCCTCGCGGCGGGCGATAGAGTCGCTCGCGCGGCTGCCACCATGGGCGAGAAGCGCGAGATGAACGCGCTAGCCGAAGAGGACGAGGAAGAAGACGAGGCCCAGGCTACGTCTGGGGCGGAGTCGGCACTGGCGGAGAAATCGTCATCAGCCCCCCGAGAGGTGCTTGGAACTGTGAGTAGTTGTCAAGGTCTTTGAACTGGGGTGGACGCTAATACACCGTTAGCAGTTAGCGGCTATGCAAGAAACGCTTTCTCAGTTGTCTGAGTTGAACAACGATGCCATCGTCGAGAGCTCTAGGACAGCTCGAAAGCTTAATGATGAGCACTGGGGCGCTGTTGACGCTGGTGAGAACCCATCTGCCGATGAGAAGAATGGTTTGCTGGATAACCATGACTGAGGTAGTGGATGGATGTGGCGGGCGACTGTTGTGTCACCACAGTAGGGCTCCCGATTTTCTCTTCTTCTGACTATCCATTTAATTCTGTGGCGGCTGCTGGCACTATACCCTTTCCAATGCCACTGTCATTATACCCCGGATATCGCATAGCTGCGAACGGCGCGGCGAAAATAGACCATTCCCAACTCTGCAACAAGTTCCTAGTTCTCCACTGTCAAGTGATGTTGTGCACAGCATGTAAGCCTCTCTTTGTATCCCGAAGCCTTGCTCAAAATTTTACCTCCCTCACAAAGTTCACGCACTGCGAGCGGTTTTCCAACAGCGGGTCGCCCATCGCACGGCCTCTCGAGAACTCAGCAGTGTGCTAACCACAAGAGACGATCTACCATTTTTCATGACCCAGTAGACCCAAGTGCCAGCACCGCTAGCATGAAGGCTATCATGAGGACTATCACGGCAGCAACAAAGCAAAGCGCGGTCAGCTGGGGAATGTCCACCGCACCGTCAGGCGCGATGTTCATGATGCGCTCACGGCGCTCACGGGTGCCTCTATCAGAGTTAGCTTCCTGCTTAGCTATCCATGTGGAGTTCGTTTCTCCCACAAGAACCTCGCCGGCCCAGCCTACCTGTGTAAAAGAGGCCGGGTGAGTAATTACAAAACCATGCATACGAGGGAGACTCACCTGCGGAACAAAGGGACTCGGCACTTGGGACACAGCGTGCTGGTTTGGGTGAGCTGCTCGAGGCAGGGCTTGCCGAAGACGTGGGCGCAGGGGTCGATGCGCATGGCGGGGTGGCTGGCTACCCGTCAGTCTAATCCCTCTATGTATATAAAACTAACAGCGGTATGGAGATGAGAGATATGTGCCTGGGAAGGGAGAGCAGGACGTACCCTTCATGATACGAGTCCCAGCAGAACGGGCACTTGTCATCGTTGTACTTGTCGTCGGGCTTTGCGACGTACACGTGGCAAGCCAGGAACTCGGCTTTCGTTGGGAGCCCGTGTACGCGCGCCGGGGGGTGGCGCCGTCCGAACTCGAAGTTGACCATGGCGGCTTGTATGGTGGTCTCTTGGTTCTGGGGCGTGGGCGGGTTGACGAGGGTGCCGAAGGAAGGGGGGTAGCCTGTGTACTGCGTTGTGTACGTAGAGTGCTGCATGAGACCCCAATTGGTCCACGAGTGAGTGGGTGGTACTTGTAGGGGTGGTGGTGGTGTTGTTGGTGCGGTTTGGGGTTCGGGCGGACAGGTGGGCGTGGAGGCCGCTTGCGGTGGAGCTGAGCTGGCGGCTGGCGTCTGGGAGGACTGCTGCGGCTTCGGCGCTGCGGGAGGTGCTTTGGGCTTTTCGTCTTTTGATAAGTACATGAGGCTGGCGGCTAGCACTTGGGAGGACTGCTGTATTGTCGGCGTTGCGGCCGGTGTTTTTGGCTTATCGTCTGTTGGCTTGTACATGAGACTTTTCAATTTGGGAATCTTCGGTGGTTTTGAGGAAGGCGGAGGGTGCGACATGTTGCCAGTCCGTGAGCGGTGAGGATTCGGGTTGCTGGTGTCGTGAGGAAGGGAGTGTGTTGAGACTGAAGAACAGAGACGCAGAAGCAAATCGTGGCCTGAACCAATATTTCACGCTGAACCAAAGTTGCTGTTGGGAGTTGGGCTGTTTCCAAGTGGAGCGCGGTACCGGCCATGTGCACCAACAACGTGTTCGAAACGTAGGCACAGAAGCAGATGATACCTTGTATAGATTTATACGCAAGAAAACCCTGTTCGTCGTTTTGTCTATTTTCGAACATTTGGAGTGTGTGATACAGCCATTTAACCTCATGTATCTCGAACCTTCATACTCCGCCACCCCACCTCAAAATTGCACCCACAAGAAGCGAAAGCTCCGCATCGTATCCCAAAGTTTTGACCGCAAAGCCGCTCTTTCTTACACCTGAAATAACCTCAAGAAAGGTTGTAGTTCCTTTTAACATGGTAAGGTTCGCAACTACAAAGCCGAACGAGATGGAGACGCACTGTAGGACGTCCTTCTGGTCGAATCTGATGCGCGCAGTGTGCGGGACAAGAAGCATAATCCGAGTGAAAAAAACAAGCGGAATGAATACCGGATGACCCTTTAGGGAAGGCAGCGCCAGGATAGCAGCGTTCAATACAACAGTTGGTAATGCAAGCGAAGACTTCTTGATGATGGACTGTGGGGTCTTATTTCCACTGTCTGCTTTGGACTCGCTACCAGCCTTCGAATCATCTTTTGATTTCGGCCGTAGATTTGGTGATATACCCATAGCATCGAGATGGAGCTGGATGACGAACAGACACGCCGTGAAGGTTATCGGCAGGATTTGGCTCAGGACGATATACGGAGCCATAATGCTAAGCGAGAATTTATGCTGTTGGGCTACACAGAGTCAGTAACGATCAAATACCAGTTCCCATCCAAATAATACCTTTGTATGCCATCCATACATTCCAAAACCACGTCCCAAGCAACCCTACCTGCGTCCAAACCGCGCCTGGCCGTTTCCTAACGAGCTCCTGTGCAAAGCTCTCAAACAAGTTTGTTTCGAGCGTCCAGTTTCCCAAATCCAGTAAGCCGACTCTGATGCCCATGAGGTTCTTCATTCGTGCCCATGCGGTTAGAGATTGGATGAGGAAGCTAAGCATGTTATACGAAAGTATCGCAAAGCTGATGGAGGCGAGAAAAGCGTAGATCTTGATGTGGCGTGTTCTTGCATCTTTGATTTCTTGCGATAATTTAAGTGATGGTATGCGCTTATACTGGCTATATAGTAATATCGATATTCCGAAGGTGAAGAAAAGGGCGAGGAGAATGTAGGATAGGAAGAGCGTAGAGCCGAGGTAGTTGAACGGAGGATTCGCGTAGGCCAAAAGGCTTGCCAGGATCTCCATGCGGATATTGAAGAGAATGTTCGTGCGGGACCTCACGAGGCAATAAGATATAAATGGGTGATGGGGACAGTTGGAGGGTTGTGGAATAATTGATGTGACGTCATGAAACGGTTCGTGTATGAGTCGCCAAGAGAAAGCAACGCGATGATTCAACGTGTATAAAATGACACGGCCTACAGTAGAGATTGAAATAGGTTTTACGCCTCCATTCGACCATATTCATGAAAAGAACGGAGGTGATTCCTGCCGTCCCCAATGCTGCCAAGATTCTCCGATGGTCTTAGTC
Organism: Bimuria novae-zelandiae CBS 107.79; assembly: GCA_010015655.1. NCBI lineage: Eukaryota > Fungi > Ascomycota > Dothideomycetes > Pleosporales > Didymosphaeriaceae > Bimuria > Bimuria novae-zelandiae. The sequence goes on from ML976711.1 coordinate 368,070, forward strand.
TTCTCCCATCAATCGAGTTGCTCAGGCACGCCGTCTGCGGCGGTCCCAGTTTCCGCATTCCCAACATAAGCTTACGTAGACCAATTCTGTGTTTCTCAGAATACATAGTCAGGAGTGACAGTTCTCCCGTCATCTCACGATCGTAAATTGTACGATGTGGTATATGCTACACACGCTTGACCCCTGGTGGGAACTTCCCGAAAGGTGATCAAAAACAGCCCTGGAGCGTCACGAGTCACCACGTCACCTGGAGCCTCGGGGCTGTTAATCACAAAACGGATGAGCGAAGGAAGACGGGTGGAAGAACATGTAGCCTTTCGCGCAGTTGCGCACTGCTCCCGCCCACAGAGCATAAGTTCTACATGATCCAAACTCATGGACTCAACACAGCCACAGCAGCGCTATAGCAAAAACTCACATGCTCGGGAAGCAGAATCTGGGTATCATTTTCGCACATATATCGGTTCTACAAGTAATTATGAAGCTCACAAAACCTATTCCGCACCCAGGTGCGCCCGCAAGCCCTCCTTCCCAACATTCATCGCGCGCTCTATCTCCATTTCCTCTTCGCGCAGCCGGCCCTTTCCATAGGCCAGGTCGCGCTCCTGCTGCCGCTTCTCTTCTTGCACACTCTTTTCGCGTTCTGCAAGCGCCCTCTCGCGACGTCTGCGTTCCTCGCGCTTCTTTGCCACCGCGGCTTCTTCTTCGGCGGATGCAGCTGCGCCTTCAGGTGCGGCCGGGAGCGTAGATATATATGTCTTAATCAGAGGTTCACGCGATGACGGGGGCAGTGAGATGTAGCGCAGATCTATAAGGATGGAGGATGGGAGTGTGTCGAGCGTCGAAGAGTGGTTGAGTGCGGCAAGTGGTTGTGCTTTGAGCAAGGCAGTTAGGTCTGACTTCAGCTCCGAAGAATGCATGCCTATCCGCTTGATGTGTTCGCGATACAATTTCTCCTTCTCTTTGTCGGGTAGTTTCATGTCTTTCAGCTCTGGCTCTTTCTTGTATTTCCGTCTGAACTCCGGCCAGTATAGTTTCGGCGTCGCGTAGCGATCGAGGAGGGCGAGGTAAGGGATGCGCGGATCCAGCTTCTGCTGCTTCGCTTTCTGTTCTTTGAGATATTGTATCTTATCGCGAGCCCACTCGTCGAAGCATTCTTTCCGGGCTTTCATGTTCGGTAGGGCTTTGTAGCGCTCGTCGCCGTAGAGGGCACCGGCTTCCAGAACTTTATCCCAGGGTGTATATGGATTAGTATTCGTGTCATCGAGGAGCTCTTTAAAGAGCGCTTTGCAGTCGTCTTCCGAGAGGGGCTCTTCTTCGAAGTACTCTTCTTGTTCGTGGTCGCCTCCCATCTGCTCCATTTCTTCCATTTGCGCCAGCTGCCAGGCGAGGTCGTCGTCTTCTGGGGGTTGTTCGGTGGGTGGCTCTTCTGTGCGCTGACGCTTCGGTGGGTGCGACGCTTCTTCGCCCTCGTCATCGGTCACTTCGACCTCTTCGTATTCTTCTTCGTCTTCCATGCCCTCTTCACCTTCTACCTCTACAATCTCGACGTCTTCTTCGGCTTGTGCCAATCCTGCCTCGATCTCGGCCATTGCGTCGTCTTCTTCGACGTCGCTCGGTTCGCCGCGCTCCCTTCGTTCCTTCTTCTCGCGCTCAACGCGGTCAAATTCGATCACGGCCTTCATGACGTCTGGTGGGAACTTCCAGAAGCTCTCATTCGTATCCTTGTTCCACACGAATCTCCTGCGCAGCTTGGTCCTCACCAACACCCACGGTGCACAGCCTGGGATATCTTGGCGATGCTTTGGCCGGTCTCGCGGTTGGCGCGGCCGATCTGCGAAATTGTTGTGCCCTCCGCGAAAGCCTCCGCGAAGCCCTCCTCTAGCGTGATCCTGTCCTCTGTTCGAGTACAGGTTCTGCGCGCCGCCGAAGATGAGGTCTTCCATCTGCCTCTTCGGATCGAAAGCATTGAGCTGTTGATGGGTCGGATCATTGTAGTCGCTGTAGCCTGATTCTGCGCCGAGTGATGCGGGCGGTCGCGCTGGTAGGCTGGCTGGGGGTGGAGGGAGCGGAGTTGGAGGTGGAGGCTGGGCAGCCGCGGCGACGGGTCTCGTGTAAGTGGACTTCTTAGTCTCCTTGTTGAAGTAGTATGTATGCCCTACAACACGTTAGCAATGCTATGACGCAAGATAGTAGAAGCAGCTCGCGTACCTGAAGGTGCGTTGTGCTCCGTCCACCCCGCAGGGAGCGGTGGTGGCGGAGGCGGAGGCCTGACGGGCACATCAGACATGGCGGCCAGAATGTAGCCCGTAGCAACTCAGAGGGAATATCTACGGCGAATGTTGCGGTGAGAGAGTGTTGCTTGCTCGTCGAAAAAGTGATCGGCCTTGGCGCTCTGCTCCACCGACGACGCGCAGTGGAGCTAATGCCTGGAGCTCCAACAACACCAAACCCACCACGAAGCTCCCCGCCGCCCTCTCTCGACCCTCTGCGCCCGTAGTCTCCATAATCGCACCCCAGAACCGCGCTCGCTAGCAAACATGTCGCGGAGATACGATTCACGGGTATGTGGCCGCCACAGCCTCCGCTTGACCAATACTAACGCTCTCGCAGACGACCATCTTCTCGCCCGAGGGCCGCTTGTACCAAGTCGAATACGCGCTCGAGGCCATCTCGCACGCCGGAACAGCGTTAGGTATCTTAGCCAAGGATGGAATCGTACTGGCAGCGGAGAGAAAGGTCACAAGCAAGCTGCTGGAGCAGGATACTTCAGCCGAGAAGCTCTACATCCTGAACGAGTGCGTGTGACAATGTGTGTACATCGGATACTGTGCTGATGCCCGGGAACAGCAACATGATCACCGCAGTTGCAGGCATGACGGCCGACGCCAACATCCTGATCAACGTCGCTCGTGACGTTGCTCAGCGCTACCTCCTCACCTACAACGAAGACATTCCTTGCGAGCAGCTCGTGCGCCGACTATGCGATATCAAGCAGGGTTACACGCAGCGTGGTGGTCTCCGACCGTTTGGTGTGTCCTTGATCTACGCAGGATGGGATCCACAGCGGGAGTTCCAGCTCTACCAGAGCAACCCCAGTGGCAACTACGGAGGCTGGAAGGCGACGAGCGTGGGCGCCAATAACGCTTCCGCTCAGAGTTTGCTCAAGCAAGACTACAAGGAAGAGTGCGACCTCAAGGAGGCATGCGGGCTCGCTGTGAAAGTGCTTGGCAAGACGATGGACTCCACGAAGCTAAGCAGTGAGAAGAGTACGTCGTCATAGATCTAACATGCACAAAGCGGCGCTAACTTTTCTTCCAGTCGAGTTCGCCACCGTCGGCAGGACAGAGGCGGGCAAGATCTACCACCACCTCTGGGGAGCGGACGAGATCGATGCGCTGCTCAAGGAGCACGGTTTGGCCAAACCGGAGGACACTGAGATGGCCGAAGGTTGAGGCTGTCGCAAGCAATAGGGAATGCGGCGCCTATGGATCATGATAGACTTGGCCTGTAGTATACCATCCGGTGAGAGCATCGACGACTTTCGGTAGCAATCTCACCTTCATGACGGCATGCCATATTATGCTTCAACCCTTTGCTGCCGTTTGCGAACCGCATTGAACTGGCCTTCTACTACTCCTGTTTTCCTTCTGACGAATTAGCAGCGAGAGTTTCTCGCCGAACCTTTCATCTGAGGATCGTTCTTGCCGCACGCAACACGCAACACGCCGCTGATATCTGCTCCCCCTCGGAAGGAGCGCTCTTGCCTCTGACACAAGAACAACAACATGGATAGATCTGTAACGCACCTTTCTCTCAGCGTCCCCTCCACCCTCGACATGGTGTGTGGTCTCTTCTTCGACATTGCTAGGTGCACCACAGTTCTCCTCACTGCATCCTTTAGCCGCTTCGTCTAATTTGCATTGCGTTACGTCTCAACATGTCTAGCCCTACCCGCCGTCCAAGCGTTGCATACATCCCAGCTACCGGTCCGTCAGCAACTCTCCTCGAGCGACTCCTGCAAGAGATCAACGACAAAGATGTACCGAGATCAGACCCTGTTTTCCCCAGCAATAACAGTCCCCGCCCTAGAAAGGATTCCCACATTGTCTCAGGAAAAGCTTCGTTGAGCTGCAACATCCCCCCGCCATCGCGCAAGAGTTCCAGCCTCTGGGCGAAAGGCGGATCCGTTGCGGAAGATGCTCGCCAGAAGCTCAGAGCTCTAGATGAAGCTCGCCAACGTAAACCTTCATTCAAGGCCGGCCAGTTCCTCGGTCAAGCCGCGTCGTCAGAGTTCGCCGTTTCAAGGAAGGCATCACCGGCTCTGCCTTCCCCGCTGATGTTCACGGATTTTCAATTCAACCGTGCGACAACAGTTTCTGCCACCGATCTGCCCTCGCCGGCCTCTCAGCACCGGAACAGCTACTTCGGTAGGAACGCGTCCTTAGAATCCGTTGCTTGTACTAACACAAAGCAGCCGCAAGAGGAAAGCGGGAACGCAGTGGCGCCTACTCGTCCGACCTGCTCACGAAGAGACTACGTCAAGCCAGTTTCTCCGACATGGCGTCCCGCGATCGCGAATACTGTAGTCCGAACACTCCGCCTGGTATGGTGAAAGGGGGCGGCCCGATTGTAACTACTCGTATTAGCAGTGCAACTTCTTCCGACCCTGTTCTTCGGTCTGAGACACTTCCTGAAATACCTTCGTCTCCTCCCTCTCCGCTCTATGAATTTCGAAGTACTCCGAAGCAGGCTTACAAACCCGTTCCACCTGCGACGCCTCATCGCTCGCCTACACCGTCCGATGCTGGAAGTGCAGGAACACCACCCTGGGCACGGCCACTCCACCTCGTTGAAGAGGACGTTTCCATCTACAAGAACGTGCATGGGGACAAGGCTAAGGAACATCCGCTGTGCTTGTACTGCTTCCGACAGCAAGGCGAGTTCTGCAGAATGATAAAGCACCACTGTGAGGCGTGCGGGGGTGACGAGGTCTTGGAGGGGCATTATTGGGAGGCGCCCTTTCGGCCGCAGTAAGGGCAATATCGCTTCATTGGACTGGTAATTTTTGTTTTGTACGGGAGTTCGCTCAGGTCGAGCTGGTGAGTTTGATTCGGTTCTTGCGTATGGAACAGGTTCATCATTTCAAGTAAAGGGGTAGTGGCTTTCGGATTCTCAACAAGCATACATCCTCCCATCCCCTTTTTGTCTTGTAAGGATGGAGTCTACCTGCTGGTCTTGTTGTGCTGTTCAACCGTTCCATTCTCTCCACAGCGCAGGCTTTTGTAATACGACACTTGATTCGACGATTCAATTTTACTTATGATTTTGAAATACTTCGCATGCTTCCTGCACTTGTCCTCGGTTATTGTCTCAACCAATTTTCCTTTTTCAGGGCTCTCCGCAACGTTCCACGGTTCTGCTTAACTTACAGCCCCTATTTCACCAGAGAATCTGGCGCGCCAAAAGGTGGTAGCTGCACACCACGCGAGAAACACGTCGTGTACTTCTATGCTATTCTTTACAGCTCACAGCACGTTTTCAACAGTCCACGCCGCGCTGTCTTATCCCGCTGGCAGCTGCGCCCGTGGGCTGTTCCTCATATTCAAATACACTAGCTGAAAGCGATCCCAACCACCAAAGTTCTCAAACACATTCTGAGCGTATACACCATCGAAATGAACCACCATTCTCAATCTCCCAAGCCGCCGTCGCCCGACGCATCACCGCCGCCAGAACCTTCACAACCCTACGACGCCGAGAGCAGGCCTGCAGCACAGCTAAATGTATACATTCCATACACCTCTCGTCCGTCATCACGCTCCTCGAACCGTTCTTCCGCGTCGGTGCACTCTGGGAGCTCAGCTGGGTCGTCGGCGTCGCATAGTTCTGATGTATCGGTGTTTTCGCACTCTTCGGAATCGACGGCAAGGTCCGATAGCCCGATGCTGGAGGTGAGAGAGAGGTTGACAGGCAGGATGTTGGCGAGGATGAGGTTTCTGAATGAGACTGGGCAGATGTATGGGGTTTATGGGCTGGGTGGAGGACGGAGGGGTGCGGTTTCGGGGCCTAGTGGTGGGGGTGGGGAGAGGAGGGAGGTAAATGGTAGGGATGGGGGAAGGTGGGAGATAGGAGTACTGTAGATGAGGAAGGTGTATGGACGGAAAGAAGTAGCTCGCAGCGGTGAATGATGTGACGATACAAGAGGCGGTACGAACTTTGGAGCTTCGCAAGCCGCGGTAGAACGCATGAAAAAAAAAACTCAATTTGTGCATGTGCCGAACAGGTTTTTCATTTCAAGGGAAAGGCGGTATGAAAGGATGGTAGTGTGACGCACTTACGTTGCTTCTGCGGAATAACAGCTGATAATTCCTTTCTCTCCTAGATAGATCTGTTCCTGTCTATTACTGTCTCTGTTCCGGTCGCGCTTGCTTTGAGTATGAGTACCGACGTCACCTCTCCTGCCTATCGCAGCGAGAGTCAACAAACGCTTGAACGGCGCCTATTCTACTCGCCCTACAGGGTCTTTCCAATCGCCGCTGCACCTGAGCCACCAAAATATCAAAGACTGCGCGTCCGACCGGGAGCGCGCGAAGCGGGAGCTAACGGCGCAATAGCGGACAATGAAGCACTTGAGCAGGAGATCTTCTAGTGAGTACCACATCTCGCGTTGATTGCCCATTGAATATGCTAACTACGGCCGGTAGGGTCCTGGAGCAATCCAGCAGGGCTCGTGCTCTACTCTAGGACAGCCGCTTACGCACGCTGCGGCTTACTGAGAATTTCGCGCGAAGTAGTAGTAGTAGTAGTAGTAGTAGTAGTATTGATTAACGTCTAGGAACATAATGTTCTAGCCTCCCATGGGGCATGGAGACGCGCCGAGCAACCATTTAGGGCTAGCTAAAGTGGTGAGGGCGTTTCTTGCTATGTAGCTATTGCCATCTCTTGCAGTGGCTTGTAAGAGTCCGCCCCCCTCCGTGCGGGGGCCAAATCCTTGTCTTCTTGCCTATAGGCTGAGGTGTTAGGGTGTATCTATTATACATATAGACTTATTCTATAGGGTTAACAAGCTCCAGTAGAAGTTGGAAATCTTTTGGCTTAAGTGCCTTTAGGTATTCCACGCCCTCCCTGGTGGTGCTTGGGGGGCACGCTGGCCGTTTCGGCCAGTAGCGGAACTTTCGAACTGATCGTGGGCAGTGTACAATGTGGTCAGGCGCCAGGTCTGCCCCGCAGGGGCATTTAGTGACGGCGTCTTCGTGCCTGAACTTCTTATAGTACTAGGCGTAGTGTCCGTGGCGGGTGCGCATGGACAGTAGCTTAGCAAGCGCCAGTCGTTAGAGGGTGAGCTCCTTTAGCTATTTCGCAAGGCGGTAAGTGAGGTCCCACTGCATGTACTATTTTGACAACTTAGGCGAGCGGGCGCGCTACTAGTCTATCTTAGCGCTCCTAGTATGGGCGCGGACGTCTAACTTAAGGCCTAAGACTATGGGCTTAGCTACTATGCTATATAGAGGTTAAGGAGACTTTGCTGCGTCGTTAGCTAGCTAATCTACTAATTTATTCCCTTTTATTTCGCAGTGACTTAGGGCCTACTAGACAGCAATGTCTAGATTCTCTATTGTCTCCTGGCACCTAACAAACGCCTACTATAAGGAGGGGGACAGGTTGCCTCTTATACACTATATAATAGAAGTGCTATTAATACACATGTATATACGTCTTAGCTAGTAGGCGGGTGTATTAAGTGTATAGGTAAGTCCTTGCTACGCGCTAATAGCTTTAGTATTAAAAATATAAGACTTAGGGTTAAGGGAGCTATTACCCTGTAGGGTAAAGGCCTACCCTTTATATACAGCGTAGCTATATGTAACGTGCTTAACGCCGTTAATTTATTATTTAGAGCTATCTAAGAAGATAATAATAGTAGTTAGCGAAAGGAGAGCCTACTACTCCTTAAAGTAATAGGCGGCGTCCTTCTTAGCCACTTAGCCTATAGGGTCGGTGCGGCTCCTAGGGGAGTAGTGGGGGGCGCGGAACTCCAGTTAGGGTACTAGGTTAAAGATCTATGCGAGTTACTATACCTTTAAGCAGGCTCTCTATAGGAGGCCTACGCCTTAGCCTCTTTTAACTATAAGTAAGAGGGTCCTAGCAGTTAGCGGGTGTTTATTATTAATTATTAGTAGGTATGCCGTAAAGCAAAGCTTATATATCTTAAGTACTATTACTACTAAAGGGAGTCCTACGTCCTGGAAGACGGCGATAGTAGGTGTAGTCTAATAGGCTAGTATAATAGCTTTATATACCTACTTAAGGACTTTATTAAGTGCGTTAATATGCTAGCCTAGTTAGGTGCTTACCTTAGCGCTTCTCGATTAGCACATGATTCTAGAGGGCTTTATCCTGCCTCTATACCAGGCCTCTACGCCGTACAGGAGCCGTGGGAGGACGTAGGAGATTACTACCTTACAAAGGGACCCTAGTAGGGGGCCGTGTTTAATCCAAGCTAGGCTACAGATATAATGTGCAACCACCCTTATCTTAGTAGCATAAGTTACAACGTAGGCCTTAAAAGTAAGCTTTTAATTAAACTACACGCCTAGCTAGCGCAGGGCCCTATTCTTACTTATAGGGAGAATAGGGTGTATAGTAAGGTTCTTATTAATAATATAGGGAGGGGCGTAGTCTCCTTTCTACTGTATAAGGTAGATTATTTTAAGCTTATTTAGTAAGAAAGCAATCTTATTATTTACGCTATATTTATTAATCTTATAAATATCTTTAGCAAGTTGTTTAATATTAAGGTTAAGGCTATAAGAGGCTCTATATAGGTAGATATTATTAGCATATCTAAATCGCAGCGTGGTGTCCTAGAGGAGGAGTTCCGCCAGGTATAGCATGTAGATAACAGGTAAAAAGGGGGAGCCCTGTGGGGTGCCGCAAGCCACTAGGTAGCGGCCAGATTAGTGTTAGCTATAGTAAATAAGTATATATTAGTTCGTAAGAATGTTGCGCGTAAGCAAAAGGACTTTCTAGTGCTAGCCTTATCCTTTTATTTAGTGTAGCAGTTAGTTAATAAGGAGGGTATTAAAGGCCCTAAGCACGTCTATAGTAACTATAATAATATACTAGCCTTTACTAAAGGCTAGTTCTACTTTGTAGGTAAAGGCAGTAATTAAGTCTATAGCTAACCTTTTTAGTAGAGCCCCCCTATGTTAAGGGCTTAGTACGCCGTGTAGCATAGCTAAGTAGGCTATACGCCGGGCGGCAATCCTTTTAAATCCTTTTCTAAGGTAGAGTAGCATGGCGAGGGGTCTTATAGAGCCTAGGACCGTGTAGTCCTTCTTACTAAGCTTCTTAATAAATATAATCTCCCTATCTGTCTAGGCGGCAGGATAGTAATTAAGTTTAAGTAAGTCGCGGTAGATATTACAAACGTACTATTTAATATAGTTCTAGCATGCTATAAGTAGTTAAATAATTATACTATTAGCGCCTAGTAAGGTACTAAAGACCCTAATCACGCAGCGCTCTGTCTCTTTAATAGACAGGTACGTGTCCTAAGGGATAGTGGGGTTCTCTTATAGGGAGGACGGTTCTGATAGGTCGTCCTCCGCCGTGAATCTATAGAGTAGTGCTTGTCAAAGCATCTTAGCCTTATCTTTATCTTTAGTTACCTCTATGCCTCTAAAGACTATTAGTGCCTAGGTTCTAGTGGGTTTTAGCTTATACTAGTTAATAATTTAGAATAGTTCCTAGTTGTCTTTTATATTATTTATAGTATATTACTAGTATTTCTTCTTTATCTTATAGACTATTGCTAGGAAAGTGCGCGTCTCCTTAGAAGGGCCTTAGCCAGTATGGCCGTCTAGCGAGTTTAAGTGTGCCTGGTAAGCTTATTTACAGGTATCTATCTACTAGGGCGCTAAATAGCCTATTCCTCTTTTCTTCCTACCTGCCATCTTTAGGGCGTTAGTAAGGACTTCTTTTAAGGTAGTAACGCGCTTATTAACGTGCTTATAAGTGCGTAGCCTATTTAAGCTAAGAGTGCCCTTTATCCTATTAGTAATAGCGTTAATAAATAGCAGGAGCTTCGTAGTAAGGACTCTATATTAAAACTAGTCGAGTGGCTCTTATCCCCTTTTAGGTATTATAGTAACTAGCGTGTTATGGTCTAAGCCGCAGTTTATGTCCGATTGTATAGCTATAGTAGCAAAGGGGATATTATAGAAGGAGAGGTCTATGACATGCCCCGCACGGTAGGTGGGAACTCTAGGCTCGCCAATATAGTCTATGCCGCTATTTATAGCCTATTAGGCTAGTTTAGCACCGCCGTGTGTAGTCGTGGCTCTAGGCTTGAACATGTCGTGTTTAGCGTTAAGGTCGCCCCTAGTAAGGCACCTATTAGGCAGGGTAAAGTAAGTAATATAGTTAAGAACGGGCGTAGTCTGTAGCGCCTAGTAAGTATTAAGTATTAAGATTCTATTAATGTTAATTTACTATATATCCTAGTTATGAAGTAGAGTGCGTAGTGTAATTTTTAATTAGTTACCCTTATAGATAAAGATAAGGACCTAGGGGTGTTCTGTCTCTTAGGTCTCCTAGCTATCCTAGCCATCTACTAGTAAGTAAAAGTTATAGCTAGGGTGGTTTAAAGTGCGTGTGCCTGGCTAGGTAGCCAGCTCTTATATATAAATAATGTTAATGCCTTCTATAAAAGTAATCTTAAGGATAGCTATATATGCTAGGCTACTTCTACTAACATTTATTTAGCATACTTTAATATTAGGGTCCCTACGTGGGGTAAGTCTGCGGCGGTTGTTCCTTATTAACTTAAAGATTTGTCTATAGTCTAGTCCTTTTGTAAAGAGGACTAGGTGTAATCGTCCTATCTTACGCTTCTAGTAAAGAGTGCGGCGAGGTTTAGGCTATCGCTAATTGGCGTAAAGAATTGTACAGGCCTACTTAATAAGCGTGGGGCCACTTGTCGTAAGGAGGTGTCGGGGTACGGGGTCGATCGTCGAGGTCCCCTTAGGGGATGATGGCTTAGGGCTACTAGTTCCTGCTCTAGTCTAGTATTATCTTCTCTGCTAGGGGAGGTATCTTAGCCCTAGGCGGTAAGCTTAGGTTAAGGCTATAAGTTATATAGCTAGTTAAAGGCCTTTTGTCTAGCGCGTCTTAGTGTTACTATTTCGCGGCGAGTTAGTTAGATAATGCAACTATTTACTCGCCTAGGTTTAACTAAGCAGGTAGGGTTGTCTGCGGTGTGTAGGTTATAGTAGTTAAAGTATTATTACTTATAAGCGTAGTTGTCTCCTATCGGGCCTTTGTGCTCGCTAGATTTTTTTTTATAGTTATAATAGCGGGGTGCGCGTGTGCAGCGTGCCGCGTTATAGTAGCCTTAATAGCTAGGGTTATAGCGTTCTATAGCCTGCTTCTTGCTTATCTTGCGGGATAGGTCGCTGGTACTAAAGAGGTAAAAAGCCGCCGCAGGCTTTTTAAAGGACACTATTTAGGTAGTATGTTTAAATTAATTAGGGCCGTGTTAGAAGGAGTAGTAGTTTATAGGGTGTTGTTTTATCTGCGTATAGGCCTCTTTCGCTATTATTTAGAGGGAGTAGGGCACGTCTTCCCCTAGTAGCGAGCGGTAGCTACTAGGTACTCTAGGTACGGCGTAGTTAACCTATCGCGTAGGCAACTTAGCGCTGTTAGCTTTAATAGATCTTATTATTAATTCTTTCTTTTCCTATTCTATAAGTTGCTATTATATATTATTAGAGGCAAGGGTAATAGCCCACCTAGTGCGGGTCCTTATAGCCGTAGGGATAGCGCTAAGATTAAGTCTTATAGTAGTATAGATAGCTATTTATATAGCGAAGGCAGAGGTCTAGCCTAATTAGTTAGCTAGGTTCGCGATTATAAGCAGGATCTATAGGTCTATCGCCTATTTAGGTGTAGTTTGCCACTTAGTCGCGGATGTGGATTTCCTGCTGCTAGCTATAGTTGTGTATCTACTATCTTTATAGGAGGCAGACGCCACACTTGCCCACGTCCTCTAAGGCTAGGCGATAAGACTGCTGTCGCTATCTATAGTGTAGGCAGTAGTTATCAAGTTATAGCCAGTCCTAACTATATTAGGGCGAAGGCTTGGCGTGGCTGAATTTTTTAGTATCTATATAAGGTAATTACGGAGGGTAGAGGTAGCTACTAGCTCCTCTAGGCGCTTAAAATTAGTAATATAGTAGTTAATAGCTTTAGCTATAGCTATTATAACTTTTTTTTAGGTCTCTGCCGCCTTGCGCGCAGCTATAAGGTAGGAGTTAAGGGCACTAGCTACTATCTCTATAGTAGCTTCTAGGCGGGTAGGCACGCCTCTACTAAAGGAAAGACGTCTAGGAGGGCGGATATTAGTCTATTAGCGCTTCCTAAAGGGGTGCTAGATGTTAGTCTACCGCGCAGATTTAGGGTCTAGGGGGCGAGTTACTATAAAGGCCCTTAAGAGGGGCCTCTAAGGCGTCTCTATTACTATTATTAACCTACCGCACGCGTGCGGTGCCTAAGGATGGCTAGGAGTAGAATTTTAAGTAAAAGTAAGATGAACGGGATAAAAATTTCGTAATTTTACCACTTTTCTCAAGATTCCAAAAGTTGGTGATGGCTGTGGAATTTCGCGCGAAAGGAGTGTGAACAACTGTGTCAGCGTGTTCTGGAGAAGTTCCCACGCGAACTACGAGATCAAGTCTATTCGAACATCTTCGGCGGGATGGAATTCATCCCTGGTAACAAGTTACTCAATAACATCGGTTCCGCACAAAAGGATATGATGAAAACTTCTCACCCACTCGGTTTATATGATCTTTGGAACGGCAAAAAGTCAAGACTCTCATGGATATCAAACATGTGTTCGATGTCAGCTTTATCGGTCAACAGCTGCAGGAAGAGATCATGCAAGCATTCTACAACCAGGCTCCGATTTGTTTCAATTCTATGCCAAGGGCCCAACGAGTTCTGCGGCAGTATTTGGAAAATGTCGCGGCTGAGTCCACCTTGAGCAACTGCTTCAGGCAAATCGATATCAACCTCTGTTATGAAAAACCGTCACCAAAACAGAGTAATCTGATTAGAGACACATTGAATGTCGCCGAAGGTATTCAGCAGGGCCTGCTCTTTCAGATCAAGATAGCCGGAGAGGATCTTAGATTCAAGGAACACTTCGACGTCCTGAACTTGACACTCAAATCTTTAGCAAACACAGGCCACCTCGTCAAGTTAACGATCGTATACTCGCCAACTCAAAGTCGCACCATGGGCCTCAACGCATGGATCAATGAGCTCACAGCTTTTCCTGGCAATCTCGATCATTCCAGTTTTTTGTAATATTTTAGTAATATAGATATTAGAAAAGGAAGAAGTCTCACGGGAAGCATCGGAGGAAGAGGAGCAGGGCTATTACAGTTTGGCGAACACGCACACTGTGTATGCAGTGTATTTTGGTTGCGGGAAGGAACCCGAGTACACTCTTCGCGGTTCATTGATTCTTGATTCCGTGAAAGGACGGAAGTACAAGTCTTGCTTTGAAAATATTGTGTGGGAAGGCTGAAGGGTCTGGGTGTTACTCGTGTTCCAGACTTGATAAAATTCTCCCGTATGGCATTAACAGATTTTCCACCCTGTGTGAACACCTTTTTTTCGTTCCCTGACTGGGCACCAACAATAAGACGTAACTACTTGTCTTATCTTCCACTAATTATACGACTCTTCTTCAACTTGACCCAATTGTTGATTCTCTGTGTATACAAGTCCAACGGCTTGTTCACGCGCATTGAGCTGGGAATCTGTGTGCAAGATTTCTCCTGGGAGACAATACCGGATTCGGAAGTTGAAAATACCCACCGTCCCTATTCCGACTCAGCAGAAATCTGCATTCGTAGCATCAACCAGTTGTATCAGATATCGCACATGTAGATATTTATATTACTGGTCTCTCCGCGGATGATCAACGGTGCGAGTACGATGATCAACCTCGTTTTTGGTCAAGGACCATTGAAGAGGCAGTGGCTTTGGTTGAGAACTTTAGGGACTTTCACTTGGCACTGCAGTGCCTTGAGAATGCCGGCCATGTTGTTAAGATCCAGCTGGGCTTCAACACGCCAAGACCGTGTCCGATGAACCTCTTCCCGCAGGCCCGGAAGACCTGGGTCTATGAATGTTTCAAGGTAAGACGAGGTAAATACAGACAGATAAATATCGGAGGCTTATATCTTTTAGTACTTGAACGATCATCGTGGGTATCCATCTCGCGCGATATTTCCGGAGTTATAGCCGTCTGAATGATCCGAATCCGCCGCTTGATTTCGATCAAGCTTGTTGCTCATCGACTTGGGTACAGGGAAAAGGGTTCAGAGTCGCTCTGAGATCTTTTTACAAAATACCGTTGGCGTATGTGGTTCACTTCTTCATACAACTTCGTATTCGCTGCAACATCCAAGGTCTGCGAGAAATGCGTTCGGATGTCCCCGATCGTATGGAGAAACATGGTAATATGGGAGATTAGGTTAACGGCAGCGGTAACGCAAGCGAATTTAGTAGGTGACCTGGGATTATTTCACTTTGAGAATGTATTTTCGTGTCTTTGGTAATTCCAGATGCGCAAACGTGCGTAAGAGTGGCAATATGAACAGTGACGAATACGGAGCATAAAAGCACTGCCACCACGAAGATAGTGGATATGCACAGGGATTTTCGAGCAAACGTCGACAATGGAAACGATCCCCTGATAGGCATAGACCCAAGTCTTTCTTAGTCGTTGCCAGGTAGTTAAGCTTTCTCTTGTGGGTTTGGCACATGAGATCCTTTTTCACTGTTAGGAGACGACATTCAAACCGTACCGTTGCGATACGCGTCTCACGGTGGAGACAGAACCTTTTTTCAAAAGCAATGCGTTCATTCGAGGATGATATTGAAGCCTGATCCCGAAATAGCTATAGCTCACGATGGCAAAGGTAAAAACTAGTTACAAGAGGCATTATAGTCTGTAAGGGAGTTGCTAAAAGGAGGGTAGTATATTGCCCGTATACTATAAATAATAGGGCGTAAAAAGGGTTGCACATTGAGGAGAGGGTGCCAAGGCTAGTTTAGCCACATGCTAATCTTACGATGGTTTTAAGTTAAAGATAAGCTCCAGATGAACTTCAGCAATGCTGCCTCTCGCGTATTGCACTGAAGCCTAGAGACACATCTAAGATTACACGGAACCGGTGCACATTGATCAAGATCACGTGAAATTTCAACGCGCTCTATAAAACTCGGTGAGCGAATGCATTGCGTGACCGAGTCAACAGCTCCACGACGACAAGGGAATCTGTTTGAACGTTCCACAAGTCTCCAAATTTCCCTTTTGATCCCAAGTAGAAGCTGCCTAAGGAGGCACGCAACGACCGTCAATGCACTGCAGCTTGTCGCCGTATTTGGGACAGTCGTCAAGCGGCCACCACAGTCTCCCTGCTTCCACAATCAGCAAACCAAACGCAGGCATCTAATCCGATAGAACGCCTCTTTACTTTTCTCCAAGGCCGAACTTACAAGTGCCGCGATCGTCGGCTAAGTCACCGCACTGTACCTGCACCATGATTAGCGGTTTTATTGGGAGGCAAGGTACCAATGAAAGATTACGACTAACAAGATGACCTCCCCCGCACTCGCATCGAACTTGGTGGAGATTCTCCTTATAGCAACGATGAAATTTGGGTCCGCATAGAGCCTCGCTGGCACACGGGAGGGCAAAAGTCAGTAGAATGAGGTGGAACTTCATGTCGTCGACGATGCGCTAGGTTTTCAGGAAAATAGCAAGTACAATACCCGTGTCGCCGAATAGCACACTTTCTGGCCCTTTGGTATTTATGCATTGCGCGCTGTTTTAGCGGGATGTGATTGAGTGAGCATCGTTTTATTTTGCACGAGTGTGGCTTGCGGAAGCACGCGGAGGCAAACAAATCGACGGCGCGGACGTGGTGGGTTTGCCTTTTTAGCGAAGCCACAGACATTAGCTACGTGCCGGTTTCAGTGCCTTGTAACCAAGCTTCCCATGTGTTACAGGAGATAGTGCTGCCTGATTATGAACGGGAACTTCTTGATAAGACATACGGATTCTTTGCAAGCTAGAGAGGTGCAACAATCAAAGCGATGTCATATCCACCGACTGCTAATAATGAGCATACTTGGACAGCTACTGAGACGTTGGCGATAAGGATTTGGAAGGTGCTGGCCTGTTTAATTGGCCACATGGGCTGCCTATTCTGGCCGAGTACAGACAAGATCGACAGGCGAAGAGGTGCTTCGTCAATGGATTCTTCTCATACATTAGCCGGGTGCTTTGATTCTCCAGCTTCCGCCTAGCTAGGCTCTCACTTGATTATAATTGAGAATCTGAACGGTGGCGTATTTAGTCGCAGTTTTGACATAATGGAATGTGTGACGGAAGTACAGAAGCGATCACTCGGTATGACAGGGAAGGACGTAGCGGCGAATGTCACAACACAAACTTTCGAAAAGGTGGCCAGTTACACGAGTGTGCAAGCACGCGTAACATCAAAAAGAACAGCCGGACACAGAAAGGGGACAGTCGTTCGCTCCCATAGGCACACAACGATAGCGCAACACGTATGCGCTTACCTGGCTGATGGCTGCAGAGTCTTGGGCAGACCAAGCAGGTCGTCATGGACAGTTCCCAGCTCTTGAACCAGTGACCCAAACCCGGTTACTGGAATAGAGTTCGCATATCACCTAGAGCTCGTCTCACTTTATCAACGGCATCCCATTATACGCCAGATCGTGGTCATAGTCCTCCGCATCGCTGTCGAACTGGATATCAAGTACATCAGGGTCTTTGCCGTACTGCCCTTCGGTTCGTATCACCAACCACCCCGTAACAGGTGGAAGAGTATCGCGTCTCCCACCATCTTCATATGCCCAAGGCTCGTTGAGCTCGCCTGAGTCCGTAAGTTGTTGCACAACTGGGTCAGAACGCATATTTTGTTTGGGGTTCGAAGTAACGTTTTTGCTCTCATTCTCTTCTTCGTTATCCGTAGAGGACCGTGACGCATCTGATTTAAAGCACAGAAGCTTTCGAGTAATCTTTTCGAGGATCCCTGGTTTCGGCGCCGGCCGTGTTGATGTCGGGACCCCGTGGGACACCCGATTCGGCGCCGGCCCGTCAGGTGCGACCAAAGTCTTCCCGGATACGCCCGAGTGCCTTTTGATCTGACGCCGCGTCGCTTGGAATACCTGCTCGCTGTCTCGTACTATAAAGCCCGGAGAACCAGCAATAGGCTTCGCCAAGGACTTATGGCCATTTGCTTGTCTGAGATGAATTGGAACTTGTACAAAGCCAGATGGGGCGTTTTCCCACGCCACGGCGTAAAAGGCATCTCATCCGAGCCACCAGTCATTTCCCTGGTCGGTGACCAACGTATTCCAACGACCTACTGGCCTCATTCTCGCGAGCAGTTCCCCTTCTGTGTCCCAGAAGCAAAAGGCGAGCACCCAGCCATTGGTGCCCTGTTGACCAGCGCAGCCCACACCGGCTGAACGAACTGCACATTGCCAGAAGCCCATTACGTCCGGCGAGTCCGGCGCCTTCCAGGTCTGGACTATATTGCCAACAATTACTTTCAACGCAGAGCGCCAGATCGCTAACTCTTGATGATCTTTGGCAAACTTCGAGAGGAAACCGATGCGTGTGAGCGTCTTGCCAGTCTTTTTCTTCACCAAGCAGCGTCACCGACGGGATTCCGCAAGTCTCCTCTGCGTGGTAGACGAAGTATTTCTGCATTGTGCCCATCATGATTATCGAGGCTGCCACTTTGTCCGTATCGGTAGTGGTAGTGAAGTTTGGCATGATCCAATCTCGGAGCTCGGCGTCCTTAATGTTTTTGTGAATCAAATCTGCCATTTGCGAGACAGAAGCCGGCATATTCAGGCCGTCCATCTTAATAGTCAACTTCCTCTTCCCCGCAAGATTCACGAAGTGCTCGCGCAACTGTTCGGCATGTTTATTGACGTAGTAGTTGAATTGCATTAGGACTTGGAACTATACGTCCTCAGGGCGGAGCACCACATGATTGTGCATGCGATATGCGTCCAATATGATTCCTAAGAACCCATTGGTGGATGCTTCATATAGGCTGAAGTGACGCGTTGCTCGGATGGAAGTGCCATGTTGGAAAGAAGAGTCGATGACGGATCTGACCGAATTCCCCGCATCCGCCCAGATCACAGGGCAAACATGTGCTAAAAGGCCTTCGGGGGTGTACGTGGAGGGTTCAGTAGCGGACCTCATCTCGACAGGTGAAACACACGTGGTGACTGGCATTTTTTGTGCACGGTACGACTGCAATTCTGGACGCAACTGTTGTTCCGGCACCTGCTTCTGTTAAAAGGGACTCAAAATGTTGCTGCCTGATGCTCAATGCGGCGCGAGTGCGGGGTCCAAGCAAATCAGCATCGCCATCACATTCAGACATTTCAACCAATTTCGATCGAACGATAACACCATGATATCTTATAGAGATCGTTCGCAGTTGATTGGTCCATCTTTCCAGTAAGGTGATGGTAAAGATTTTCAAAAAAGATGGACGTACGAGGTGCTGCTTCGTCTCGTTGTCAGCTAATCAGATGCCTGCAATCCTGGAGTCGATCTTTGGCGGCCTCTGCGCCTTCAACGGGTTTTGCGGGTTTTGAGTATACGTCTTGACGTTCGCCAGCAAAACCCATATATCAACATGATTATGACTTCGACCTTTGAATTTGATGTTCCGTTGCCTTCTCGTGGACCCAAAAAGTTTCTTTTCTACACTTCGTTAACATACTCTGAACAGCTTTTTTAATTGTCTTTAAAGACCTGAAAAGGTCCTTACCATGGCGTCCTTACACGAGATTCTGAGCATGCTACGGGGGCAAGCCTTTGGAAAGACGTGGATACCCGATCTTGATCTGAGCGGGAAAACCATCGTGATAACTGGCGCGAACACTGGGCTTGGTCTCGAATGTGCAAAACATCTGTAAGAACTCATCCTGAGGTGCCACCCGGTCAAGTTTGCTGACAATGAGCAGCGCACGATTGAGAGCTTCGCAAATAATTCTTGCGTGTCGAGACCTTACCAAAGACGAAGCAGCCAAAGGTTCCATCGTGGAAGAAACGGCTTGCGCGAATCGGACCGATATCGAAGTCTGGGAACTTGACCTGGCGAGTTTTGCATCTGTACTAGCTTTTGGAAAGCGCGTCCGCACCCAACTCAAGCGTCTAGACGCGTTCATCGCCAACGCAGGCGTCGAAATGCAAGAGTTCAAGGTTGCAGAAGGACTTGAGCTCCAGTTGACGGTCAACGTCGTCTCGTGTTTTCTATGCGCCATTGCTGTCCTACCAAAGCTTCGAAAAACTGCTGAAGCGCACAATATCGACACGACGCTTACATTCTGCGGGTCGATGTATCACATCATGGGTCCTGATGCCGAGTTGGATGTACCGGAGGACCAAGACGCTTTCGAAATTCTCAACGATACAGAACGTACCGACATCATTTGGCGCTATGCTCTGACAAAACTCATAGTTCATCACTGTTACCATAAACTTGCCGCCTGTCTATCTAGCAGCTTAGAACAGCGCCGGCCATGCGTTGTCGCCAACATGATAAACCCTGGATGGGGCGAGACAGAGCTATCTCGCGCGAAGCCCCATCCTCTCGGTGAACGAGTGGGCTTTGCAATCCTAGGCTGGAGTGCCGAAAAGGGAAGCAGAGCTTACATCCATGCAATATCAGCGGGAAGAGACAGCCACGGACGGTACCTATCCGAATGCCAATTTAAGCAGGAGTCTGGATACATCCGCAGCGAGCGAGGGCGGCACAATGAGGAAAAGATTTGGCAAGATCTTATGCGGAGGATCGAAAAGATCTCGCCCGAGGTAGCTGGATTCATTGACCGAGGGTGGTACCTTTGAAAGTCTGCATGTCAAGTTCCGACGTGGATAGCTTCTTTGAAAATATTTTACGGTTACGCTTCTTTTTGAACTGACTCAGTCCATAATACAATGTCGGGCTGTTATAGCGGTAGCGTCAGCTGTATTAAACGCCGGCAAAATCTAAATCTTGCAAGAAACAGTCCCATGCAAGCCATCGTGTATTCTCGCCGATGTAGATACTATCCAGATGATCATAGCTCTGATTTTCCTCGTTTGTGAACATATATTGTTCGTCCGTTGGAGCGCTTTGATCATCAAAGTCAGAGAAGGCCAAATTTCCGGGAGGTACATCCGGAACTGCGTTGTCTAAATGCGCCTGACCCACGTTGATACTCTCTGGAAGCAGTTGTGGCATGGCCTGTGGTGGGGACCGCCTCAATCGCTGTACCCGACGCATGAGCCTCGCGATAGGTCGCCAGAACATACCAGAGCCCCCATCGGCGACGAGGGCCGCGTATTTAGTAAAGCTCTGTGAAGCCACTAAGAAAGCTCGTTCAGACAATGCACCGTGCGACCGGACGAGCAATTCCGCAAGAGTAACAGCGAGTGCGTGCCATTGAACCCAATTTTTCCAGGCCCAAGGCGTCAACTCCGCATTGACGGGTTGTATGTGTCGTTCGAGGACGTCGGTCGCCGCCTCCAAAATGTCCACGTCGTCCCAAGGTGGCACAATATTACGTGCCTGCCGGTATGGAGGTCTTCGCAGCACCAACTGCAAGCTAATCAGGATCTTCGCTCCGGAAACTCGATGCAGCGTTGCTAAAGGCCCGGTTGCATTCTCGAGGTTGCGTATATCGTTTTCCACATGTCCTTTGAAATCGGAAAGTGCATTGAGCATCATGGGCCAATGTGACCAGGTACTGTAGTCTGCTCCAAGAGAGTATTCATGCATTCTGCGCTGACAAATCATTGCCGCGTGGGTCATTGCAGTGTGGGACATTTCAGTAAGTCCCTGTGACGAAGCGACCGACATGTTGTATACCAATGGTATGTCACAGTCGTTGATGTTCAAAGGTGGCGAACGAAACGCGGAGGAATGTAGCATAGTGACTGTGCCTCGATCCATGGACGAGTGCGTATCGAGCATGCCAATCACAAACAACAAACGTCGACGCAGTTCCCGTTCGAGAGGTTGGAAACAACCAACGGGTCTTCACCAAGCCGGAGAGCTGTAGCAGCCCTCACAGCAACAGCTATCAAAGTCCAAGTCGTTGCGCGATTCACGCAAGTCCGAAGGCCGATCTAGACTTAAAAGTTAGCTTTGTACGATAAGAGCAGACTGAACGGCAGACGGACAAGATAGACAATGAATACCTGTAGAGTAATCAAATCAGGACTCTGTAGTAGTTGTGATCGAGAAAGAAGATTCTCAGTTGCTGACTGATAAAGATCTAGCAGGGTCATCCTGTCTCCCAACCCCGTCGCCAAGGCTTCCTCATCCGTGATGCTACACAGTGCCATGAAGAAGAGAGCAAATTGTAAAGCCTGCACAGCTACTGACGGTGCTGTTTCCGTCTCTTGTCCATCAGGTGCCTCACAGGTTTGAAGGACTGTTGGCCAATGAAAAATCTTGTACACGCTGTCCACTCGAAAACGATACAGCTCTAGCAATTTCACACGAGTAGTCGGCGATGGCATAGAACATGCCAGATTCTGGCTTCTGCGCGAACTCGGGAATAATATGAAGGTTGTCTGCAGCTCGCCGTTTCTTTGCCCCGGAACTTTATCTGATGCGGAACTCGATTCTTCATCCTCATAATCATTTTCAAGGGTCCCCCGTAATCCATTGACTTCCTCGGAAAGTGAGGACCAGAAATCCGGGGCAACAAAATTGTCGATCTTCCCATTCGAGAGGGCCGGTCCGGCGTCTGTGTATGGTGTTGCAGCGGTGGGACAGGTCTCTACTCCATAGTAAGGCGAGTCTCAATCTCGTCACTAATTTGCTGTACTTCACTATACTCATTGAGCAAGCGCTCTATACGCGCAACGCGTGTCTCAAGGTTGCGATCACGCGCTTTCGCAGTTTTGCCCCTGGGCAATCAGGCTCGCTGGATGACCTGGCAACTGAGGCCTGCGCTCCGGCACTGTGTACATGGTGCACCTTTATCACATTTGATCTTTTTCTGTGAGCATTGTAGGCATGTTAAACGTGGTGGTGGATTCATCGAGTTTTGTAGGGGGGTCAAATTTCGATGACGATGTTCGCGGTTGGTTCTAGCTCGTTCAAATGCAGCAAGCGCCGTGCACGGTCGGCTTAATAACACTAAACCAAATTAGAGCAAACCATCTCGGCCCCGCTACGCTGCGGAGGAACAACTCCTAGGTCCTCTTCGTCCATCATGGGTTTCGCAGAACTGCCAAAAGAACTTTTGCAGGTAATATTGCATTATGCCATCATTCTGCGAGGTATAAAGAGAGGAATGAGGCTGCGTCTGGTGTCCAGTAAGTGCGGCGAATCACTCATGACGCGACGCTAAGCGGGCGCACAGAAAGATTTGCAGTTGAAACGATTGATACAATCTATACTTACCGCATGCTGGATGAACAACTTTCCCAAAAATTTGAACCACCCGACAGGCGGCCTTTGCCCCCGTGGATGCAATCTTACCTCGAGTACCGTGTGCATAATGCAGAGGAGAATGCAAATCGGCATCCGGTTCTGAGTCTGTTTCGTGCTACTATTCGTACTCTTGTAGCAGAAAACGATGCGTTGCAGTACGATGACTGCGCACGCTTGTTATGTGGTCTCATATCCGAGGGCGGTCCCGCTCGCGTGTACGAGCTCTTTCGCTCAGCCACATACCGACCATTGCTGCCAGATGCCGAACTCTTGCAGATTAAGGGATCAAGTAAGATTAATTTGGGTGCGTTTGTCCTGTTACTTGAATTGTAACTTAATGTTCCAGGTAATACGCAATTTGTCGCCGCTGTTGTGACCAACACGACCTCCATTGTCGAGCTCCATGTTGGATCCTACCATCGTGAAAGTTCTGAGCCCCTTTTTGCCCCCGATGCCCGAGGGTTCAACCGTCTGGCTGCGTGTTATGCCGACAGGGAGACCCTCGGACTGCTCTTGTCGTCTGAAGGACCCACAGGTATCAATATCTCGCGCCGCAATGGTATGTTTGTCGCAGCAGCAGGTCTTGGCCGCCTCTCTACGGTGCGCTTCATTCATGACTTCCGCTTGACAAAAGGATCGTGGGACTTCATAGATCGCAGAGGACGATATGAATCCGAAAGAATCTTCAAAGAAGCACTAAACACGCCCAGTAGAGAGGTCTGGGATTATGTGGTACGGCTGAGAAGCGACTACGGATTATCCAAAAATTTCCGGCAAGACCACAAGACAAGGCTGTTGGCGGCTTGTGTTCTGGAGGGCGGAGAAGCACACTTGATCGAACATCTGCTGGACATGGGGGCTGATGTTGATGGAAACGACATGTTGGGAGACCCTCTCACGTCGAACAAGGTAAGACCGATACTGGATGCTTGTCGGTATGATGATGAGGATGTAGTCCGGTTATTGTTAGCAAAGGACGCCGATACGACATTTGCGGTGTGCGTTGCAGCAGCACATGGACATGCCAATATTGTCCGCTTACTTCTTGAACATGGTGCTGACCCTTTCGGTGGTCTTCTCAGAGCCGCGAGCAAGGGTTACATGGATATTGTGAAAATTCTGCTACATGCTGGTGTGGATGCTGGAGAGGAAGACGTCCGTTTGGACTTATATGGTGGTCTCGAGAAGTATGACCTATGTACGGTACCCATTGTGAGTGCAATAGCGCTAGAACATGTCGAGATGGCTTCTCTACTGAAAGAGAAAGGTGCGAGAGTCGATGGGTATGCGGGCCGGCAATGTTTTAGGATTGTGAGGAAGTACGGACTGGAGAGTATGTTGACTTTGCTAGGGAGTTGGGGCGCAGAGGAGAGAGATTTGCCCGCTGTTGGTTGAGATGATTCGTAGCGTGAATAACAAAACAGAACCTGGCACCGCCGATTGCCACTGGAAAGGATATAATCGTCTGTAACTACGAGTCGCTGCGATTCTGAGTAAGAATCATCTGTAGACTGCATGGAACAATATGTTGGGTGTTTGACGCAAGAAAATGGAACATAAATAAGAACTGCGTAGATTTCAATAAGCTTATTGTTTGCAAGAGCGTTGATTTGGTATTAGTTACATGAGTATTTCTTGAAGCGTGCGGTTGTGGTTTGGGTGGCCCAACACGCGCGTGTGCTGGGGGTGGAGTAAGTGGGCCGCTTCGCCGACCCAACAGGCAACTGCATTAGGTCTAGCGCAGTCACTACGTCACCCATCGGCGAAACTTTTCCTGTCGGCGAAACCGCTGCAAATTTGAATTTCTTCCTTCCGCATATTGGTGGACAACGTTCAAAACCAATACCTGCAACCATGTCCACGCATGACCCAGCTGGAATCAAGAAGAAGAGCACGAGATCCATAGCTTGCGAAAGATGTCACTCACGGAGGCAGAAATGCTCTGGAGGACATCCGTGTTCAAGATGCGCCGAGACGGACCCGCCCGCCGATTGTGTCTACCCACCACGAGACCGAAAGGTGAAGCTAAGTCAACAGTAAGTCAATGTTGCCAGGCAATAATAGCACTTTATCCAAATTCATGGGCTGAGTTGCCCACACTATGGCAATACAGCAGGCTTTGGCAGGGCGCTTTTGTGAAGCCGAGCTTATGCCAGTAGGTACGTTGAAGATCTTTTGAAAGAGAACGAGCGACTGCGTAGTAGTGCCAGGGGAAGCGCTGCGTCGACCCCAGAGCCACGACACCCTACGTCGCCAACGAATGCCGTTGAGAGTACAGCCAACCAAGAAACAACGCAGAACCCATTGATAGAAGAGCGAGCATGGTTCCACCCTGTGCCCTCACTTGAATCGCCTATTCATGTTGGTGAAGCGTCTGACTCCGCGTATTGTACGAGGTTCCGTCAGACTGTGGCAACAGTGTGCACCAACCATTTCCCGAGGACGAGCTTTATCAAGGATGAACCCCTGCTTCTTCTTTCAGAGATAGAAAGGCCATGGCCGACACCAGCACGTGCTCGGTTCCTAGTCAAGGTTGCACTCGACACCATCTGTCGGTACTATCATATAGTGCGCAAATCCATTGTACTTGAAAGTCTGGAAGAAGCTATCAGGCAGGAGGGAAGAGGAGAGACGCTGAAGATTGCCAAGCTTCTCGCGTTATTCGCTCTGGGAGAGGCGTATTCAGCTAGGAGTGTAGATCATCAATCCACGTTCCCTGGGGTGGTGTACTTTGTGCACTCTCGAAAGATGGTCAGCATACCTCCTGAGCGCCCGCAGGTTGACACTGTAGAGATTGCACTGCTTTTGGTGAGTTCTCCTAAATCATGGAGCTTGGACCCGGTAGTCCTGCTCAATCCGGTGTAATTAATGCAAATTCCAAAATGATCAAGATGTTGTTCCTAAGCAAAATGAAGATATGAGGCTGACCTTGCGAGCTTAGACATTATATTCATTTATACTGAACCGACGCCATTCAGCTTATGTCCTCGCCAGCTCGGCCGTGCGAAATTGTTTGGTGATGGGGATGCATGTGAACGTCCCCGAGCACCAATACCGTAATCGTCGGGCAAGGGAGCATCGAGTGCGCCTCTGGTGGACTGCTTATATTCTAGACCGATCCTGCGGGTCTAAACTTGGCCTGCCCATGTCGATTTCCGATGACGACATTTTCGTGGATCCGCCCAGTAGCGAGGGAATTGAAGGTAGTGATGAGGATTTCGACGATGTTGATTACCAGCTCCGCAGTATTGAGATATCGCGTATGGCGGCGAAGTGCACCAGCGAAATCTACGGCAGGAAGAAGTTCCACAGCCCATTTTCGCAGAGGGTGCAATCTGCACTCAAGGGATTCACCATGTGGATGGATACCTTGCCTCCGAAATTTCACCTGAAAAACGATGGATCTTCGTCCCTCCAGAGACATCACATCGTGTACCTGCATCTGAGGCTGAACCAAGTACGCTGATAATGGTGTGTCACGGATATTTGCTAATTGTCATAGGGTGTAATCCTTGCAACACGCCCAATCCTTCTACATGCTTTGCGTCTTCACCTGCGATCGCGCACTGATCCAGCATCGACAGCCCGCCTTTCAGAAAGCGCTCGCACCCTAGCGGAGACATGCACCCAATGTGCCCGACATTCCTATCGTATCATAACGGATGCGTGGATTCATGGAACGTTCGCAACCTTCGATTACTTCAATTGCCAATATTTATTTTCGGGGGCAACCATCATGGCGGTTTCTAGCATGTTACAAACCCCCCAAAGTAAGGGAGACGGTGAAAACTTTGACAACGCTGTCGAACTATTGAGGCAGTTGGCCCAAAGCGGTAATTTTGCAGCAAAAGAATTTTGCCAGCATATTGACGCTATGAAACAGAGCATGGCCGCTGTTCATAACGGGGACCTGTCTCAGTCAACTCTGGGCACTCCTGCAGACTTGCAGCACCCATCATTAAGCGGATCCACAGGCACTGTAATGACGGCGGGGATGGCCCTCGCAGATCCGTCATTTCAAGGGTTTCTCGCAGACACAAACTTGGACATGCAAGCTTTGGATAATCCTTCCTTCTACGGGCTGCAAACGCCATACTGGCCTGAAATTTGGGGAGATGACTGGGTCACACCCAGTAATGTCTGAGCTTCAATTTCAAAGCCTATTGAAAAGACCAACATGAATCAGCTACGCGACTGGAAAGACTTTATCAGTCGGTAGAAGGGACCTCTTGCGCCACCGGCCTTCATACGTCTTCATTTCCTTGATACAGTTGCTCCCATCACCACGCCGCGCGGTCGCGAATGTCAAACATCCACCGAGGACAGATAGGACCTCACCTGGGAGCTGTTAGGATCATAATTAATGCGACAATGTGTGTCAACTTACTTTTGCGCCACGTGGAAAAAGAATTGTGTATAGCTGAAGCATTCGCCTCGGCTTTCAGTAGGGGCTCCGAAGATGTCGAATACATGGACAAATTTTTCGATACAGCGTATGGCTGTTCCATTGCTGAATCGGCACCCGTTGAGATGCCTTTAAGCTTGCCTTCGAAGTCGTCACCGGTATACAACATGGTCGATGTTATTGGGATGCGAGTATGAATTTGGCACAGTGCATTGGAAAGTATAAAGTTCTGGGCTTGAATGGAAGTTCTGTACTATACATATCCACCTTAAATATTCTTGGGAATGATGCATTATCAATCTCGTGGTGTTCGGCGAACTGGGCGACGAGCCCGACTAAGAAACGTCGGACCAAAAACACTGACGCCGGAGCGACCCACTCGACATCCCTGTGAGAACAAGATGTGGTACCAAGATCTGGAGGTCAGAGGTACGGTTTGATTGTCCTAAAAGTTCGGGTGAAGGACGCGTTGACCGTTGGCCATACACGCTTGGATGGTCATCCCAACTGGCTCGAGAACCTCTCTCTCGCATAAAGTCACCACCCACATTTCTGAAGTTCTTTTTCGCAGAGGTACAGTAAACCACTCGAAGCGACCCTTGATCATGTCAGATCCGCGTACTATTTTAGATCATTCTGTTTACACCGCACGGCTTGCTAATTTTGATGTTAAACCAAGAGAAGCTCTCGTCTCGCGCGGGGACAACTGTTATAACAAGACCAATACATTTAACGCGTACATGAGACGGAGCCCTCGTAATGCAACGTGGTACCGAAGAGGAAGGTTGCAGGAACTTACCGATCACGTGTAAGGCTGAGCGCTGTGCAGGCAATGCGTAAGCTTCAGGATTGCACGGATCACTAGGATCTGTTTCATGGCTAACTTGCACCACCCCTGTCCATCCCGATCTTGAGCCACCTGCAGTTCCATATCGCTTTATTGAAGGGCATATAACTTCGCCACCATCATGGAGAAAATTATGTGCAGATGAAAGAAGCAGCGCCTCACTTTTGTTTCGAATTCAATCTGTTGGCGAGGGCATGGCTGTAATGAGCCACGAAATTCGTTCCGATACGGACTTCGCTTGTAAGGGCCCGGGCATCCCCCTGGTACCCTGCCGAGACAGTCAGTGCGCCGCGACACTAACGCGCCACCCCAACAGATGTAGCACCTCAACTTTGACGCGCCGCATCTCCACCAATATGGATCCGATTGAGGCTGCAATCATCGCTATCGACTCACGAGAACCTGGAGAAACTTTCTTATATAGAAAAATTACAGAAGAATTTGGTGTTGTGCGGTCAACATTAACGCGCCGGCATAGACGCGCCATGCAGGCGCGTATATAGCTACTATAGACTCGCTAAAATCTTAACTAACAACAAGAATCTAAGCTCCTATAGTATATATAGCGTCTTACTTAGAAAGGTCTACCCCCTACGCGTTAGATAATCTAAAACTTTATATTAATTATTGCTAAAAAGGATGTCTCTATACAATAGGTTAATTACTTTATTAGGCGCCACCCTAACTCCCTAATCTCGCGATAGATAACTAGGCTAGATAGTAATTACTATAACGCTAATTTAGGCGCAAGATATAGGCTCTACTTTAAGCTTCTATATAAGAAAATTATAAAGTATGGCATAGAGCCTCAGCATACCTACAATATGGACGAAAAAGGCTTCCTACTCGGCATCACCGGCAGGTCAAAAAGGATCTTCGACAGGCCTATATATGAGAGTCGCTGAGTGAGGCAATCTATCCAGGATGGCAGTCGTGAGTGGATCTCGCTCATCGCATGTATATGCGCCGATGGATCTACTGTTAATCTATTACTAATCTATCGATCTAACGCTGAGACTCTACAATTAAGCTAGGTTAAGGAAATTAACGTTAATTCTTATAAAGTCTTTATTACCTTATTAACCTCTAGATGGTTAAACAACGAGATAGGGCTTTAATAGCTAAAACAGGTGTTTAATCGCTGTACTAAGGAGAAGGCTCGACGGCAGTGGCGACTCTTAGTCCTTAATAGGTATAGATCTTACGTTACTATAAATTTTATTAACTACTATAATTAGAAAAAGATCCTCCTTGCGATATTTCCCCTTTACGCCACTTATACGCTGTAGCCTCTAGACGTCTGTGTATTTAAGTCTCTTTCTGCCGCCTGCTCCGACGAGCTCTCCGCATACCTATATAGGAGTTAGGGGCTATTAATAATCGCTAAAAGAGACTTCTTTACACTATTCTAGAAGACCTAGACAACGTTAGTTACGCCGTAATTAATTACTAAAGCTTTTAAGTATATAGGTATCTTGCCGCCAGATCCTACACTAATCCTTAGTTAATTTAATAAAGATAAGTCTCTAGAATAGAGATCGCGTAAAAGCTCTACTTTAGTACTTAGCGCGTCTAATTAGCGCAAAATCGATTAGCTTTTAAAGGTTGTTGTTAATACAGGGGGAGGTAATAAGGCCAAGAAGCTAAGTCGCACTATATACTTAATCTCTATACAGAAGTAGCTCCTAGAGCATGAGAATTAGGGGCTACAAGAAGCCCTCACAAACCAGAAACAGCGTTAAACAAAGGGCAGGACTCTACCTTTTGAGTAGCTAGATAAGTAGTATAGAGGATCTATTTTCTAGTTACCTGCCCGCGTATAGAGGGCGCGCGATTCTCTTAGCTAATAAAAGGCTAAAAAGTAACAACTATAACTCCAGAAAAGTAAGCAAAGAGAGATCTAGATAGTAAATAGGTAGCTTAAACCTTATCTACTATAGGAGAAGTGTGTTACGCATATAATAGCTAGAAATACGCGCGCTAAGGAGAAAGCTAATTAGGCTACTAAGTAACGCCTTTATTAACAGGCTCGTAAGGCTTAACAATAACTTTAAAAATATCTTAAAATTACTAAAAAGGGAAGCCAGAATGCTTTAAAAGCTACTTATATAATTATAAAGAGGAAGAAGCCTACGCCGGCATTTATACGCGTTAATATAGTAATATCTACGCTATTAGCGCTAGCATCGCGTAGTAGCTAAACAATTAGAATACTAAGCAGATATTTATAATTTAACTAGCTAGTAATCTTCTATAGCTTTATAAAATCTTAACTCTAGAAAATTTCGCGATAAAAGCTTTTGTGTAAAACTCTACAGCCTCATGTTGCTGGCTGCGGTGCTGGTGTTGGGGTGGCGCGTTAGTGTCGCGGCGCACTGACTGTCTCGGCAGGGTAAGCGGCATATCCTAGGACTTTGACGTTTGCGTAAGGTCTTTGCCTTCCGGCAGTAAGCTTCACTATGCACAGGAGACAGTTGAAGCAGTTCATGTGATCTTGTATCATAAGAATAATTCTCACGAGTAATGGTGCTGGGCGTAAGGGCGAGGACGGAGAGCCGAGTTACGCCCGACGGATATTAGCGAACGCCATGACAAGGGATGGCATCGCTGGATCGTCATGTAGTTCCGCACCGCAGGACCGCGGGCACCAAAATGCTCTGCATTTGAATTTTACAAGATTGAGAAGAAACTGTTAATGACTGTCGGGATTATATTCAAGCAATGCCGTGTTGCATTTGTCTGGTCAGAAGTGTGAGCGCTCGTCCAAGCTGTTCACAATCAACACAGTTTAGCGTCTCGTACGAACGGATGGACGCCTGTTCGGACATTTACCACATCACTGTGCCACACTGATACCATGAAACGTCCCATTAGAGACCGGAATTTATGGCCCAATAACGATTGTTGTTTCTAGCAGTCATTTTACGCCTAGGATAGTACGGCGCCGATGATGGTGCGGACGGGCGACGAGTTTCTCCAACTCCGCCAGTGTTGATCCTGCCTAAGATTCCGCATCCATCGTACGTGCTGGAAAGCAGCCATGCGTACAAATATGGCTATCACCATGCGTGCTTCTGCCAAATCACTCAAGCAGCTCATTCTCTCCTTCTATTATTATTATCTTTTCAGCGCATTCTTCTGCCACCGTTCCATCCCAAAATGTATTCTTCTACTCTTTTCACTTCTCTGGCGCTTACGTCTTCCGCCCTCGCAGGCTACGAGGTTAAATGGGATTACAGCGGCGCCAGCTTTTTCGACAATTTCGAATTCGTCAATGTAAGCTTCTCCACGTACGATTAATCGAAGAATCGTCACGTTAACTTCTGCGACCTAAAGCAACCCGATAGCAGCTTTACGAATGGCTTCGCCCAATACGTAAGCAAGGACGAGGCCACGGCAATGGGTCTCGCCAGTATTGTGGACAACAAAGCCCGCATTGGCGTTGATATGAACAACACCTACGAGCTCAGCAGCACTGGAAGGAAGAGCGTACGCTTACAGAGCAATGAGATGTTCAACCGGGGCTTGCTTGTGGCCGACTTTGCCCACGTACCCGTAGCGGGATGCGGACAATGGCCAGCATTGTATGTGCTTGCTCTTTCTGCAAACTATACATCAGTATTAACCATTACCAGCTGGGTGTATCGTGGCGAACAAGCCGAGGGCTACTCCGAGATCGACATCCTCGAGAACGTGGACAAAACGACCGCCAATACGCACTCTTTCTACACTTCCGAAGAATGCAGCGTCAACTTCGACGTGGGAAGCCCATTGAAGACTGACAACTGCCATTATGACCCGCAAGGTGCCGGCCCCCAAGGATGCAGTTTTGGGGCCGAAGAGGGAACCTTCAACCAGGCTTTCAACGACAATTATCAGATCATTGCTCTACAAGTGGAGGCAGACACTATGAAGATCTGGCACTTCGGAAAGGACGAGGTCCCAGCGGATTTGACTGCTGGTACTCCCGATCCTTCGACCTGGAGGGCACCGACCGTAGCCCTTTCGCCTAAGAGCTGCGATTTCCAAACAGCTTTCAGCCAATTCCATGTCGTAAGTGGCTCACCCATAAGCATTGTTAAGCAAGAAGGAAGCTAACCAGAGGGAAAGATCATAAACATCACATTCTGCGGAAGCTGGGCTGGTGGTCCCGACTGGGACGCGCAGTGCGCTGCGGAAACCGGCACAGACTGCAATACTTGGGTGGCGAACAACCCAGAAGAATTCAAGGACACCTTCTTTGGGTTCAACTCTGTGAAGCTGTATCAATTGTCGGCTTAAAGTCCAATCTGCAGGTACACCACGATCGAGGGACAGAAGGAATGAAGACCACAAGCTCGGGAATGCATGTGCTTCTTTGTAAATAGTTACAAATTCTCCGCGTGACTTCTAGTTTGTGGAAGTTGCGCAGCAATCGAATTAAATAATCGTCTTTATGTGCGTACAAATTGGACTAGGACATAGGCAGTCGGTGATGCAACTTTTTCGCAATAGTTGCACTAAACTAGCATCCAGCATGGATGGCAAGTATTTGAGGGCGAGGAATGCTAGCATACACACTCCGGATCACTGCAATGAAACAGCATCAGCCCAGTAGTGCATGGTGAATTGCGAGTCGATTCTAAATTCGATTCCGAAACGTGCGAAGTGAGGCTTCCACTTGCAGATAAGTCGCTTTTGCATTCCGCAACACTCCCTTCCAACCAAAGCCACGACTCATGCCGTTGAAGATCGAGTTAGTGAAAATTACATCATTACAACGACCTCAAATTGAGACCCGAAGGGGGTAATCATTTCCCTTGCCACCTTGAACTTCCACGTAGAGCCTCCCTTTCACCCCCGTTCGGATATCTTAGGCGTCGTCATCTAAATCAATCTCCATCAGTGCCACAGAAATAGCGTGTCCCAGAGTTCCCGAGAGGGTGGCTACCATCTCCGTGCTGCAGTGCATGACCCTGACCCCAAGCTCTTCAACTGGCACAAGGAGCACATCGCGCGAACCGTGGTGCTGCCAACCAAGAAACTTCCGTAGACACTTGTACGTGAAGAGAAACACACTAAGCCTCCAGCTTGCAACGATGAACTGCCAAGGACCTTCCATCGCCTTGATGAAGAGAACAGCCGAGCCAAGTACAGCATGCATCGTGATGAGAGCTGTTGCGGTATTCGAATCCAGCACCAGGGGGCCGATCTTGTAGACTGCTGTTTGAGCTGGTAGGACAGCACCTGGTGTTCTCGGTGACGTTCCAAGATCGGTGAAGATTTTCGAGCGGATGCGATCAGCAGCACTAATGACATGACCAGGGCCGGTGTCACCCACGTCCGCGAGGCCAGAGCGATGAAAGCGAAACTCGTGCTGGCCGATTGCATCTGCAATTTGTTGTTCAAGTGATACCGACGGGTTGGTAAGAACGGAGTCGTCCTCGTGTAGATTTTCGATATTTGAGACCGAGTCGTCATCTGAGATGATATGGTCTTGTACGCTGGAGCGAAGGTTCACTACTGTATGCCGAATAAGTGTGATGAAACATATAATAAAGGCAAAAGGTGCTTACGAGGCGGGCTGTGGTGGAGAGCAGGATGCGTACCGGAGGCCGGGCTCGCATTTGCGTTGTAAGGTCTATCAGGCTCTGAAGCAACTATCGCCTTTGTGTCAGTATCATGACAGACTTCATATATTCTGAGCAAGCTAGGACTCACATGGGGCGGCGCGATCAAGGACACCTTGCATAGCGCGGTCAATGTCAGTAGAGCTCGAAGTAGAGTCCTTGCATGCCTTTCGCAAAGATTCTGCCTTTGCATCTTCGACATCCTTCTCACGGCGATTTCGCTCCCAGTCGCTGAGAGTTTTCTGGTGGCTATCACCGACAACATCTGTCGTGCTCTCGACTGTAGTCGCTGTTGTCTGGTGTTCCGTCGTTGCGTCGCCGTCGACTCCCAGGATCTTCATCGCTTTCTCGCCATCCATTCGTTCCCTCACATCTAGGCTCGGCGAGTTCCATGCATGTTGCTCACTTCCAATCGTCTCGCGGTGTTTCTTATCTTCCTGTTCCTTGCATAGCTCGATCTTCGCTGCATGGCCCAACTGCTGATTGTCTTCCTTCACCTTCTCCCATTCGTCCAAGTCCAGAGCGCGCGACCGCTCCGACGGGTGCAGTCCGACCTTCGCGAATCCGGGCCTCAGGTCCATACCGCCTTTTTGTGAAGATGTCGGCGGAGAACCCGCGGGCGAGCCGCTGCTACTGCCTGCGCTGAGATTGGAACGCGAGTGGCCACCTTTAAAGAAGTCTTTGAAGCGGCTAGACTTCCTCTCTGACTTCTGCTTCGGTGTGCTGATCGCGTCGATGTGCGCAGGAGTGTTTTCGATGCTGAGACGGGCCATGACGACGGTGTGTGGGAAACTTGGATGGGCGGGGTACGGCAGGTGCGCTGAGTTTAATAGAAGCGTCGCCAGGGAACGCGTTCGTTGCCAAGGCGCCTCGTTCGTAGGGCTTGTACGAGTAGCGCTACTTACCTAAGCGAGATGAATGTTAATGTCACATGTGCCCAGGCGCAATACGATGCAGCTGCAGTTGTCAGGTGGAAGCAGGTAATTCATGACTGCCATTAAAAACGGTCACGAAGGTTCAAAAAGCATCCCAGTATCGAGTCAACAGAAAATTTCTAACAATATCACACTCGAGTACGAGAAAACATCCAACTACGTTAGGAATCTACCATAAAAATTCATAAATGGGGCATTCGCTATCCAAGAAAGCGCCTAAACTTTGCTGAACTGCAGTTGCAGCCTCCTAGAAGCGGCGCAAACGCATAACTACGAGCATGATGGCACCAAGAACTGCCAGAAGCATTGTAAGAAAAGGGCCATGCTCCTTTAGGAAGCTCGAGATTAGAGACTCATCCTCTTCCTTGTTCTCCTCATCTCGACCCATGAAGAACTCGTAGCGTTCCGAATCCTTTGCGGAGAACATGCCACTGTGACGGAACCACTCCGCAGCGGCAGCAGTAATCCTCTTGGACTCCCTTGAAGCGGTGGCCTTGGCGAGGTACTGAGCTGGGTCGACAACTGGTCATAGTTAAACGTCTTTCAAAAGCAAGAGATGTGAGCTTACCGTATTCGCGTATGTTGGACTGAAGATCTTTTGATTTGCAGGAAACCATCATGCGATTTCTGTTGTAGATTAGTTTCAATGTCTAAGGTCTGGTTTCAAATGCCGCGTGAGTTGATTGAGGGTCCTCGAATGCCTTGGTGAGCTTCTCGTACTAAGGCAGGTGGGCTTATATGCGTGTTGTGCGAGATCCCGTTGGAGTGGGATTTGGCAAGAGCGGTCAGTGAAAGTCTAAGTGAGCTCGTAGGGACCCAAGCGCAAGATAATATCAGAGAATCTTCGGATGAGAATAGGCGCGAGGCATACGGCTATCCAGCATATCCCAGGCTTGAGCACGTGTGCACTGCGACGCGACCTAATTGTTTCACCACCATCGCCATGTTTTCTCTCAACCTGTACACCCGTGCGCGCTTAGAAACCCAGCGCTGATCAAACCTTCAAAACATGCTCGCACATAACAAATCTACGCCGTACCCCCAATCTGTTTCGCCCACGCGCGCGTCGATCAACAAGGACCAAACCGAATACTCGCCTCTGTCCACGACCAGACACAACCTCGCCACTATGTTTAGTACCCTCTTTCGACTGGTGCGCAACCCCATCCTCGCCGCCATCGTCATCGCGATTTTCGTCCACGAGCCTGCGTTCCAACTCTTCCACGACGGGCCGTTCTATATCCACGTCGTCGTGCGCGTCGCATTTCTCTACATCCGCGGCTGGCTCCAGAACGCTCAATCTCGCGATTTAAGCAGCTTTCTCTGCTCTTATGCTCGCACCGCTCTCCTGTTTTGCGCACCGATCATTCAACCTGTGCTTCCTTGGGCGAACCAAGTCGGTACAAACATTGTGCGCTTGAGCCCGCGGTTGCTTTGTTACGTGAACTCCGGAGTGGTGGAAGTGGGCAAGTACTTGGTGGATGTTGTTATGGATAAGGAAGGAACGGAATGGAGCGAGATGTGGAAGACTGTTGGGAAGGAGGTCGCTGGCTACTGCATGACAGATACCTATAGTATGACCCACCCACTGTTGGCAAGTTTTGGTAGAAGCGAAACCATGCTTTATTTTTTGCGATGTTGTTGGAGGCTTTAGCATGACGGCTGTTCAACGACATGAGGGTGGACGGACCTGAAGCGTTCAAGACGCGATATCCAAAAGCGGGATTACTACCTAGGCAGTGTCGCATGGTGGAGCCAGGGGCATGTTCCGACGTGGAGCACAAAACCCAGAGTATAGATAATGATATTTCGGTTAGAAACTAGAGAATTCCGTCCGTTCCACGTTGTCATCGCCCGTTCTTTCACCCTAGGATAAGCAATTAGCAGGCGCCTATTCCGTGCCTAGGCTAAGACCATATGTATGAAGTAGTCCTGCGATTTTTTGTCTTGGCATAAACATAATGAGGCGCTTGCGCTCAGTCGTCAACCGGCGAAATGTCGCACTGCCAAGTCAAACTAGGCCGTGTGGTGAATATCAGTTCCAGTCGCGCCTTCTTTTTATGTTGAATCAAAGCGCACCCGCCCTGTCCCTGTGCAAGTATATCTCTTCCGCCCTCTTGAATCACCCACAACCCAATCTGTGCCTCCATTGTACTAAACGAACCGAACGCCGACCACTTGAGATGGCGAAAACAGTCCGCTTTCGATGCGCGCTGGCATCCTGCGCCCGTATATCAAGCGCTAATGAAGATGGCCTCGTTCTATGCAAATGTAAGGGTCGTTACTACTGCAACAAGACGTGCCGGAAGGCCAATTCGGGCATCCACGACCCCGACTGCAAGACCATCGAGTACCTGGCGAATCCGAAGAACATATCCACCGCTGACCGCATGATCATTCTGCGCGACCCGGCTTCCGGTGAGCTCGCGAAGCGATCGGACGTGCTGTATCATCTCATCCTTGTCATACATAGAGAAGGATAGCCAAAGCGCGCGCGATACATTGCACCCTTTGTCGAGCTTGCACCCTTGGAGCATAGCATCCAAGAAACGATTCAAGGCTTTAAGACTATTATACCAAGCGGCGCCTTTCTCTCTGAGTTGCTACATTCGCCTGTATGTGGTCTGGCTGGTGTCGCAGAGGTTCGCATTCCACCACAGGGCTTCGAGGGATCCATCACTTTCCAAATCCGATGCGAGCAGCAGAAGTACATCAAGTATTGCTATCGCACATCGCTTTGGAGCTTTGGCAAGCTGCTGTATACGGTTGTGGTAGACACGCCCATGATCCGCACCAACAAGTACGAGGACGAGGAGCAATACGTGACAAAAGTAGAGGTTGAGGCTACCTTTGGAGCATTGGCCGTTGCAAACGAGCGCGTCAAAGCGATAGTCGAGAGCTAGAACAAAGAGAAGGGAATAGAGGGGAAGGTTATATCAGTCGGGACTTACTCTGTGCGTGGAATCCAGACTTCACTAAAGCAGAACGTTGAGCTGAGGCATGTGCGCATCATCCCCCGAACTATGTGGCAGGCTGGAGCGCTGAAGGGAACAGATGGCGAGGCAATCATGTCGAGGCCGAAGGATAGATGGAGCTACTCGATGCGCGCACGCATGGTGGAGCATAAGGATCGACGAATGAACGCAGTGAATGTGACGCTACGCTCTCAGAGCTAGAGCGGTTCTGCGAAGCGCACAAACGATCATCTGGACCTGGATTCAGATTCGGGTGTGGCGACGAAGCGTTTCCGCGGGGACATCGACGATATGCCGGATGAGCAGACGCCTGCCATGGAGAACGATGACAGGAGCGTCCTCGGCAAGCGGCCGCGTGAGGACATGGAAGATGACACGGATACAGAAATGACATCGAAACGTATTCGCGATGAAGAGCATCTGACTCCGAGAGAGCCAGAAGAAGACGGGGAAGTGGTGTAATGCAAATGGGGCATGCGGCTTCCTGGGAGCGAGTACAAACGGACACCTGGTTATCTGAAGGTAATGCGGCTATTGAAACGTTGGAGAAGAAAACAAACCGGCTCATGAAAACTTATTATAATGGGCTCCGACCATGATTTCTACGAGGTTTGAGTTATATTTCTTTCCTTTGTATTTGAGGGGCTGGATGCTGCGCGGCACTTGACAGGTGGACCATTGCGTCTAGCAAGTGACATAAACAGCGACAAATTTTTTCCAGAAACACGTGTCGAAAAACGATCGTTTATGTGATGTTCTGAAAGTCGATGGTAATGGTGATGGTGATTGAGCTGGCTGCCGTGGGGAGGAGAAAGCATAAGGCTGACATGTTCGCATGACGTACGAGGAGCTCGTTTTTAGTGAGTCATATGCCAAGGTATCTTCGAGGTGACAGTGCTACACCACAACCATAATCTTTAACGATAATTTATAATAATCTAGGAGGTAAAAAAGACAATTTAGAGCTAATTTTCCTATAAATTTAATATTTTTTATTATTATTTTAAAGAGTTGTGGTGTGGTGCTGTTAGGTAGAAATACCTTGGCATATGACTCGCTAAAAACGAGCTCCTCGTAACGCCTTCTCCCGCTAGCCGGGATGCAACGTCGCAATCTAGCCTTCTCTCCAACTCACCGCTCCTCCACTGTTACACTCTACAGCCTCGCCGAGTTGCTGCATCATCCGTCCCGGATGAATTGGTCCCACGAGCGGTCTGCAGGCACCTACCTGCATACACGTATGCCGGTCTTCGTCTCTTCCTTGGTTCTCCGACATGCGGCAACTTTTTTATTTCTAAGCTCACGGCGTCTACACGCCTTCTTCAAGGCATATAATCCGAATCGAAATCTGATTGGCTCTTGATCCATGAACAACGGTGAGTTTTGGAGCTCAGACGCTGCCCGGGAGCCCATAAGGCTGAGCACTAAGGCTTTAGAACCTGGTGATCCCACGCGAAGCGGGTAAGCCTGCAACGTTTCTACTGACAACATGCATCGCTGTGCATCCTCAGATCTGGATCTCTGTCGAATCGGAGTTGTTGGCTGGCGTGGTGGTCAGCTCAAACGTTCGCGTATAGCCAGATGATGTCGTCTTATGCAGGCACGACTCCTGACTCCTACCGCCGGGCTCCATATCCAGCTCTATGGATTGGGTGAGACGCTGCTCGCGAATGGGCGAAGTATCTCGATCTCGTTTCTCAAGCAGTCCGATTATCTACCAACAACTATTCAGAGACGCAAGTTGATACTCAGATGAGATGGCCACATTGCGGCAGTTGGTGACAATCGACGGCTGAAGTGATCTAGATCACTTCTTCGTGCGTCATATTGCCCCCGATGACGGTATACCGTCATCCTGACGTTAGCGGTACCTGCGCGGCCCACGACCTTTCTTTCCTCTAACGGATCTCTACGGCTACGAACCGTATGCTTCCAAGCGCAATATCCTCAAGTTCCAGGTCGTGTATGGTTGTCACAAGCGAGCACCATGTATCGTAAAAATTAACGTTCCCTGGCTTTGAGCAACACGCGAAGTGCAGATTGTGCAGTTACAATCAAGCGTTGCTGTCAATCACGCTCGTTCATTCACCTGCATCCCAAGCAAGCTTCACCTCCACTTCACCTCTTTTGACAACTTCCTCTCACTGCACAAGAGCAACAGAAGTCGGTCAGGCTAGCAGTTGCGCGAACCACATACGGTTAGCTGACCGCCCCAAAGCCACGCCGAAATACACCTGGGCAGAGCCAGCGAACGGGGGCCTCCGCCCATGGCATGGCTCCTTCGTGCCAACGGGACGACTCATTCCTATTGACGGAACATGGAACAGTGTGCAGCTGAGATGGTTCGGTGCCTCGTCTGCCTGTCCGCCTTTTGAAGGGGATGGACTAGCGCTGCGGGCCCGTTCGACGGCTCGCGGCGGCGGCCGGATGCTGATTTGCTGCAAGCCAATCTGGGTGGGGATGTTGGCGGCTGAGCCGAGGAGGACCCCCGTGTCTGACCGCCCCGCTTAATTCTCACGGGGAGTGGGCTGTTGCTGAAAATACACTACCCGAACGTCTGAGCTCCTGCCGTCACTGCGGCTGAGTATCTACATCACAACGTGGAATTATTTATTGACGTGCTTTGAGCCCCCCAACAATGGACGCCATCCGATCTCTACCGTCTGCTCTACTCCTAGACCCATTTAGCCGGGCGGACGAATGACCATGGATTCCCAAATCTCGCATATCGACATGGTGAACATCTCCAGACCACAATCCAAAGCTCCTAGCATGGCCAACGAAGCTCCCGTTCCACTCCGACCCCGGCTTCGGGTGAGGAAACAACCCCCCCAGAAGTCTATCGATCAATTCTGGGCCAATTTTACCACCAAACACCCAGGCAAAGTGTTTACCGTATTGCCCGATAATCTCTATGCAAAGCGCGCCGCAGCTTACGCGCCCCGAGGCTCTATCCCAGGCCAAAATGCGCTGGCTTCTTATCAGGAAGCTGTCGATGCTTGTAAGAAAAAAATTTCTAAGATTGTGAGCGAGTCCCGTCGGCTCAATCAAAAGTACCGCGACCCGCACTTTGACATCGAGGCCGACTTCAAGCGATCGCAGCAGTTCCCAGATATCCCACCGGACTGCCTTACGGCCCTGACCGAAGATAAAACCACTTTTCAGCCCATGTCTGTCAAGAGAATCGAGGTACGGCACTGTTCGGGAGCTACGCCGCCTAGCATGCCGCTAATCATTTTTGTGTACTACAGGACATTTTCGAGGGAAAAGCGCAGTTCTTCATAAACGGTGCGACCGCAAACGACGTCCGACAAGGCAACGATGGCGACTGCTGGTTTATGTCAGCATTAGCCACGATAAGCAATAAAGAGGAGCTGATCCAGAGGGTCTGTGTTGCGCGAGACGAGCAGGTCGGCGTGTATGGATTCGTGTTCCACAGAGGTAGGGACGAAGGCTGTATAGGTTGAACAACACGCTGACGCCGCACAGATGGAGAATGGATCTCTTCCATTGTAGACGATAAGCTCTACTTAATAAAAGAAGCAAGTCTGTCTCTGCGCTGCCCTCACAGTGGCTAACCTGCCCAGGACTTTGACGAAGCCACGCTTGGCCGGCATCAATGGTTGGAGTTGCAGAACCGGAAGAGCCCAGAGGACGAATATCGCACAGTGATGCAGACCGGATCACGAGCGCTGTACTTCGCACAGTGCAGCGATCCCAACGAGACGTGGTTGCCTCTTTTGGAAAAAGCCTACGCAAAGGCGCATGGTGACTACTCGGCCATTGACGGAGGTTTCGTAGGCGAGGGCATCGAAGACCTCACCGGTGGCGTGACTAGTGAAGTCTTTGCTACGGACATCCTGGACAAGAATGCGTTCTGGCGTGATGAACTTCTTAATGTAAACAAGACGTTCCTCTTCGGATGCGGCCAAATGGGGGGGATATATGGTCAAAGGAAAGGTATTCAAGAAAAGCATGCGTACTCCATCATGGAAGCCCGCGAGATTGATGGACATCGGCTCCTTAAACTTCGCAACCCGTGGGGTCGAACCGAATGGACTGGACGCTGGAGTGACGGTTCCGAGGAGTGGACACCTGAGTGGATGCAGAAACTGAACCACAAGTTCGGCGATGATGGTGTTTTCTGGATATCCTATGAAGATCTTTTGCGACACTACCAGCACTTCGATCGGACGCGCTTGTTCGGGCCCGAGTGGACTGTTTCGCAGCAGTGGACAAGTGTTAATGTCCCCTGGTCGGTGGATTATCTGGACACGAAGTTCAAAGTTCACCTCTCAAAGCCTAGTCCTGTCGTGATTGTGCTTAGCCAGTTGGACGATCGCTACTTTGAAGGTCTCCAGGGCCAATACGAGTTCAATCTACAGTTCCGCCTCCACAAAGACGACGAAGAAGACTACATCGTGCGTAGTAATACTGCGTATTTCATGAAGCGCTCAGTTTCCACGGAGCTGGATCTCGAAGCAGGCAACTACACGGTCCTGCTGAAGGTCAAGGCTACGCGGCTCGACAACGCGACACCGGAGGAGATCATCCACCTGAACTGCAACAAACGTCGGGAGAAGCTTCTATCTATCGGTCTGTCTTATGACCTTGCACATGCCAAGGGACACTTCCGCGAACAACAGAAGGAGAAACTCGTTCGAGAGCGCGAACAAAAGATTGAGCGCAAGAAAGCGCAGCTGAAGCAGTCATATGAGCAGCGTCAGAAGCTTCGCAGAAAGGCTAAGCTGCGACAACAGAAGAAAGCCGCCAAGCAGCAGTCCCACAAGAAGCCCAAGGCTAGTGACCTCCAGGAAGTCGAGAAGAAGCTTGAAGATCTTACCGGCTTGGGAATCAATGTCGAGGATGCAGGCCGTCCTTCCGACGCAGAGCCTGAAATCAAGCCTATGCATCCAAATGTGAGCCGCCACACAAGAGCTGCAAGCACTGGTGGTGTTGACATGGTTCGTCAGAGATCCTCAAGCCCAAGCGGCGGATACGGCGGTCGTGGAGGGTATAATCGCGGACGAGATGGGTACAATGCAGCTCTTCCCGGAGCTTTGCAAGGTCGTGGAGGCTGTAAGTATCGCCTGCCAGGGTACCTGTTTATACACCATGTCGCTAATCTACCCCTAGACAATCGTGACGCGGGTCAAGGATCGAGCATGGCCGAGGCGCTAGCGCAAGCAACTGGAAGCAGTGCAAACCAACGTTCATCAAGCCCCAGTCGCGGCTACGGTGGCCGTAGTGGCTACAACCAGAACGCCGGTTTCGAAGGACGAGGCGGTTATAACCAAAATGCTGCCGGCTTCGAAGGCCGCGGTGGTTACAATGCAGACGCTTATCAAGGTCGTGATGGTTACAACGGACGCGACGGTTATAATGGTCGCGATGGCTACAACGAGGGTGGCCAAACCGATTCGCCAATCCCCACCCCTATGTCAGAAGAGTTTCATCCTGGCACGCCATCCCAAAGGCAATACAGTCCTCGTCCTGATCGCCGACCTAATCAACCATCTCCAGCAGCCTCGCGCCGAGCAACTCTATCGCCCATCCCAGGTATCCGACCCGGAATTTCTGTCCCTCGAAGCCGCGGCGCAAGCGTAGTCTCCCATCGCGCCCGCCACGGCGTCTGCTCCCCGTCCGAGTTGTCAGACTCTTCATCCTGGGACTCCGAGCTCGATGGTCCCGACAGTTGCGACTCCGACTTTGATCCCTCAGATGCGGATGAGTTTCCGCCCCGCTTTTATGAGCAATCTCGGTACCGTTCCCGCTACTACGAGGAGGAAGAAGATGAGTTCGAGCGTGACCCTTGGAATGCCGTGTGCGTGCTCGGGCTGCGTGTCTTTTCCCAGGATACGGATGTCACTATTGAAGTGCACAACGGCGAAGGCGAGCACAAGAAGAACGATGGTGATGATCGCTCTAGCATTATCAGTGTTACGAAGAAGGAGCGGGAGCTTGATGTTGATGACAGTGCAGCAGATGCAACAAGCCCTCTGAGGACGAGGGGAAGCCTCGATTCGGCGCTGCAGCAGAGATCAGTGGTTGCGCAGAGGGTAGCACTTGTAGGAAGCGCGCCGGCCGGGAAGGAGAGGGATAGACAGGGAACACTTTCTTAAAGTGTCTGTCTCTAAATTGTGCCGCGATTATTCCAACATTATCGTGTTTTCAGAGTAACGGTTAGATTCGTGGTCAGCGTACTAGTGGAGCAAGGTTTTTGGTTGACACAAATTGATTTGACAAGGAATTTACCCTCTGGAGTTCCGGTGGTTCAGGACGTACATGCGCTGGGTGTCGCTACGATATACGCAATAGTTGAATACATCTCATCTCTCTTGAATAGTCTCTTGCTGCGAACCTTCCCTCGTACACGAGCTCCAGGGCCCCCGGGCCGCAGGAAGGGCCGAACTTCACCCATTGACCTTGCATACAAGGCTCCGCCAAAATACAATCGTCTTTCAAGCCTTACCACAGGGTTGAGCTATGGGTTCATGGGGCCGGCCGTTGCAGCTGTGCAAGTGTCAGCGGCAGAGCGTGCAGGGTAGACCCTGAAGCAAGCCAATCAAGA
Organism: Bimuria novae-zelandiae CBS 107.79; assembly: GCA_010015655.1. Lineage (NCBI taxonomy): Eukaryota > Fungi > Ascomycota > Dothideomycetes > Pleosporales > Didymosphaeriaceae > Bimuria > Bimuria novae-zelandiae. The sequence continues at coordinate 411,986 of ML976711.1, forward strand.
CTAGTGGCTTGGCAGTCTTAAAGTACTGTGCCACACCACATTAGTGTCCCAAACACTTATTTTAGGTTCGAGAGCCCGCATGTTCCAGGAAGCAGTAATCGCTCTATTTGTTACCCTCTAGCATCGATCCGATCGCCAATTCCTGCAAAAGAAGACAGAGTTATAGCTAAACTTTCGCTTCCATCATGGATACTCTGCCGCAAGAGCTCATCGATCACATCAGTAGCTACCTTGACGTTGAAGATCTGAAAAATACGCTCACCGTCTCTCCCGCATTTCAGACCGCGGCTGAGAAATACTCCAGAGCTTTCGACGATTTCGACCTGAGCGAGACTACTGGAGCCAAGTTTCTCAACGTCTTTGGTGGCCGGCGCTTCGGCTACCGTGCCCAACGGGCTCGTGCACCACCCTACTAAACAACGCGTCTATCTCGACTTTTTTAATATATAATAACTATACTACTATAGTACTAATTAATAAAGTAATTATAAATTTAAAACTATATAAAGCTAGTAATAATTTTAGCTTTTAAGATATTATAAAAAAAATAGTATATTACATTTAATACTAAGCTAAAGGTAAAAACTACTAAATAGGCTCTTAAGTAGCTAAGTACGCTATATAATAACTACTTAGCCTATAATAAAAAGAAGGACTTATAAAGTATATTAAAGGGCTTATAGCTTATAGGCTATCTTTTATAAAAGCTATAATTTAAAATTTTACGTTTAATATATTAAAAAAGCACGTTAGAGAAGGCTAGGTTTTATATTTTATTAATTATAACTATAATTATTTTATCTCTAAATAGAGCGCTAGCATAGACGTTATACGCTACTAAACTAACTTATAATATAAATATAAGTTATACTTTAACCTTTTATATTATAAGATTATTTAGTATAAAGTAAAGCCTTGTAATACTTATAATATAAATAAAAAGGGCTTTATAATTAGTGTTACGGGATGCTTAAAATAGGTATTTAGTTAGCTTTAATAAAAGGAGAAAAAGGTCTAAGTAGCGCTTTAAAATAGCTTTTAAAAGTAAGTAATAATTATAGTAACTATTAAGGTAGATAAAAGTGTTTTACTACTAGCCCTTACATACTTAGTAGCTAATTATATACTTTAACCCTTATAAGTAGCTTAAAATTAAAGTAAGAAAGTATAGCGTGTTTATAAGTTTCTTATTAATAAAATAAATAAATAATAATATTAGATTAGCCTAATTAGAGCAGGTTTTTAACTATAAAATAAAGTAAAAAGTATATTTTAGCTAAGCTTAGCGCCTTCTTATACTTAATAGCTATAGTAGCTACTTTTTAATAGACTTTATTAAATACTACAAGGCTTATAAAATACTACTAGCTATATTTCCTCTTTACTTAACCTATACGCTATAGTCTCTTAATATAGTTTACTTTAAACCTTTAGTAGTAACTACTCCGCTAAGCTTATTAATTACCTCTTTAAAACGTAAAGGTTACTAGCTATTTAGAAAGAAGACTTCTTCCTACTATTATAAGGTGCCTAAGAGTCTATGTTTATAACAAAACTCGTCCTTAAGGCGTTTAAAGCTACTAGTATAGCCCCCATAAAGGCTGACGTCGTACTCGAGCGTTTCCGCAAACAGGACGACGATGAGAGTAAGGCACGGCCCTCAGCCCTCTTGCCCAAGGACTGGAGGCAGATGGAGCGTCTCGTACGTGCTGCAGTGAAGGATACCTCGGCGGAGACCTCGCAGAAGCTCTCCCAAACGCTACACCAACTTCAGGTTCAAAACGAGCTACTACACCATGAGAACAGC
>ML976711.1:414122-489679 GCA_010015655.1 Bimuria novae-zelandiae CBS 107.79
TTACCCAAAGAGGCAAGCGCAAAGCTTCAAAAGCACCTCCAGCAAAGCGCAAGCCAAAACGAGCCAAGGGCGGTGCTGCAGCTCATCCGTCGTCCCCAGAAGCTGCACCAACACCTCCACCTAAAGTCAGCTCTTGCGGTCGCGCAATCACTCTCTCGTAAAAACTTAGATAGTATAACTTACTCTTACGCCTCTAAAGAGTAATAATAAAAAAAAATCTCGCGATAATTACTTTTGTAGCGCTCACAATAACCTTATCTTTGTGGTAGTGAGCATGTTAGTATTGGTGCACGAGCCGCGCGGTGCACGAGGAGGACGAGGAAGACATGAACCACGGAGACGGGGAGGAGGGGAACAATAGAGAAGATCAAGACAAGGACAAGCATAAGGGCGATAAAGAGGAGGACGATGAAGAGAACGACGATGAAGAGGAGGACGAAGAAACCATGGCAAAGAGCCTGCTCGAGCAGAATGATGCGAAAACTATTGACGATGGGCTGGCGCTTCTGGTCGTCGGTCATTCAGCAAGGCACCCACCGCGCACAATCTAGGAATGGGGGCTGAGGAGGGTGATCGTTACCACGGGAAAAGACGAGTTCATCTTCGCATGCTTTGACTACCTCCCAAAGTTGTACATGTTTCTACCCCTCGCCCAGCGCCGTAACCTGGACCTGCCATTCATGAACGTCTACAGGGACATCGTCAATCAGCATGCCGACAACCCCCATCTCAACAATATAAAGCCACCGGACGAGGAGGTGCTCCAAGGTACCCCGCATCCTGTTCGGTTTCGCCGGAGTACCTACGAGCAGACCGTGAGTGGACAGACGGCGTCTGTAGCGCAGCGAAAGGAGCTCAGCTCAGTCTCTGCGCTGTCAAAGAAGCTTTACTATTGCTTGGGGAACGGTGGATGGGTTGGGGTAGAAACCAATCGGTGTACAGTCTCCGAAAAGTCACGGGCGAGGAGCGCGACTCACCCAATTACCTCTTCAATCAAGAGCTCGTCCGCAGTATCACACGTGTGCAAGAGTTTGCTTGCGGTATGATAACGTTTTGAACACAACGAAACACGGCTAATACAGTAGACAGGCGAGCCCGATATTAAAGAGCGCACTACCCGAATGCCTGATTGTGCCCGGCGGTGCTGCCACGACAAAAGACGAGCAAGTCACGAATGGGCCAGTGAAAGACAACCCAAATACTATAAAATTTATCGTCTTCCTTGAGTACGAAGGCGAAGACTTCCGACGTGCTCTCCCAGTGGCGCTATCGCTAGCAGGAGGCTCCCTGCCATGCAAGGCAAAATGGAGTGGCAGAGCGGCCCCGGGACTCCATTGGCAGTGGAGCGCTCCACATACCAATCTGCAAGAGGCTTTTAAAGGATGTCCTGTGCTTTGCCTCGGCGACGTCTCAGTTTTGTTCGGGGACCGATTGCAGGCTACGGCCGCTGTGGGTGGCGATGCTGAGGCACACCCGTTCATCTCGCGCATTTTCCACGACATCTGCTTTGTTAAGGCGAAGCTAACACCCGGAGATATTATACCACCAGTCTCGCTGCTGGTATCGGCCACGCGCCGAAGATCGGGACACTTCAGGACCTTCCATTCCGGGTACCTGGCTTTCGACGCGATGAAGAATACCTGCCCATTGTTAGATGGAAGCGAAGTCCGCCCAGAGAGCCTCTCACACGTATCTTCCTGGACGACTTCGAGCTCCAGCAGAAGCCAGTCCCCGACAGCATGAACGAAGTTGACATCAACAACATTACCGTCGATATGGCATAGAAATGTCGCCTGCTACCCACGTGTTGGCGCGATTGTAATGGAGAGGAGTTAGGTTGTGGCTACCACCGTAAACTTCTGGCCGAGTTAGCAAACGAAGCCCGCAAGTTACTGCATGCGCAAGAGAGGGACCCCGACTTCGCACACGCCATTATCCTATCATTCAGGTTCCAGTAGAAGGGCCGAAAAAACATGTCTTTTCAGCATCTAGCAGAGGTGTGCAGAACTCTCAAAACGCTTACGACCGCCTTCGAAGGCCGTCGAATAACGGTTTATGATGTCGAGGCAGTGGTACTCATACCACCGCATACTACGATCCCATGGGAGATAACAGTGCAGGGTCCGACGTCCGGCGCACCTGTGGTCTCGGCCACGTTGGATTACAAATTCACTGCGGTAGAGGCAGTCGAAGCGATCGAGGCTGCTGAGAAGAAGCCACTCCCGCCTCGTAGGCGTCGCTACTTGCTGGCGGCGCTGAGGAGATTCTACGGTGACGATGAGACGAGGACCTTCCAAGGCACACCAGTTCGGGAATTCAAGCGTCAGCTAGTCGATAAACTGTCTCTCCACGATGGCAATACCGTGGTGGTTTGTGGAAAGACCAGCACAGAGGGTTTAGCAAGGGCGAGAAGATCTGATCATCAAGAAGGCAACTTCGGGAGCAACAGGGTTCGTCAAGGTCAACCTCGCAAGGTTACTCTACCTCACCACGAACCTCCCCTGTTTTCAACTCGGGCTGGCGTATGTGTTGATGGCTAGAGGGGTTGAAGGTTATCCAGACATTCAAGCTCACCAGTAGCATTCTTCCGCCGCAGACACCCCGGCGACCACGGTAATGTTGAACATGGTTTGGAAAGAGCGATCTCGGTGGTTGTGATGGACCACGTATGGGTGATAAGATGTGGTTCCCAACAACCAGGGGGGGCTCGGAGGAAAAAAGCTCGCGAGTGCGAGTGCGAGGGGTGGTGATGGCAAGGCATGTTATCCTGGGCGTCGTTATTAGTGACCGTTTCGCTAGGACGTTCTAGTTCCCTAGTTGTGAGCGAGAAGTGCCGCTCAACACTAAAAAAAAAAAACCATTGGGTGATGGGGTGCGCGAACAAAAGGGTATCGTGATTATACAGTAGAAACATCCGCTTCCGCACTTGCCTCGAGCGTAAAAGTTCCGAAGTTAGACGCGGAGAAAGTGGGTCCTCAGGCACCAGAAGGATGGTTTTAGGAACTGGTCAGCAATCCCGTAAGGCACAAGCAACATTCGCTCCGCAACTCTCAAGCTTCTCGACTTTTTCATTCTATCCAAAACCACCCAGTCTATAAAACAGAAATGGAAAGTACTGATCCCGGAGAACTCTCGTCTATTTACAGTACCCGCCCTTACAGCTCCACGGCTCCTGACACGGCACGCTCGCAGAGCAATCCCACCCCCAGCATCCCCAGTCACACCTAGCACTAGAATTCGTGGGCTTCGCCGCGCTCGTCGATGTCGTACTCGGCGCATTTGACACCGGCGTCTCCGTCTCTACAGGTGGTGTCGTGCCGTTCCCACTCCCACCGCACTGCTCGTCCCCGCCCTTCAGAAGGATTTCTTTCGTCTTGCCCAACGTCCCCTCATCTGTCATCACGATCCTGAAATCCGCCTCTTTGTCAAACTCGAACCAGCTCATGCTCACGTAGTTCGGATACTTGGCCTTCGTATCGGCACTCACGAGCGTTTCCAACCAGGGTTCTTTCTGCCCGGACCCGGCGCCTGTCTCGCCGATCGCGAAGGGCAGGTTATACGGCTTGCTGAACTTATCGTAGAAGCCGCCGTAGAGCTTATCAAACATTGCGCTATTCGGGGTACCATCCTTTGAGCGGGGGTAGCAATCGATGCCGACCAAGTCGACGTAGTCGTCACCGGGCCACCAGGGTTCAATATTGGCGGTGCTGTCCTGGTTCGGAGACCAGAAGCACGAGACCAACGGATTGTCCCTGCACGCCGCGTCGTAGACGTGCTTCCACGAGGTGACAAAGGACGCCGCGTCACCGTTGTATGTCCCGTCTTTGATGTACCAGTTCATCTCGTGGGCGTAGCGGAGCCACACGGTGACGCCCGCGTCGGTGAACTGCTTCATCACGCTCGCAACTTGCTTTGCCACGTCGGCAGTGACAGCCGAGAAGTTGATGTCGCGCCCGGGCATCACGGAGGCGACGAAGACGGCGCCGCTAGCGACGACGTCGTCTTTTACGGCGAGCAGCTGGCTGCCGTCGAAGCCCGAGGAGCTGATCTGCGCGTACCACCCGTAGGTGGAGGATTGCGCGCCGAGCTTGGAGTTGATTTGCGCCATTGTGTAGCGCGGGGAGGCGGAGTCGCCTTCAGAGGGGAGGAAGCCGATTGAGATGCAGTTTGTCTTGAGGGTGTCGTCTGGGAGGCCGAGATCTTTGGAGGCTGTGGAGAGCGATTAGTCTAGAGACTAAAGGACGGGGTGGAAAGGTCAGTACCTCGTTTGTGAATTTGGCTAACAGCAGCATTTGGGAGGCTAGGGTTGTTCTCAATGGGATAGTTTCCCGCGCGAGGAACGCTCATGGTGGTACTGAGCGGGGCGGACATAGCAGCCAGGGCGGCAGCATAGAATGTAGACTTCATGATGAAAAGAGAGTGACTGAAATCGAATAAAAAAGGATAAGGCTGAAAGAATGCAAACCTTAATGTTTAGCATAGAAATATGCGAGACTGATATTCATGTGTTTATACCAACTACCATAGGGACTTCCTTCCCCCTTGCCGCCCCATACTTGAAGGCAACTGAACAGTCGAACTCCGCACCCAAAAACGTGCAGATCACCCTCGCGATCGTCCCGCTTAGGATCTCGAGTGGCCTCATCGCGGCATGTGGGGCAGATAGACACAAGGCTGGCCCCCACGAAGCACCGTCGGAGGACAAGTCTGAGACGCCGGGCTCGGTTCGTGTGCTCAGTAAGCCAATCAGGCATACACTCTACCACCGCGCACAGGCACTGGCGTAGTTAGATACGAGAACTATTTTGGCTCGTCCGCGAAGTCCGCCAAGGGCGAGGCACCGGTTTGGGAAGGGCACGTGATTTTGCTCCGTTAGGTTTGACTGGCCAACTGTGTATCCGAGCCCGAGAGACGTCGGGCGAAATTGCATGTCTTGAAAACAGGCGTTCATGTAGACTGCGGTGTTGACCAAAGACGCTCGGGTAGATGAGGGTTCAGAAATATTTGGTGTGGGAACGCCTAGTGACATCATTGGTCAATCCGCGCCCCACATCCCCGCGTCGCGTCCCGGTATCCTTCGGGAGTTTGTAGTTGTAAACATCCACCCCATCTGATCGACATGTCTTTCAATAAGCTCTTCGAAAAGGGCAAAGCAAAAGTAAAAGAATATGCGAACCAGCACTCATCCTCGTCTTCGCAAAATCAGCAAGGTTATCCGGGCCAAGCGCCTCCTCAGGGCTACCCAAACCAACAGCCACAGTACACAGGCGTTCCATACCCTCCGCAGCAACAGCCTCCGCCCAACCAACAATGGGGACCTCCTCAAAACCAATGGGCGCCCCCTCAACAGCAATGGGGCCCGCCACAGCAGCAGTGGGGACCCCCACCACCGCAGCAAGGCTTCGGTCCACCACCCATCCCACAACATAGCAAACCGCAGTCGCCCGCACCTCCCGCCGTTCCACCAAACCGCCCAATATCGAACCCGCCGCCGCCTCAGAATGTAACGCCGCCGCACCACGAGAAGGTCTACTGGTTGCCCTCCTTCGACGCACACACGCCGGTATCGCACAACTTCCGGCACGAGCTTGGGGATCACGGCTGGGGCAACAATGAGAAGCAAAACTACACAGACAACTCCGCAAACTCGTTCCACCACGATAACCGCCTCATCGTGCGCGGACTCGTGCAAAACGGAAGCTACACCTCTGCGCGCCTGACGTCGCACCAAACGCTTTCGCGGCCACGAGGATACCTCACTGCGACGATACTGCCGCCGAGCGCCGAGGGCGTGTGGCCTGCGTATTGGCTGCTGCCCAAGGACCCCTTTCAATGGCCGAATGACGGCGAAGTAGACATTTGCGAGAGCTGGCAGGGCGAAGGGATCAACCACACTTGCTTACACTGGGGCCACTACAACGCCGAAGACCACAACAAGCATCAGGTTATCACCACGCCTTTGCACGATCTAGCGCACCGACCGCATACGTACGGCTTTGCGTGGATAGAAGAGGAAGGGATACCGAATTGGCGTGGGCGTATGATATGGTACATCGATGGACGGGCGGTGCAGAGAGCGAACATACCGCACGGCATCCGGCGAATGGAGGACTTTAGGATTCTGATCAACATTGCGATGGGTGGTACCGTTTGCAAGGGTGTGCTTCCAAAAGATGGGTATTATGACATGGTGGTGAGCGAGTTAAAAATGTGCGAGGAACCAATGGGCGGGTGGGCTCAGTTTGAGCGCGACTGGGGTTTCGCACCAGAGGGAAAGCCTGTATAGGACGCTGACCGGATCTCTGCAATGCTTGCATCTACTTGGCATCAATTCCGACGAGTACGAAGAAGACGTCATCTCTAGCAGCAGCTCGTTCTACGCATTTATGGTATGAGAACCAAGTTTACATTATGCCCAACAACTACGTAGGTCCGTGATCGTACAGTGATGCCATCCCCAGTCGTTGCATCGTCAAGGGTATCATGGAAGCTTCAATTTCATCGCCAAGGTATCGCCATCTGGTCTGTTACGCCGCCCTAATCTCATCCATCCAGCGCCGCCGCGTCTTTAGTTCAGCTTCTTGTTTCCCACCGTGACCGGGCGGCCCTGGCTGCGCTGGTACTGCAAGAATCCGAAGAACGCGAGTGCGAGAACGGCGAGCATCGCGATGTTGCCTGCACGCACGTTAGCGTACATTCTCTCACAACCAACGCAGGTCTGCTTCATAGCAAGGGTGTTCAAGTCGCTGCAGGAGATACATACCAAGCACAAACTGCACAATACCACCCGCGAGATCGACCAAGCCCTTGAAGAACTCGATAACGAGGTTCAGCGCGCCCGTGAAGAAGCGCAGCACGAACTCGACCGTCTGCTGCGCAAGGTGGCCCGCCGTGGTGAACAGGGACCAAACGACTTCGACCAGCGACTTGGCGAGGTCGGTGAGGGAGGAGATTATGGACGACATGTTTGCTTTCTTTTGCTCTTCTTGTTGGAGAGATGTGTACGTGGAGTAGAGGTGCAGCGATATATAAATTGTGCAGGTGTGTTTGTGTTTATATTGTTGCGGTAGGGTGTAAGCTAAGCTAAGAAAAAGCGCGCAGGGGAATGTTTATGGGAGAAGGGCCGATGATGTAGTTGCTATCTCATAGGCGGGAGCGGGCATAAGCTTGTTTGTGCTGTCAGGCAGGAATCTAGAAGTGGCGTGGAAGGCGGAATGGGGACTGGGGTGCAGAGGATTGGTTGGTTGCGGTGACGTAGTTGTGCAGATCCCCCGCAGGGCAGAGGGCAACTGCGATCGATGCATTTTGACAAATTACCATGATAGGAAGGTTCGCGGGATGTCACCTGTTCGCGGCGATGCATGGGAATTGACATGCGCGGACGTATTGATCGAAATCATAGTCAGGCTTAATCACCCTTGACCATATCGTTAGCCCCAGTTCCAGGCCTCAACATGAATCACGTGCTGCTACCTCCTCGTGCACTCAGCGCGTACAATACGTCGGGCATCAGGAGTACGACGACACGTTGATTCCAGGATCCAAATGCACAAAATCCGCAAGGCCATGTCACGATGCCGCTCCAGCACACTGCACTCGATCCTGCGCGATCTGAAATCCAGACCTTGACTTTACTCCCCGGTCAGTACGACGATACGATCCACTGTATCCTTCAGATCGTATCTCTAGACGACGATCCAGAATACGAGGCCTTGTCCTACGTCTGGGGTCGTGACCGGGACAGCAAGGAGATATTTTTCGACGAACAGGCGTGCACCATCACTGTGAACCTGGACGCAGCTCTGCGACGCCTACTAGATGAGACTGAGCCGCGTGTTCTCTGGGTCGACGCTTTGTGTATCAATCAGAACGATATTGTAGAGAAAAACGTCCAGGTGCCGATTATGGGAAGGGTGAACTGCGGAGCTTCCCGAGTAATCGCGTGGCTGGGTGAATCGAACGCGAGTATTGATGTGCTAGCACTGTACATGCACGACCGGCCTGAACAAAAGGACGAAATCTTCAAAGGGACCGAAGTACCAAGAAGCCCGCAGAGGAACAGTGTAGCGCACAGCGAAAGCGCCGCATCGTCAAGGTCTCGCTCCGAATCCTCTACCAAAGATCCAGCTCTAGATGCAAAGATTCTCCACGACCTTCTCGATGTTTTCGGATCCCTTTACTTCTCAAGAATGTGGACCTTCCAAGAATGGTGCCTAGCCAGTTCAGAACCAACAATAATATTTGGAACCCATCGTTTCAGCTTGTCCGAACTAGATCCCGTCTACGACACTCTCTAGGAAAAGATGTTCAAGAAACCTAGACAGTCCGCCACCAACAGCCTGACTGACTGGCGGGAAGGCACATCGCCGCGATCATCGATTCCCCTCGATTCAGCCCCTTGAACGCATTCCTCATGTTAGAATCCGAAAAGCATAACATGAGAAGCAGATGGTCGTGGGAGAAACTCATGGTAGCGACACGGACCCGCATATGCGAGCACCCCCACAACAAGATATACGCCCTCTATGGCATGGCGAGCAACTTCGCGGCGGCCCATCCGCCTGACTACAGCAAACCAATGGCCCAAGTGGTGATGGAGACCACACTCTATCTGCACAGCCGCGGTGCTCAGATCCTCCCTGAAGTGCTGATGATGTCCGGTCTTCGCGGTGACCGGTTACAGGACAGGAGCTTGCCGAGTTCACTTCCGGAATTCTCGGCTTCAGACCCGGCACCGATATCACGTCGACAATGTTATTTTGCTGATGCGTTGCCCGATCGATTGGGCGGCGATGACTGGCCCACGAAAATTGACGGCCATGGGTTTTACTGCAAAGGTCGGTCGCTGGGGCTGATTGAGATATGTCACGCGTTCCCGTCAGCACAGCGTATAGATCTGTACGCCGAAGACGTTTTAAATCTTCTCACGAACAGTTTTGTGTTTCCAGATTGGCCAAAAGAGCATCTTGCTACTGCATTCTCATCGACGAGTGCGAATATCTGGATCCAAGATTTCTTCCCCGTGAATGAGAGCTCCGCGTTCAAAGCATACGTGCGCAATCTTGAGTACGCCTCCAAGTTCGAAGGTGCAATGCAGCATGTTTTCCCTAACCTTTACGAAAAGATAATTTTTTCCACTGCCGATGGACAGTTCGGCGTTTCGACTAGTCTGGCCAGGGATGGAGATCTTTTGGCAATCTTACCGCATTTGAGCGTTTGGCCGGTTCTGCTACGCTGTGCGATTACTTGTGAGAAGGCTGAGCTTCGGCTTCGTTGCCATTGTGCCCATTTGCTGGTAGGATTTGCGTACGTGGACGGTATCATGCACAACGAATACGAGGATGCCAAGTTCATTCGCACGATACTAGCGGAGCGGGAAGTGGAAGATTTTGTCATCATCTAGACGGTTCCCATATAAATAAAGAAGTAATTTTATAGGTATCAAAGTGTGGTATCATACACCCGTACTCCGCGTCAAGGCAAAAGCTTGCTCTCCAACTCGGCCTTCTGCCGGTACTCTGCCATCGGCAAGGCAATCAGCCCAGAGTATCCCACATCGCCCTGCGCCTTCTCCAGCTTTCGCATAATTCTACCCACGATGCTCGCAATCCATCTATCGTTCGCAACGACATTGACCGTCTGGATGCCTGCCTTCCTCCACCCGTCTTGGATCTTTGTGTTCATGCCCTTAAACGTATTGTTCATGCGTGCTTTGAACGTGTTTCCGCTCCTAGTCGAGATGGGTGTGGATTGAGTGGACGCCGCTAGGGAGTCCTGAGATGCCGTTTCTGCGGTCGCGCCCTCGGATTCCCCGGACGACCCGCTGACGTTGTCGGAATTTACGCTCTCTGAAGCTATAGAGTCCACCCGCCGGATCTCCATCTCGAGCTTGTCGGTCGCGGCCCGCTTAAGGACGAGTTCTTCGTGTCCTTTCTCGACCTCAATGACTTTTGTTGCTTTCACAGTGGCCGCGACGAAATTAAGCAACTGCTGGTCGAATAAAGCGGGCAGATGTCCATGGACCGAGATCTTCATACAGGCCTCGTCTCTCCGGCGCCGTTCTAGCTCCTTCTTCATCCGCACAGCTTGTGGTGTACCCACCGCTTCTTCAATCTCTTGCTCTATCCTCATCTCGTCGAAGTCTGTTAGGATTGGCGGGAAAAGGTGCTCGTGATGAGGCAACAAGTACGACGGGAGAATGAAAGTCGCGTCTGCACCTCCTAGATGGACGACCTGCGTAAGATTGACCCCCTCTGGAAGCGTTCTGTGCGCCATGAGGTCTCCAATCTTAAACTTGCACTCTATGTCATAGTCGGTGTCGACTGGAACTTGTGCCGTGCAGAACAGATCGGTTAGGCTGACGGCAAAGTTGGCATCAGCCAGCCAAGCCGAGATGCGCCCTTCGAGACGCCGCACTTCAGCATCCGACTGCGAGTAATGCTTGAAGAAATGGTCCTTCATCAACGAGACAAACCATTTGCCAGAACCGGCTGACGTGACAGATCTGATGTGAATAGGATGGAAATAACTGATTGGGTTTAGGAGGAGACGGTACAGGAGCGGGAGGCGGTGTAGAAATCTAGAACATGTTAGTTAAGTCTGTGCAGATAGGTCATAATGTACAACGCAGAAAGCCTGTGCTACTTACTTCTTGATTTTCGGGTGGTTATTGTGCGAGAGCGTGGTGAGCCGGATGGATTTCGATGGGGGATGGGCCACGGTTGGCTGCTCGTGGATGTGAGTGCAAACTGCTGCACGGAAGTTGTTGTCAGACTCCAGCACGTCGTTAATGTCGCGCTCTTTCGCAATTTTCCGAAGCATCTCTCCAGCGATGTGGCTGGTGCTTGAGTTGAGGATATGACGCGTGAGTGTCTTGACCTCTGAGCGAGCGACCTCTTGGTCTGGCGACAGTTTCCTAACCAACGCGTCGGAGTCTGCAAGGTCCTGAGCAGTCTCTTCGAACTCTTCCTGGGTTTCAGAAAAACCATTTTTAGCTGAGGTATAGGCAGCCTTCAACAATGGAGTGTCTCTTGCGATGAATGTATCCTTGGACATGTCGCGCTCATTAGGAAATTGGTGAACATCCTTGAACGTCATTTCTTCGCGGCCTTTGACGTTCGCATAGACATCCCCAATCGTAATTCGACGGAAAAGCGCAACGACGACTTTATCCGTTTGAATCGCCAGTTCCATATCATCATCAAGCTTGACTCCCACTTCGATGCCGTAAGCGGTTGCCGTCAAGGTATAGAGTGAGAACGTCAGGCCTCGAACGACGAACAACCCGACCGTGTCCTTGTCGATCTCCAGAGCGGGGAGGTCGAAGAGGCTTATTGAATCCTGGACAAAGTGGCACTCGCGCAATATGTTGCTGAGGTATCGCCGCACGAAGCCTGATGCTATCCTGAACTGAAACAGGCAAGACAAAAACGTCGCGCTATAACAGCCTGCGGCGAAGCTCCAGTACAGGACCCATGAGGTGGAGGCCAGGAGATATGCGGAGTTGAGAACAGCAAAGACGGACCACAGCGGGACTCGTGGGAACACGCGGTTACTATTCCATTCTCCTATGGCCAGCGTGCATACCAAAAACGGTGTTCCAGAGAAGACCCATCGCCAGTTGAGAAGGGCAGTTCCTAATAACGTGAGGGCGAGATAAATGAGAGGCCCGAATGTACGAGTTGACTGCGGTTTCTTTGGTGCTGTGGCGTCCAGGGCAGGATTTCGTGGAACGGGCTTTCTAGTGATTCCTTTAGGCAGGTCTGGCACGCTGTCCTCTTTGGCGGGGCTGTCCTCTTTGGCGGTAGGCACCATATTGACGCTCCGAGGCCTATGTAGGTAGGTAGGTGCTTCGGTTGCGTAAGACGTTGTCTAAGGGTAGATTATGGCCGGTCCATGTTTTTGATAATTTGGGGCACGTCTATGAGTGTGTTCCTGGAGTAGGATCGCCGGTTTGCCATTACCATGACGTAGGCTGCAAGCGAGGGGCGCGATCTGTTAGCGACGAACATGGGTTTGCGCACTTACGAAACAACGATTTTTTTTCGAAACAACTGCCCTGTTTAATCGTAGTAAACGATGCTGGAATTTTATTCACTTGAACGCGTGGGTAATCGCCCAGAGCGGCACGACCCGCGTCACTGGGCAAGCCAATCGCGAATCCACTGCCGACTCCGAAAGCACTAGCAATTAAGCTTAATGCAGCTCATTGGGGCCTGAGGAAGGGGCATCCATGCATGACTGAGCCTCGCAGCATTCATATCGTCAACTACTATCTTTAACGATTCATTGCGTGAGGTTGTTAATATGAGACGTCGTTCCCAACAGTCGGAACAGCCATGATCTTAATATTCCATCGCATCATCAAACAACCTTCCTAATTGCTCTCTCTCCACTTCCAGATCCTGCATTTCCAAACTCGGCGCCAGCATCAGCACTCTCGCTTGCGGAATCGTGCCCTCTACAAGCGCATCAATGTCTCCTTTCCCAAAGCCCAGCTGCTTTAAGCCCCTCGGCTGATCACCCAGCTTGACCAAAAATTCTGCCAAGGCCTCTCCCAGCACCTCTCCCGCCATTTCCTTCTTCACATTACTGATGTCGACACCAAATGCTTCTGCTGCCTGGAGATGCCTCTCGGGATTCGACGCGCCCGTAAACTTGAAAACCGCGGGCGCGGTCACGGCGACGGATACACCGTGCGGAATAATAGCGTGGTCAACCTCGTAGCCTGCGTGCTTGTACCCAGGATTTTGACCTGAAATCGGGTACGACATGCCGTGGCAAAGATGGACACCTGCGTTACCGAAACCAACACCGGCTAATGTGGCAGCGAGCAGCATTTGCGACTGTGCTTCGTGGTCTTCAGGGTCCTTGACTGCGCGCGGGAGATATTTGACCGTATCTTTCAGGGCCTGCAATGAGAAGATATCTGAGATTGGGTTTGCGCCTTGGTACGCAGGTCGCTGAATTGGGTTCGCAGGTCGCGGTACGCGCTCGTGGTACGGTATCGCAGTCCAAGATTCCAACGAATGACAAAGCACATCTAAGCCAGAGGAAGCGTGTACGGCAGAGGGCATGGTTCGCGTGTTCAGCGGGTCGACTATGCCAAGCGTGGGCTTCAAGTTGCGATGTGCGATTCCAGTCTTTGCACGCTTCGACACAAGATCAAAGATGGCAGTTCCGGTCGTTTCAGAGCCGGTGCCAGCGGTTGTAGGTATAGCGACGAGCGGGTAAAGCTTCGAGGAAATAGGCAGACCCTTTCCCAGTGGGGCATTTACGAAGTCGAGAAAGTCGGCCTCTGTTGCAATTAGCTTTCCTCCGATGGCTGAAAACAAGCTGACGCACCCGGAAAGGTTGTGTATAAATTCATCAGCTTCGCCGTGTCAATCACGCTCCCACCGCCCACGGCCAGAAAGGCGTCTGGCCTGTATCCCTTGCTAACCTCAATCGCCGCCTTGATACTCTCGTCCTTTGGCTCCACCCTCACTCCGTCGTAGACCTCGAACTGTATGCCTTCTCTTTCCAGCCCTTCTACGGCCTGCTTCATGGCGTTCAGCTTCCTCACGTTGCCGTCCGTCACCACCATTACGCGCTTGGCGCCCATGTTGGTGAAGTCCATGCCCACTTCCTTTGTACAGCCGGGGCCGAAGCGTATCGAAGAAGCTGCCATCTCAAAGGCATACTCCTTCTGGCGCGACGTGTCAATTGGCGTAGCGAGGTGACGACGCGCTTGGTGAACGGCGTTCGGCCCGTGGTGGTGGTGCGCAGGGTTCGAATGGCAGGGACATGACGGCGGGTGCGTGAACTGTACGGTGCGGAGCAGGTTCATGGCGCGGGCTGCCCGCGAAGGGGCTATTCGAATTGCGGGAGCTATCGACATGTTGGGGAACTCGAGGCGGGGCAGGGTACACGGAGACCACCAAGATACTGGGTAGCTTCCAGAGCAATTGGTAGGTGCTACAGAAAAAATCGTTTTCCAGCTCTGTTCGCAAGCAATGCGTGGCTCAGGAAGGGAGAAGAGAGGGGAGGAGGACGCATGATGCGTAGATGCGGTTGCGGATAATGCGGAGAAGAGCGGTGGCTTGGAGAAAGCAGCCGAGGATGTGGGGAAGTGTGCGTGCTTCGCGATACCGGATATGGCATCTCCGAATTATGTCCGTACCAGCCTACACCGGTCTTCGCCAGGAGACTATCCTTCCTTTGAACGCTAGAGAAACGTAGAATTGAGAGCCCCAGTACTGTGTTGTCCAGGACCGTAACGTCGACCTAGATCTTATTTGTAGCATTTCGAGGTCCCTTTCCCCATCAGTGCTTCCTCAAATACAGAACCACCCATCCGAACAACCTATACCCAAAGATAATCACCAGCATATACCCCACATACTTTCCCACATTCCCATTCCCGTACCCATACCTCTCCAATACCGCCGTCCCCTCAATCATGCACTGATCCTCCAACGCACTCTTATACATGCACCGACACGCGCCCTCCACAACCTCGCACGCATACTTCCTCTTGCCGAACTCGTTCACCATCATTCCACGGAACACATACGCTTGATAGTCGATGTAGTGGAAGACATACCGCCAGAAGACGTTGAGAGTCTGCGGCTCAACCATGAACCCATTGACGCACATCCACAGCCCATTCGCAAACGCCGTCGCCGCGAGCGCCACCACGAAGATCGGAATGAGCGAAGACAGCAGCACCACAAGTGACTCTGCGGCGACCAGGTCGAGGAACAGCCACATGACCCATGTCCAGAAAGCCTCGGCGCTGGGTCGGAAGTTGCCCAGCCAGTATGCGACCACGGAGAAGAGGATCGTGATGAGGAAAAGATAGGGGATTCCGATGAAAAAGTTGGCGAGCAAAAAGGCTGTGGGGCCGTAGAGGCCGTTCAGGCGTTCCTTGGTGTAGAGGGAGAGGTCCTCGAGATAGGCGGGGATGTAGGCGACGGCCATGAAGGACATGAATGCGCCGCCGAAGAAGATGGCGTTGGTGATGGCGGTGATGTTGGATTGTATGGGGTCGAGGCGCAGCCAAATAGTGCCCATCATGATGGCGAGGCAGATGTACATTGCGATGCGGAGGCCGTAGGCGACGATGTCGCGGTAGGATTTGATGAAAGAGCGGTGCATGAGCGTCAAGGGGAGGAGGTAGGGATTGGCTGAGTGATGCGTGTGGTCGAGTGCAAGGGGCGACGCAGATTGTCTGCTCTGATCAAGGCGTGCTTGAAGATTTGCCGCCTGCTGAGAACGAGCCCATGTTGTGTGGAGCACATTGAGCCTGGCAGCTGCTTCCGTGTGATCTTGAGCAAAGTCGGTGTTGACAAGCTGAATGATGTACTCGGCGGGATTGCTGCCAAACCCGCGGGTACAAAGTCAGTGTATGTCCTATAAAAGTGGGGCAGTACTCCATGCATATCTTAAGTAGGCGCAAGAAAGATTCTTCCTTTCTTTCGCGAGCAAAAGACATCCACTTTGTACCCGAGAGACTTGCATGTAGGTAGGCATCTCGTAACCGATGCCGGCGAAATAGTCTCGGATGCCAGTAGTCGGGCCATTATATGCAGTCTTCCCGTGAGACAGGAGTAGCAATTGATCGAACAGCTCAAAGGTTGTTGTTGAGGGCTGATGAATGGAAGCGATGACGAGTATCTGTAGATCCGTCAGTTTCGGCACTGGCCGTTCCAACTTCCAACCAAGGTAAGACCAACCTTGTATTTCTTCGCAGTATTACGCACGAAGTTCATGACCTCGTAGCTCGCAGCAGAGTCCAGTCCACTCGTTGGCTCATCTAGAAAGAGTATCTTCGGACTGGTGATCAACTGACTTGCAACGCTGACCCTACGCTTCTGCCCTCCGGACAGGCCTTTACGAATAGGTGTGCCAATCAAAGTGTGAGCCTGCTTCTGCAAGCCAAAAGCGCCGAGCAAAGAGTTGATTCGTGCGATCCTTTCTGATTTCGTTACGGAGCTGCAGGTGGTCAGACATGCCGTGCTGCGCCGCATCGGAGCATACAAAATGAGCTTACCCGGGAAGAGCGAGCCGGGCGGCAAAGCCCAATGTTTCACGGACGGTGAGCGATCCCACGAGTGCATCCTCCTGCTCAACGAAGCTGGACAATTTGCGAAAGTCTTTGAGGTTCGATTGAGCGCCGTTGACGTACGTCGAGCCTTCCACTGAGGCACCAAGTGTAGCTGCACGGTGTGCTAGAACATTGAGTAGAGTTGTCTTTCCAGAACCACTGCGATCGTTAGTTATGATAAGCTAAGGAGAAGGAAATGAGGGAACCTACCTAGGGCCCATCAGAGCAACCATCTCACCTGAAAGGTCTTGTAAGTACACGTACAACATATGGCCAGGTTAGAGTTTACTTACCGGCCTTCAGGAAGCCACAGACATCTGATAAAATCCGCAGAGGCTGTTTCGTTCGGCGGTCCTTCACAGTTACTGTGACATCGCTCCAGCTGAAGCTATTCACGGTTTCATTGCTAAAGTAAGCCTGATCGTTGATTGCGTCCTTCTCCACGTCAACAGAAGACTTGTTGGAAAGATTCATCTTGCGCAAAGTCAGATTGATAGTCCATCAAAACAATGAATAAAGGAGGAATGTTACACGGATGCGACAGACGAGGCTTATTCGACGATTAATAAGTCAACGGGATTGTACTTAGTGCCATCTTGCAGGTCCCCGCCCAATGCTGCGCCGCATTGAACGGCGACTCTCGAGATAAGCGGGGAATACTCAGCCCATGACAGGCACAGGCCGTGCCCTACACACACGATGCGCTAATAGGTGCAGAGCAAGGGCCAGGTGCTTTGCCAGTTTTGGCCCCGAGCTGAATAAGACCGGTGTGACCGTGTGGACGAGAGCTGATGCTCGGTAAGAATGGACCGGTTGCAACTTTAGGCGAGCTTACAGCACAGGCCTCCACCTCGCCGACTTTTGGAACTATAAAATATTTGGTGTGCTCTCGGGCTTGGTGTTAGAGATTGCCTGGGATTTTTCTGGTCCCGCGTACGCTGCGATGAGATTCTCGCCAAAACGACACACCACCAGCGCCACTGCAACGCTTCGGTCATGTTGGAGTAGCTGTGGATATACTGATGAGATGGAACAGAGGAACCCGCCGTCGCGTAAAGAGGTTTTGACGGCGACTGATTTTTCGTGTTCTAAAAGTGCCAACAGTGGTAAGAAATCAATCGAACATCTGGCGAACGTTCACGTTGATCCTCTTGCTCGTCATCCAACCTCTCCATGCCTCGTATTCATTATCACCAACATGTTCCCCAGCGGGCCAGCTCTCCAGATGTGGCGGACAAGTGCCGGGCACGATCTGAGGGACGCCATGCCATGCAAAGCGGGACGTGCCGCTCATGTACACCGCGCTGCCAGAGCGGAGCCGGATCGCGAGTACTTTCCCCTTCTTTGGGGGCGAACGACCATCGTTTGTTGCACCATCAGGCGTAGGCGCTGATTCTGCAGATGTACCAATAATGAAGATGGCATCGCAGCCCATGCTGACGCTAATTAAACCGGTGTTGCTCGACTCCGCAACGTCGCGATGAACACTTAGTGTGTCACCAGGCGAGTAAAGGTTCACAATTGCAGCCTCAGCTTTTGTTTCCGCGAAGACATCTTCCAACACGTCTTTGACGTCCGATGGGAATGATGGTGGTGCGGCGTCTGGATACCGTTTCGCAGTCCAGTCATACTGGCCACCGAGCGTCATCCAGCGCATCTTCTTGTTCAGGAGCTGAGACACATCGAGCGGCTTATGCACCGCGGGGTCGATCGGTTCTGCGACAGTCGCAGAAGAGATTGGGGGTAGTGAGAAGAATGAGGATGCTCGAGGTGGATAGGAGATGTCATAGTGAGTATGGATGTTCGTGAGATGAGAAGGTTGCGCAAGGTCGCGATGTAGGAGTCGGGAGAGGAGAGACCTTTGTATTTCGGGAGGTAGGAGAGAGGGAATGATGAGGAGACCTGCCCGATGTCAGGCCAAGTGCTGGAGATGGGACGGAGAGACATGGAAACGACAAAATGATAAGGTAGACAGGATGCGCTCGATATCAGGCATGTAGATTGTTCGAGTGTGGAAAATTACAATGGAAATTTTGTATAGTCGCAGCAGAAACGGACGTCAAATCATGACCTACCAGGCATGTCCTGATGCTCGTAGACAGGTAGCTTGGAGGTGTGAAAAGTAGCCCCGGGATCCTCGTGGTCATGGTCACCGCCAAATCGCCGAAAAGTAGCGGTCAAGCGCTGAGGGTCCCACTCGTCGACCACGCGCAATTTGGCATCCAGATCGGTATGAATAACTCGCTCTAGATCCACGAGAGCTGGGTCCTTTTCAAGATCCCGGCTCTTCATCTTCTGGTACTTTTTGTAGACATCTCGTATGTGCTCTGGCGGACGTTCATGAGGGTCAAGCGCGGGCATGGTGGAAATGAGCGACTGGACTGGGGGATCGTGCACGATGAATGCAGCGCTGGAATGATGGCGAGTGGAAAATTAAACGCGGCGGGCAGGTTTCACGCGCCGGACGCGTATCATTTGTTTGAGCCTAGGCGCTTGGCGGGTCACACTGTTTACTACCACTTTTGCAGAACAACATCACCGCCCCGCCGTCTCCTCACGCCAACCAGTGCCTACTAACCAGCAGTGAATCTCGTGCGTCGCCCCGGAGCCTGACGCTGCGCCTGCACTCCGTGCCTTGTGGTCGCTCGCTTTCCGCACAAAACGCGGCGCCATAGCAAATAACCGCCCTCGAGTCCAACCGCACTGTTCCCCAGACGACCCACCGTAAAGACGCTCGAAACAGCGCACCGGTCGGCAGCATGGAGAACTACCAGAAGATGGAGAAGATCGGAGAGGGTACGCGGATTATTTCGTTCACGCACTCGGCTGCAACAGGCGCTGGTGGGCAAGTGGGCCAAAGCTAACATGGGACGATAGGTACGTACGGAGTCGTCTACAAGGCGCGCGATCTGTCGACAAAGGACCAGCGCATTGTCGCGCTCAAGAAGATCAGGCTGGAGGCCGAGGACGAAGGCGTGCCGTCGACAGCCATCCGCGAGATATCGCTGCTCAAGGAGATGAACGACAAGAACATCGTCCGCCTCCTGAACATCGTGCACGCCGACGGCCACAAGCTCTACCTGGTCTTCGAGTTCCTCGATGTCGACCTCAAGAAGTACATGGAAGCGCTGCCTGTCAGCCAGGGCGGTCGTGGCAAATCCCTCCCGGACGGCTCATCATTAAACGTCACCTTGGGCCCCGACATGGTCAAGAAGTTCATGATGCAGCTGTGCCAAGGCATCCGATACTGCCACGCTCACCGGGTGCTGCACCGCGACCTCAAGCCGCAGAACCTGCTGATCGATTCGGACGGCAACTTGAAGTTGGCGGATTTCGGTCTGGCGCGCGCCTTCGGTGTGCCTCTGCGCACCTACACACACGAGGTATGAAGCAGACTCCGTGCTTACCAAGCACGTATTGACTCTTGCAGGTCGTCACGCTGTGGTATCGTGCACCCGAGATTCTTCTCGGCGGGCGACAGTACTCTACCGGCGTGGACATGTGGTCCGTGGGCTGCATCTTCGCCGAGATGTGCACGCGCAAGCCTCTGTTCCCTGGCGATTCGGAGATTGACGAGATTTTCAAGATCTTCCGGTATGTCACTCACACTCCCCAAGCCTTACATTGCCATTGACTCTTTGTAGCGTCCTCGGCACCCCCACAGAGATGGATTGGCCCGGCGTCACCTCATTTCCCGACTACAAGTCTTCCTTCCCCAAGTGGAGCAAGCAGGACATTGCTACGACGGTTACGACACTAGATGACTATGGCCTCGACCTGCTGGATGCACTCCTCGTCTACGACCCTGCTGGTCGCATTTCGGCGAAACAAGCTGTTCAACACCCGTACTTCACGGGCACCACGAACGGGTATGGCAATGGCTACCACTGATTGTCGTACTCTGTGATGACGTTCATGATCTTACGAGGGTGACAGGTACCATGGGCCAGTCATGAAGGATGGGCATGTTGTTGTTTAGTGTTTAGTTCGACGTCTCGAATGTGTGAGTGGCTGGAGGAATGACACCAGGCATGCAGTGTACGGCGTTACGTGGCTTACGGTATCTACCCTTTTGGGTTTTCAGGCATGGAGGGTAGGTTTTGGCTAGACAATGAGGCCCACGGATACGGATTGTGCATAATATCATGGTTTCATATTTACCCAATCAATCGGGACGACATGCTTGGTGTTGTGATGACGCCACGAGCCGTGCCGCTGCCCCACTTCAGCCCTACGAAACGCGTGAGGGGCTCATTTGAACCCTCTGTCGCTTCTAACAAACATAGACTCGATTTAATGCCGCCTGCTACTCCCAAGCTTCTGCCCCCATCTCGAGGTCCCCGTCTCATTGTGTACCATCAGACGTTCCACGATTCGGCCGGCAATTACAACTCGCTCTTGCCGCTCCTGACGAACAACACTGGCATCACTCACATCATCATCGCAGCTATCCATCTGAACGAAGGTCCGGGAAATATCACGCTGAATGACCACAAGCCGGACGACAAGCGGTACGAACAGCTGTGGGGAGAGGTAAAATGGCTCCAGGGAAGCGGGGTCAAGGTTCTGGGAATGCTCGGTGGCGCGGCTCAAGGAAGCTATGAGCGCCTCGGTGGCAGTGAGGAGAACGTACGTCTCGTCGCTCCTTGTACACAAGCACGACCTGACACGTCCTAGTTTGAAGCCTACTACAAGCCACTCCACGCCCTAGTATCCTCCTACCAGCTGAACGGCCTCGATCTCGACGTCGAAGAAAAGGTTCCCATCCAAACAATAACCCGTCTGATCGCCCGCCTCCGCGAAGACTTCGCCCCCGACTTCCTCATTACAATGGCGCCCGTAGCCACCGCGCTCCTACCCGACCCGAACATCCCACCGCATCTGCGCCCCCCGCGTCCGATGCTCGCGAGCGGGCCCTCGCCGAACCCGCTCCATCCCACACTCCCACACTTGAGCGGCTTCAGCTACCCCGAGCTCGAATGCAGCGCGTACGGCCGGGAAATTGCGTGGTACAACACGCAGTTCTACTGCGGGTGGGGCGACGCCGGGTCAACGCAGTGGTACGACGCCATCATCTCGGCGGGCTGGAAACCCTCCAAAGTCGTCCTCGGCGTCGTCACGAACCCCGGCAACGGCGCCGGCCACGTGCCGGTCAGCAAGCTGCGCGACGTATGCGCCCGGTTGCGCGAGAAGTACAAGAACGTGGGCGGCGGCTTTGGCGGCGTCATGGGGTGGGAGTACTTCAACAGCGGCGACCACGAGGAGGATATGGTACATGTGGCGGAGCTGGAGCTGAATAACGAGACTGTGCAGGCGGGGTGGGTTGCTGCGCTCGGGAGAGTACTGAGGGCCGAAGAGCCTCCCAGGATGCAGACGCAGAGTCCCCTGCTCGGCATCACGCCCGACCAGATCAGGCAGATGGTGAACAAGCTGCCCGAGGCGCGCGCGCCGTGGCCGGCCGAGACGCTCGAGAAGCTCGTTGGGCTGGGGTTCTCCAACCAAGAGGCCGTTGCCGCGCTGAATGCTACCGACGGGAATGTCGAGCTCGCCGCGGGGTTCCTGTTTGAGCAGTATCCGCAGTAGCCTGTATGTATACTGACGCTCTTGCGAATTGCAGGGTCGGGTAGATACCTGGCATGTGAAGGTTACGTGGTGTTTGTACTGGTACGGCTCGGTGAGGGGGTGAACATGTGCTCGGCATACTTACTCTCACATGCGACTCGCTCGCCCTCCAAGATCGTTTTCTCGTACCCACCCGGTTCGACACCAGCGGGAACCCTCGCGAGGCTCAAGGGCCCCTGTCACTGATCTCCCGCGTCTCAGGCCACGTTGGCGTGATCCAGGATGTGCGGGGCGGGAATAGTAAGACTACAAGCATGTGAGAAGGCAGGTTTCGGCCGTTGGCATGTGTGCTTACCTGGGTAGAAATAAGTAATGAGCGGGAACAAGGGTTGTATGGAGATGCGCGGGGAGAAAGCTTACGGGCGAATATGATTTTCCCTGACGGTGCAGTCTCAACGCAGTTCGAATTCTCACGCGGCCACATCACACAGTCCAGTCTTCACGGCAATAGTAAATGCAAATGTGAAGGGCAACGTCGTACAGACTCATTCATGCCGTTGGCGGATATGAATACATACGGTTGAACCCATCCATCCCAAGTCTATGCCCATGCCAAACAAGGAGAAATACAAGCGCAGCACACCTCGTGGGTATCCCAAATGTCGCGGGCGCCAAAACAACACAACATGTGTATCTGAGAACATTGAAAAGCGAAACTCCGCACAAGAATGAGTGCGACGACCGCCGATGCCATGCAACACCACCTGCTCTACCACCCGACTTTCTAATATGCATGCCGGTCATAATCTATGTCGTAAAAATGAAGGAAAAAAGCCCAAGTCCAGGAACAGGAAAAAATAAAACAGGAAAAAAAGTCTCAGCCGACATGTCTCAGCGCGCGTCGAAACCCAGTCATCATATTAATGGTCTCGCGGATGCTGCTTGCGGAAGGGCGTTCGCGCAGTTTCGGCCGGGGGACCGCCAGATAAGACGGTGATCGTGACCGCGAGGAGCTGCGGCTCCTGTCTGTGCGCGGCGGCGACAGATGCGACGAAGTTGACGAGTTGGAAGTGGTGGGGGTGAGAGGAGGGCTGTATGCAAAAGGGTATTAAGTATGTGTTCGCTTGATGCAAAACAGACAGTGTGCAGAGAATAAAAATAGTGTTCGCGCAGGCTCTATGCGATGCTGGAGTGGGGAGGGGGAAATATCGTGAAACGCTCGCAATGCATATGCTGGGGAAGAGTGTGGAGGTTGGAGTGGGATGCGGAACGGGCATTTACCTTCCGTCGTCACCGCTGCGCCGAGGAGATTCTCGACGGCTGTTGATGGCGGTGTTCCTCTCTGTTTCCTCCCGTAGCGTGTCAAGACTGTGCGCTGGAGATGCACTACCTCTGCTCGTCGGCGTCCTGCTAGGACTGGAGGGTCGCGAGGTCGCGATTTCGTATGTGGGGAGATCTTCCGAGATTGGAGTTCGAGCCGGCGTGCGCACGGCTGTGTTATAGGAGGGCGTCCGCGATAGAGCTTCCATGTCATAATCACTAGTCGCGGCATCGAAGTAACTAGACGAGGGCATTTGGTTGACGCCATTTGGTCTCGAATGCGGGGTGCTATTTCCGGACGAGTGATGGCGAGTAGGCGCAAAGCGTGAATGGCTGCCATGAGAATTGAGGTCGAGATCTTGGAGGCGATTCTGAAGAGCGATCGAAGAAGGACCGCCACCAGCAATAGCATCTAATGACGCCAAGTCTTCCGCTGAGCCAGACGTGCTTTGCTCGTAGAAAGGCGTGTTGGCACCACTACTGCCATAGCTCGCGTGCGCACCAGGGGTCATAAAACCACTGGGATCGATGTCGTTGTAAAGCGAATCTAGCTGGTGCAGACCGTATGTTGGAGGCGCGTTCTGGTTGACCTCATCCTGCACGGCTTGCTGTGACAGAATTTCCGGATCGACTGAGACGGACTGGTCTTCTCTAGGCGGCAAGTTTGGCGAAATGAACAAATGTACGTGGTTTTTGACGAGAAGTTGACTGGTGTGACCTTCCGGGTTATGCAGATTAACGTACAAGCGCAGCTTGTGCGATATTCGAATGTTCTCCGTGTCTACAGACTGCCTGCAGTGCTTCAGAGACTTCGGAAGTTCCAGTGTCATTTGAAAACGGTGGCATTCGTCGAACAGCTGATCAACATCGTCGACGCCTTCCGGAACCACGTTCATAGAATTTTCGGGCATCATGCCTTCGGTGCATGCCACTTGAACATCGGTTGTGTGGGACACTCTCCGTCCAGCGTACTCGCAGAAGAGCTGCCTCGACTCTATCAACTCCATTTTGATATTTGCGATTTCGACGCCTTTGCGTAGTGGAATCAGGAGGTAATCGGCCGTTATCGATGTTCCAACGATGTAGTTCTTTTGGGGCACAGTAATCTTATATGCTATCTTTTGGGCCCAAATGTCCTCGTTAATCTGCTCCATGGGCTGGCTCTCCATCAGATCGCGACCCAAGGTGCGAATGATGCGTATGTGCGAGGAAGCGGTCAACGGCTTGCTGATGTAGCCTCGGTCTACTGTCGCCTTGAGGCTGTAGACGATCCAGTTCGTCGGCAGTCCCTCGATGCTCTCGTCAAGCGTGGAGGGCATCTTGAACTTGAACTCCCACTCGTGCGTCCCCGCATTTATTTTGTGCGCTTTGTTTTTGGAGCCGTCGACGGGGAAGAGGGTGAGGTTCTCGTTGAGGAAATAGTGCTTCTGCGAAATGGGCTGCGGGGTGACGGTGTTGGTGGTGTGCCATGCTACTTTGCGCGTGCCCTGCAGCGTCATGCGTATACTCTTGACGGACATGGATTCAGGGTTGTTCAGAACGAGCTTGCCCGTAAGCTCCGTGTTCTGCGCCTCTGACGGCTCCCCGTAAAACACAACGAACGGCGAACTCGGCCTGCGTGGCGTCAGGACTAAAACCAGGAAAACTTTCGAACATGGCGTTGACTCACTTGATCTCCAGGACGGATGCAGCATTTCTGCCAAAAACCCCACCGCCGGCGCGAGGCATGGTGCAAAGTCACGAGAAAACAAAAGTCAACAAGAGGACAAGATCATCGGCGGGCCAAACGGGAGGGTGTGCGTATATCTGTTCGTTGGGAACACGAATGGCCGAGCGAAGGCTGCGCGGTACGACGCGGGACTGCGACTGGGGACCGCAGTGTGGGCGCACGCGTGTATGCAGTCTCGATGTATGTAAGCGTGGCTGAGGGTGGGATTAAGTGCTCAGCTCGGCGCGCGG
The DNA here is from genome assembly GCA_010015655.1 of Bimuria novae-zelandiae CBS 107.79. Lineage (NCBI taxonomy): Eukaryota > Fungi > Ascomycota > Dothideomycetes > Pleosporales > Didymosphaeriaceae > Bimuria > Bimuria novae-zelandiae. The sequence continues at coordinate 439,051 of ML976711.1, forward strand.
GCATGCAAGAGCTATAAAAGAAATGTAGTAGCAAGCGGCGTGGGATGCAGACTGGGGGCGTTTGTCCGCAACCTATGTCATTTGCTAGCGTCTGCAGGTCCAAAACATTCTGCGGGCGAAGGCGCAAGCTACGCAACAAACGCAACAAAGCAAGACTCCCGAGCATCGCTCCCGCCGCGAACGGCACATGGGACCATGGCGTGAGCCTCACGACCCAGCACTGGTACAGAGACCCACGCAGACGCTATTAGACCGTGGATAGATAGCGCTGATCAGCCCATCTTGCAGCGCGAACACCGGCAAGACCCACGTAGAGGTGGGACACTGAAGTTCCTAGACTTTCCCTATCGATATGGACGATGCCCAAGTGAGGCTCGGGCCGACAGCAGAATCTGTCAGTCTGTGCAGCAGCATCTGGAATAGGGCGCCGCTTCGTTCTTTGCTCAGCGCTATTTCCGGCACGCACTGATCGACGCGGTGCTCAAAGGCCAGATCTCACACACGCCATTCTGTGGGTTCCACCGCGGCAGGCGCTGCTGTTGCCGCTATCTTGAGCGCCGTGGACGGGGGCTTGAGGCGATTTTGCGATGCAGATAGAGAGATCGGCTACCAATGGCAATACCGCTCGCGGGTGTGCGACGCCCTCTGACGACAGACACACGCACACACGCATGCATGCACGACGGCATAGGGCTGAATGACGAAAACGACAACATGGGCATTGCATGTGAATCGGATAGAACCGGGTGACTGTGAGTCGCTACCTCAGATCCCAAACACCAGGGAATTCCCTGTTTCTACGCTCCGAGAACAAGTCCAGAACTTGCACCCCTGCACTTCATATCCGAGGATAACTAACACACCGTCGTTCAACGTTACGGGTGCTGCACGCCGCGATGGCCATGAAGCTGTCGTTCTACAACCTGCCGAAACCAGTCCTACGCATTGCTCGCGCTCGCAGACGCTGTTGAAGGCGCCGCGTCGCTGCCTGCACCCTCTTTGGGCCGGTCGTAGGTTAGAATGTGTCCTGCATGCCTGTTATCAGCGACTATCCAGCATGGATCAGTGAGCGAGCAGGATTGCGGCACCAACGCGGGTGTTCCTGCATCCAAGCTTCACCGGCGTGTGCACAGATAAGCTTATCGACAACACCAACCAGCCCAGCAAAGAAATCTCTGCACTCACCATTGCTGCACGATGCCATGATGCAATCTTCCTCGAATCCTAACCAGCACAGCGGATGCTCGTCGACCTTTTTCGTCTGCAAAATTGCCTCAGTTGTGGATCCACGTCTAACGTGCTGACTTGACTCACCATGACTGGCGGAAGCATCGCCGTTCGTGCCCGAGGCTCGACAGGGTGCACTACTTCTTCCTCGTCTACTATGCTTCCAGACGTTAGATTGGAGTTTGACCGTAGTCGTGTAGCCGAGCCATCGGTTCGGGTCCGTTGCATCTTAAGCGTCGCCGACGTGACACTGTTGCGTTGTCTCACCGACGCCTGCATCTGTTTTAGCCATTTTCTCATCAAAATTCAACAACGAAACAGCCTCACCGCTCGCGGCCTGTGGAGCATGCCAACGCTAAAGTCCCACAGAAGTAGCCGACAGTCCTCCCCAACACTTCCAATACGATAGTTTCGCTCGTCGCATCTCCATGGGTCGAATTGTACTGCAGTGACCCACGAGTTGTGGCCCTGGCAACGCGCTACTAACGCGCTGTCTTCCAATGACCAGATCGAAACAAGGTCGTCTTGCCCTCCGGTAACAATGTAGCGTCCGTCCGGAGACCAGCAGACGCACATCATACCACCGTAATAGCTGTTGAACTGGTGCAACAATCTGCGAAAATTAGTGACCATTCAAGATGTGCTTGAAACGACCCACAATTCTTTCAAGAAATCGATAATGCGGAAAGAGCCATCCTCCGATACTACTGCAAGGTGCCGGCAGTCCGGTGAAAAAGCGAACGAGTTGATCTTCGAATTGGACGTTTTCCAGTACGAGACTGGGTTGAATTTTTGGTTCTTCGAATTCACCGATTTCTTCACCATAAGTCTCGGTTGCTTCTCTGTCTCGGGCTGGACTTGCTCTTGATCTTCAGCAACAAATTGTGCGTCTTCCTTCTCTTTGTCGTATACGATCAAGCTTCCATCCATGTGTGCTGCGAGGAAGAGGTTCTCGCTATTTGGAAGCCACCGAATGTCTGATACGGGAGTGTTGTTGATGGCCCCCTAGGACATGCATGAGCACCTGCACCCGTCTACAGTTTTTTCCCACTTACATTCTTGTTGATTCGCGCGTATTTTTGCGACATTGGCTCGTACCAGATAATATCGCCCGTCGAAAACCCCAAAATCATGTCTACGTGGCTCGGTCCTTTTGTGCTTTGATTCACGTCGTGACAGAGCGCGTGCGCTTTGGTAAATAATATCTTGGTGAGGTGTTCCTCCTGCGCACGTATCAGTCGATGAAGGAACCTACGTAAAGTAGAGTCTGACGCACCTTGGTTGGAGAGGTCAAATCAAGCCATTGCAGAGCGCGGTTGACATTCGCAAAAGCAAATAGCCCGTTCGGATTGTGTTCTTGTAACCGCTTCGTGAGCGCCTCGTGGGGGATTACTCTTGAAACAAAAGACGAGTTGCTCTTAACAATGTTGCTCTTAGGTTTCCGCCTCTTAAGTGGGTCTTTACTGTCTTTCCCGTTCACCACTGCCAGCGCTGAGTTTCCCGACCCGAACGCAGGCGCATGGAGGCCCTCGCGTGGGAACGCTGTACTCCCGTTCGCAACGCCATTGGCACTTTGCGAGCCAGAATCACTGGCTTGGCTGCTCGATTCGTTTGGCAACTCTTGTATACTTGGAGGCAGCTGTGAGCGGGCAGTATCGAACCGGAATAGTCGAGACTGTGACTGCTGGCGGGGTGCAACTACTACGATGGACAGCTTCGTTCCCGCAGTGGGCGGGGACACTGTGGTCGCAAGTGGGTTGGGATTGTGCACAGGCGCTTCAGAGGGGTGCGGCGGCGGCGTAGCGAGGTGTAGGTCGTCTTGTAGCACGTAGGTACCTGTCATGGCCTCAGTATGGGCCGACGACTGCAAGTGTACGTGTTGGATTGGGGAGGGTACCTTCTCCAACGACCAATTGGTGCTCAGGCCCGGTGGGATGGGTGATGGTATTGTTGGTCTCGATAAGCTGGCCTCCACCAGGCGCGCCAGGATAACCCGCTACAGGGTATCTCGGTGGAGGTGGAAGCACACTGTAGGCAGGGTGAGCTGCTATCAGTCAAGCTTCTCAGCGCAGGTGGTGGGCTGAAGCGCGCCTGATTGGATATTGGCACGCAGCCAGCAGCGTGGGAGAACTTACAACATCGCAGCTTAACGGAGCGATAGTAATACGTCGCGAGACGAGTCGCAATCGACAACTTCGGTACTGTCGAGGGCCAGGTCGGCCAATAATGCGCGTCAGGGCATGCGCCACGGCAGCGGGTGCGACTAGGAAAAGATGGAGGGTGGGGTAGCCTCGCAATATATAAATGCAATTGCAGACGTCTGAGCTTGGAGAGGGCAGAAGGTGCGTGAACCCCGGGACAGTGCCGCCGAACGGCCTGGAGAAAGTGCAGGCGCGGGCAGCGGAGCTACTAGTTTTGGGGGCGTGGCTTTGCCAATGCCAATTGACCACATGGGGCGGCATCCTTTTCGAGGCCCGTCGTCCGTGGTCTCTATCACGCATTCTCTTCTGCTGCTATGCTGCTGGAGACGCACGACGACGCAACACCGGGCTCGGAGATAGCGGAGAGTACAGCAGCCAGCAAGGTATGATGGCATTAGTTGCGGGGGACTGTTGAGCTCCCCTGTCCATCCACGGGCGATGGGCTTGGCGTCGACAACTCATCGCTAGGAAACCAACTGTGCATATCGAGCCACCACCGCGCAACCGCACTTCCGCTCGGACCATTTTTTGCAGTCGACTGAAGACTGATACAGACGATGATGTTCTAACCATGTGCGCGCAACATGGCAACCGGTAGGTCCTGGCTGTTCGCCGTTTGTTGGCTCTATCAAATGGTGCTGAAGACTGCGGCCCTGGATCAACTGCTGATGATTTTCCAGTCCGCATCTGTGTTTGTGGCGATGAGGGCGTCGGTAAGAGCTCCATCATCACGTCGCTCGTCAAAGATGTATTCGTCACCGCAAAGATCCAGCCCGTCCTCCCGCAGGTAACAATTCCGCCCACGCTCGGGACGCCGGACAATGTCACCACAACCATCGTCGATACCTCCGCCCTGCCCCATGAGCGCCACGCTCTCCGAAAAGAGCTGCGCAAGTCGAATGTAATACTGCTGGTGTACTCGGACCACTACAGCTATGAGCGAGTCGCCCTGTTCTGGATGCCATACTTCCGGTCGCTCGGTGTGAACGTGCCCGTGGTGCTATGCGCAAACAAGGCCGATCTGGCTTCGAACGGAACAACGTCTCAGGTCGTGACAGAAGAGATGCTACCGGTCATGACCGAGTTTAAGGAGATCGATTCGTGCATCAGGACGAGCGCAAAAGAGCACCACAATATCAACGAGGTCTTCTTCCTGTGCCAAAAGGCTGTCACACATCCTATCGCGCCCCTGTACGACTCCAAAGAGAGCGCTTTGAAACCCGCAGCGGTGGCAGCTCTTCAGCGCGTTTTCCACCTCTGCGACAAGGACAAGGATGGTTACTGGAACGACCAAGAGATTCATGATTTTCAGATCAAGTGCTTCGAGAAGCCACTGGGCGGAGATGACTTGGCGAACATCAAACGGTCGCTTGAAAGATTAGTTCCTGGGTCTACCGAGCAGCATGACATGGACGAGAAGGGCTTCTTGCTGCTCAACAAGATATTTGCCGAGAAAGGGCGTCACGAGACCATCTGGATCATTCTCCGAAAGTTCCACTACACTGACAGTCTCAGCCTCCAGGATACCTTTCTCCATCCAAAATTCGATGTGCCGCAGTACGCGTCAGTGGAGCTGAGTCCCGCTGGTTACCGATTTTTCGTGGATCTATTTTTGAAGTTTGATCGGGACAATGACGGCGGTCTGAACGACAAGGAGCTCGCGAATCTCTTTGCACCAACCCCTGGCGTTCCCGCATCTTGGGTCGATTCGGCGTTTCCATCTTGCACGGTACGGAACGAAGCTGGCTACATCACACTACAGGGGTGGCTTGCTCAGTGGAGCATGACCACGTTTGAAGAACCCAAAACGACGCTCGAATACCTGGCCTATCTTGGCTTTGAGAGCAGTGACCGGGGAGGGACGACCAACGCTTTGAAGGTAACCAAAGCACGCAAGAGGCGCAACAAACCCGGGCGGGTGGAGCGCACGGTGTTCTTGTGCTATGTCCTGGGCTCTAGCGGGAGCGGAAAGAGCGCCCTGCTGTCGTCATTCCTGCAACGACCGTTCACACATACGTACCACCCAACCATCAAGCCACGCTCTGCTGTAAATAGTGTAGAGCTAAAAGGCGGCAAACAATGCTATCTCATCTTGGAGGAGCTCGGCGAGCTGGAGCCAGCCATTCTCGAAAACCAGGCCAAACTCGATGCTTGCGATCTGCTCTGCTACACGTACGACTCCAGCGACCCCGACAGCTTCGCGCACATTGTGGAACTGCGAAAGAAGTACCCACACCTCGATGATTTGCCAGCAGTCTATACGGCGCTCAAGGCCGATCAGGATAAGACGATGCAGCGATGCGAGCAGCAACCAGACGAATACACGAGTGCTCTCAACATGGCTGCTCCACTGCATGTGAGTGCAACCTGGAGCAGCATATCGGAGCTCTTCGTCCATGTACGTACTACTTGTTCATTTGAGCTGTTGGTGACGGAATGCTGACCTCCCGCAGCTAGCTGAGTGTGCGACGCATCCCTCGACGGCCTTTCCGAAGCAAGAGGGAGAGTCCTACGACAATTTGAACTTGTATCTCGCGCTGGGCGCTGTAGCATGCGCATTGGCATCTGCCGCGTTCATCTGGAAGCGCAACGGAGCGTCTTCGTAGTTATTCTTCTCGGTATATTCTTCACTGCTGTTTATAGATGCGACCGAGCTTTATGGGTAGCCCAGACGTTAGTGTGTAATCGATAATCCACCCTCTTCGAGCTCGGGTACCTCCGCATGTACTCGCCAGTGACGTGAATAAGCTACCTCTGTGTGACGCGCTGTGTGACGCGCTGTGAGACAGCGTCTGCGCCAAGCCGCTCGAGGTGAGTGTTCGTCCAGTCGCCAGACTCAGACCCCTGGCGCTGCACCGTATGCGGCCGGTGGCACCGCCTGTTAAGCAGGGCGCCTACGGCTGCTAAACGGCGTGCATGGCGAACACCCGGGAGCCTGTGTCTGCATGACAGGCGGGGGCTGGAAACAAGTCGAAGCGTGGACATGCAGCGTGAGCGGACTCGCACAGGCGAACCAGGAGGCTGTAGCGCGTGCGTGGTGGACGGACGGGCGCATGAGCGGGCAGTCTCTCATAATGTCGTCGTGCTGTAGGCAGAAGAGGGGGTGGCTCATCGGTCGTTGCAATTATCCAGCAGCATACCGCTCGTCTGTGGCTGATGGTAGGTACTCGTAGTCGGTAGGGGCCAAGTAGACGCGCACGAGTACGAGGAGCTCGTTTTTAGTGAGGAATATGCCAAGGTTTTTTCAATCTAACAGTGCTGCATTACAACCGCAATATCAAATATTAATTTATAAAAATTTAAGAGCTAAAAGAGGAGATTTAGTGCTACTTTCTTATATATTTAACTTTTCTTAATAATTATTTTTAAGGGTTTTAATGTTAATGTTGGGCTGTCAGATCGAAAAACCTTGGCATATGCCTCACTAAAAACGAGCTACTCATACCGGCGGGCTTTGGCGCTTGTCTTAGGCTCTGCCCGCGCCGAGCGAAAGACATCACTTCTTCGGCCCTGTACATTGTCCTCGCCCGCAGCCGCACCCCCGACCGCGCAGCTCGCCGTGTGCCTACGAAAGCAGACCTCCTTCCTGGGGTCATGACCGCCACCACACGCACCCCCTATCGCACCGCTTGACCCCCGCCCGCCCGGCCCTTCGCTATCGATGCTCTCTCTCCCGCGGCCGCGGCACCGTCCAGCATAGAAAGGCACTTCGCCGTCCGCGCCGCTCCTTCCCTTGGGCAGCCAACATGCAGGTGAGCAGCCGTCGCTGGAGGCCGCAGAGGGGGGTTCGGGGGCGCAGGCTGGGCGAGGGGGTTACATTGCATGTCACCTCTCACCTCCGCTGCAGTCTGCCGCGAGCCCGCCCGCTCTAGCGGCTTAGTCTGGGGATGCGAATGCTAACCACACGCTTGCGCGCCCACAGTCGTCGGAGCGAGCCCGCGAACTGGAGCGCGTCTACCAGCAGCGCCGAGGCCACGCGCCGCAGATCTCCATCAGCGATGACAGCCACCACGTTACCGAAGCCATCGGCGACCTGTACGGCCACGACGACGACTACAGCGTGAGGCACAACTCGCGGCCCCTGAGCTTCATCAGCAACCCGCTCGGCGACAGCCTCGAGCCCTTCAATCCGTTCCCGGTGGCGCCGCCCAAGTCCCCCCTCCGCACCCAAATGCACCACGACAGCAGGCCGCCGAACGCCGCCGGCCCCAATGGCAGCCCCGCCCCGCTCACGAGGACGTCGTCGGCGGCCTCGAACGGCCAGCTCTCCCCTAAAATCTCCTCGCCGCCCTTGACCAGGACGAACTCCGATACTGCCAGCCAGCAGTTCCCGCTCAATGATCTGGACTACGAATCGAGCCCGGCTGGGCTGGCCCAGGAGCTCAGCAACCTGCAGGCGATCCGGCGCATGTCTATGGACGTGAACATGGCAGATCCCGACTTGCCGTCCTTTCAGTCCATCAATGTGCCCGCCCCGCCGCAGCACTTTTCCGAAGATGAAGACCCATCGAAGCTCTTCTGGGTTCCCGCACGACTACACCCCGAATTGGCACCAAAAGAATTCAAGACGTTTATCGAAGAGAAGGTCGACACGATAAGACGCCGCTCGGGTGACGGCGACTCGTTATCGCCGGATGGCGCACTGGGCCGACAGGGTTCTGGCGGTGGTCTGCGGAGAAAAAAGTCGATGTTGTCAAGACAAATCGATAGTGGCAGTGGCTATCGCGATGGTGCAGAGCGGCTGGAGAGAAAACGGTCCGGGGCGCAGCCGCCGAATGGTGGACTGCCCCAGCTGCAGGAACTCGAAAACATAGCGGAAGATCCGGCTACTTTGGTCAGGCGCATGAGTATCGATCCCTCAAGACGAAACTCCCAGACCGAGGGCGACGACCTCGAAGACGTTCCCATTCTACCAGGCAAGATTGCCGGTCCAGGTACCCTTAAACGATCCACGCGTACCAATTACAGGCGAGGTAGTATTCGCAAAGGGGAGCGCGTGCCGTTTTCGCGACGGGCAGCGGTTGCGAGGCAAGCAGAGACCGATACGGAGGAGTCTCCGACTGCCTCACCAATTCAAGGCAGGGACCACGAGTTCCCGCATCATTCCTTGACCAGAGTGAATTCCGAGCCTGCGAATCAGGCTGCGGAGAACTTCTCTCGTCCCACTCGAAAACAGTCGCCACCTGGTTTACCGCTAGCTTCAGCTTCGTCTGAAGATCTGTCAAGACCGGCATCCTCGGCAGAAGAACGAAGACCTCAGCCGAAACCGTTTCATTCAAGAATCGCGTCGAATGGGCGAACGACAGCTCCTTTACCGGGTTATACTCCTCCTCAAGTTCCCCAAATTATCGCTACCCCGCCTCCTCCAGAACAGCAGCGGCAACAGCAGATCCAGCTACCAGAGCGAAACTCGTCGAGAGGGCCGCCGCCTGGTGCTCCGCAACAACCTCAAGGGCCCCGACAGCCACCTCCACAAAGTCAACAGCAACGCACAAGTCCCGCTGCGAGAAAAAATAAACATGCGCAGGCTGCACAATCGTCTCCTATCCAACCTGGTCAAACTATGGATGACCTTGTGTCACATCCGTCGTCTCTCCCTGGCAGCAACACACGAACTGACAATCTCTCCATCATTCCGAATCTTGTTGAAGATAAAAAATCCGACAAAAAGCACAAAGACAAGAAGGACAGCTCTGAAGGAGGTTCGAGGAAGACCAGTTGGGGTTGGCTGCGGGGAAGCGATGATAAGGAACGCGATAAGAAAGAGAAGGAGGAGAAAGACAAAGAACTTGCCAAGAAAGTCAAGAACAAGTTGAGCAAGACGCAAGAGAAGGGTCAGGTTCACGATGATACGAGGCTTGATGTTTTGCAAACGTCTATCCAGGGCAATAACAGGGGCCGAGAGAGTGTGGTCATCGATCGTGAAAGTGTCAAGCTTGAAGAGGAGCGCAAGAAGGAGAGCAGCAGAAAGTCCTCCGGACAAGACAGCAAGAAGGAGAAAGATGGTCTCTTTTCGTCCATCTTCGGTGGAAGTAAGAAAAAGGGCGAAAAGGATTCGCATCACAAGAAAGGAAACTCAATGCGGGGGCTGTCTCCCGAGCCGCCGCCTCGGATACTCAAGCCAGACATCGACTACAACTGGACACGCTTCTCAATTCTGGAAGAGCGTGCCATTTATCGCATGGCACACATTAAGCTTGCCAATCCTCGCCGCGAGTTGTATTCCCAAGTACTGCTGAGTAACTTCATGTACTCTTACCTCGCCAAAGTTCAGCAAATGCATCCGCAAATCCAAATCGGTACTTCGGCGCAAGCTAAGCAGCAGCAGCAACGTCAGGCACAAGCTGCTGCGCAACAGAAGAAGGAACAAGAACAGCAGCCGGAGGAATACTCTCAATATCAACGGTATCAGCAGGTAAGTTGCGGCACATAAGTCAAGGTATGCATCCGCTGACTTATCACAATAGCACGAACAGTCCGAGAAGGATGGGCATCATGGGAACAACTATCAGCAGCAGGAAAACGTTGGCCAAGACATGCAATACGAAGATGAGTATCAACAGCAGTATCAACAGCATCAAGACGGGCGTGCAAACCAGCGAGACCCGAGAGACTCGCACCATTCCAGCTATGGGAGCTCGAATGGAGGCTATAGTGTAGCAAACAGCTCGAGCTACATGGGACAATCCAAAGCTCAGGGCTACGGAGGCTACGATGATTCCGATCAGAGTAGTAGGGATGACGACATGTGGTAACACTCTCACCCCTCGTGCAAGATGATCAAGTGTAACTTTTTACCTGGAAAATATCTATTCTTCCTGTACCATGTAAGGCTGCTGTTATGTATTTGTCTCGATACGCTATCTGTAGTCAAGCTCGAAGTTCTCGAGCGTTTGTTACGCTGAGGTGCATTGTTTGTAGAAGGCTGGGATTGGGCAATGGGTGGAGTGAGGGCATGGGAATGCGATGCATTGGCTAGGCGTTAATGGATGGGTGGCGACGATACTATTTAATGTAGTTAGCACGGTAGTGGCTCAGTCCCTGCATATCCCCCGCATGGCCAACATCGCCCTGGCACGGGCCACATCTTATTAGCCAATTAGATGCAAATACATCAAAACACTAAATGTTTGTCGTCATGTAGGCAATTTTTGTTTGCCAGCCAAAACACGCCTTTTTCAAAAGCTTTTATATATACAACTATGCCTAATCGTACAGCGCCATTAAGCAACGATACTAACTTCGTAAAATATACAAAGTATAGCCTAAAGGCAGGAGATTTGCCTAATTTACCTACTTAGCCGCTATCCTTATAGCAACTGCTTAAAATTAATAATTTATATACTTTTAGACGCGCTCTCTTACCTAACTATATAAATTTTAACTCTCTTATTACTTTATTTAACTTGTTTTTTAATACAGGCGTTATTAATTAGATTGTATACTATATAAATTAGTATGCTAAAAAGCTTTAGGCTAACGCGCCCTTAACGCCTAACTACTATTAATAGAAACCTACCTCTCTAAGCGAGCTATATACGTACTTTACTATTATTATTTATATAGGTGTCTACTAGGAGCCCTCGCTTATTAAATACTAGTAGAAGCTTTATAGGACAGCGCCTTAGCATAAGATTAATCGCTACATGTTAAAGGAGAGATAGTAGTAGCTTAATTACTACTTATACTATATAAAGGTTAACTAGAGCTTTAAGTCTTCCTTTAGCTAAGTGTAAGATTTCTTAGAGACGCTTCGTAAGCGTAGCTTTAAATACTAGGCGCTTAGCGTATACCTCTATATTAATAAAGTAATTACGAGATTTACAGGCCGCGTAAGTAAGGTTATAATAATAAAAATAAAGCCTGCGCCTAAAGGCTTTAAGATCTAGTGCTTAGCTAATAATAAAGTAATTCTAAACTAGTTATTTCATGCTAGAGGGCGAGGGCCTATTAACTTACTTAACTTACCTGCTAACGCGCCAGCTTTTACTCCTACAAAGTTAGTTCCTATTACTCTTGTACTCGCCGTAAACGCTGCCGGCCAGCGCCTCTTTCCGCCAAATCTCTACATTGTGTGGGACGACAATCTCTTTAACACCATCCCTATGCTTAAATACCTCAGATCTAAAGGCGTAGGTTACGCTGGGACAGTCCGCACGATAAAGACAACGATAGAGGAGATTTTTAAGGCGATAGTAAAGGCGCTAGCTATTAGCACTTGCACGCGGGCAAAGCTCTTAAAGGAGCACTTTAATAGTGACTTAATAAAACTTAAAACACACTATACGCGCAAGCTAGAGTGGGGAGATACTTATTAGGCGCTCTCGCAGAGTCGGCAGGTGCTTTAGGTAGCTTAGAGAGACAACTAGGTTGTTCTTTTTACTAGTACTATCGCTAAGCGTAAGTACTTTGCCCTTAACACCATGCTAATGCTCCGCTAATAATAGTCGCTATAAGTAACTTAGGTTATTATAAAGCTCCGCCGACGCTCTAAGATGGCTCTAAATAATAAGAAACTCTTTAAGAAAGCCTTTAGCAGCGAGCCTCTTAAGTTACTAAGTATTTCTTAAATAATAGATAACTATAATTGCTATAAGAGCAAGGTTAATCGCTTTAACTAAATAAAAAGCTACTACTCTATTTAGTAGGTCCGCTAGCGTACCTAGCGCCCGCTCTAGTACTTTTTGCTAGATCTAACGCTTAATAATTACTATAGGCTCTCCTTGTACTCCTCTTGCAACTCTGCTAAACGCTCTAGCTATAAGAAGTTCCTATACAAGCTTATTAAATAGCTCTTTGAGCGAGGTAGCCGCCCTACTTAAGGCTTAAATAAGCGTAAGCGACCTGACGACGTACTCGCTAGCGGAGAGGGCAACTTTAGCAGCTTACATATATCTATAAAGCTATTTGCGGAGGGCAAAAGCTGTGTTAATTACGCGGTAGCTAGACGTACAACTAATAAAAAGCTTTAATCCTAGACACCTCTAGCATAAGTTACAGGTAATATAAGGTTATCTTATAGCTCTTAACGCCTACTACGTACTTATTATAGCTATACGCTTTGCTAGCTACCTTTATGTAGGCTAGAAGTTAATACTAAGTGCTAGGCAGAGTACCTCCGCCAGCATTAAATAATTAGGTTAACAGACATAAAAGCAAGCTTAACTATTATATAAACCTATCTTAAAGCCCTTAGAGATGCAAAATCTATGCAAAGTTACCCTACAGAGGCATAATTCTTGGTGTTCTGCCGGGTCGGAGCAATTCATCCGATTGGCCCTCAAATGGTGGCCCGTGCCAGGGCGATGTTGGCCATGCGGGGGATACAGAGGTACCAAGGATAGAGTGTGCATTTGCAAGTCTACCGTCTTGTGTGAGCATGGGTTTAGACAGGATTTTTATACATAGGTTTTTGATGGGTTACTTGGTTCTGCTAAGATCTTCTCGATCTGGTGTTGAAGTCTGGTAGACTATTCTAACCTTCACCAACCGGTTCAAGATTACTTAAGCCCAATCAAAGTACCACTTCCAGCCCGCGGCATTGTACAAGACGTGGACATGCCACAAGTCACAGCGAGGCATGCGTCAAGAAACAAATCTAGGGGAAACAGCCACAACAAAGCATCGTACATCTACTCGGGGCTTCATTGTACAGATCTCAACTGCCCCAGGAGACCCGATCCCGAGATCTCGCGCCAACATACCATACAAGATCCCCGTTAACATCTGACGCCCTTCACCCGCTAGATCCTTGATTCCATCGGCGCAGGGCCCTGAAGTTCGAAGCCACTTGCATCAGAATCAGCCACCACCGTTCCCTGCAAGGCGCACCCCTGCGTCGATCCCGCTCTGACGTATACACTGATGCGCAGCGCGACCGCCGCGTTAGGTAAAGTGGGCGGCGCGGGATTTGAATTATTGGGGAGATTCACTCTCGGGCTTGGAAAAAAGATATAAACACGGCTTGCCCCTAGTAGTTTGGTTGTGAGCAGTTATTTGGTTTTGTTTGTAGGGCGAGTACACTTGTTAATCCCACCTCCCTGTATTGGTTTAGCGAACGACGGCTGCGGGGACGTTTCACCGCATCGACGGCTATTGTACCTCTGGAGCGATTGCACTGCAACGAAAGAATCTCGTAAACAGAGGCTGAACAACAGTAGCTGGAAAAATGGCGACCCCTACATCCCCGTCGGTTCCTTCGCGGGCAATGACGAACGACGACGATGCGGTGCCCGGAGAGGACACGAGCGAGGTGACGAAACTGTTCGCTGAGCGGCTGGCGGCGTGGAAGCATGCCGTGGGCTACCTCGAAGACTACATCACGGCGACGGAGAAGACACACCATGCGCATGGGAAGGAATACGAGAGGGTGCTGAAGGTGAGTGGCGTGGTATGCAGGACGCAGCTGTCGTGCTGATGTGGTGCAGACGGTGCGAGATCCGCTTAAGGAGGGACATCACTTCGACCAGTCACTCGGTGGCATTGCGGGCATGTTTGAGAACATCCGCTCCAACACTCAGGTATGTGCCACGTGAGCACCAGTCATTCACACGATGCAAACCAATTGCAGGGCATCTCGAACCAACACTACGAAACCGCGAAGCAGCTGAAGGGCATCATCCTCCCCGTCTTCGAACGCCTACACACCGAGATCAAGAACAAGACGAAAGAGCTTACCAAGGGAGCTGGCAAAGGCTCCAAGGCTGTCGATAAGGCTCGTGCGACCACTCAGAAACACATTGAGCTTCTCGGCCAGCACACTGCCTCGTTCGAGTCGCACGGCGGCAAAATGACGGCGACGGACGATCCATATTTGCTTCAGCGCGGTGTGATGCACAGGCTCAATAAGCAGATCCAGGAGGAGAACAACAACAGGCAGGATCTCATCAGTGTGCAGAACTCTTTCGCGCAGTTCGAAGCCCACGTGATCCAGACGATCCAGGGAGGCATGGGCCAGTTCATGCAAGTCGTCAACACGCAAGCCGAGCAGACAAAGATGGCCTACGGAGACATGGTGGGTACAGCGCAGAAGGTTCCTCTGGACTTCGAATGGAACGGCTTCGTCCAGCGCAACAACACCATCCTCATCGACCCCAACGCACCCGCCCGCTCTGTCACCAACATCTCCTTCCCCAACCAGAACCACCGTTCCACCAAGCCTCTCATTGCCGGCTCTCTCGAGCGCAAGGCCAAGCTCCGCGGCTACAACACAAACTACTACGTCGTCACACCCTCCAAGTTCCTCCACGAATTCAAAACTGACGACGACTTCGCCAAGGATCCCGTCCCCGAGAACTCGCTCTACCTCCCCGACTGTGTTGTCGGCGCGCTCGCTGGCCAAAAGTTCAACGTCAAGGGTAAAGACGTGTCCAAAGGCAAAGTGGGCAACACGTTCAGTATGAACCACGAATTCCAGTTCAAAGCGCACACGCCGAGTGCGGCGAGTCAGTGGTGGGAGATCATCCGCCAGGCTGCGGGCCAGGTGACGACCGATATTCCCGACAGCAGTGTCCCGACGAGCCCGGTGAGCAAGCAGAATAGCCCGTCTGGCCCGGAACATGGCATGCTGCCGCTGAGGACGGATACCGAGGGCTTGGAGCGAGCGGGGACCAATAAGAGCAGTACGATGACGCCGGCAAGTGCAGCGCCGGCGAGCGGTGTTGAGAAGCAGCCGGGACAGTACTGATTACACTATATACCGACGAAGGAGGTGGTCGTGAAGGAGCTATTGTAGTGGGTAGACACGTAAATTATTAATATGCGTCTTGCGTTTAGGTGCAGGGGGATCTAATTTGGGGATGATACCAAGGTGGTTTGTTCGAGTTCATTGGATTTGTTTCGATATACTTAATCACGATACAACGATCTTGTTCTTGTTTTGGGTCTACCGACTAGTTCATCTTGTTCCGAAAGGGTTGTTTATCGAGTGAGACAATTTATGACGCCGCTCTCCTATATTGGGTAGCATTACGATACGATTGATAAGGATCTACCTACCTACATTACGTTCGCTCAGATGGAGCAACGACATGCTCAGTTCAGTAGAGGCTGAAGGCGAGGACAACAGGTAGGCGCATATGATCACATTGTATGAGTAGGCTAAAGTGATTGGCTTGATGAGACTATTCATCTACGCAAGATGAACATGACCTGTTCCAATTTTTTCTCCCTGCTCTTATACAATCCTTTTAGTAACACGGGAATGCCACTGGCAGCACAAAACGACCCCGAAGCTCATTCTTTCGCAACCTGTGAGCATCTTAAATGGTCTTCCTCGGTTCTCGCACGTCGAATTTAAGTAACAACAGTCCTTCATACGATGTCGGCTTCGCTCCTCGACAACGGCCTTCTCGTCATATCGGTATAATCTGACCTTATTTGAGGCAGGTTCGCACCCTCGGAAGTCCTAAGATTGGGCTATCTTTGCGAGAAGATTCCCAAGACAAGGGAGCGTGGTCCATTCCCCTAGTTCCCAGTGAACGACTGAGTGATCTGTAGCACGTGCGTTTCCTCCATGGGGCTCTCCACTGCACTCCACGGCCTCGTGTCCATCATCGGTCACTGCGCGGACCCCCTTGACAGCATTCCCCTCTGGCTCCACGTACTCGCGTCTAAAGTTGATAAACCGCTCGCTGGCCTCGGTAGAGCAAAGTTCCGTCTCACAGATGAACTTCCGAATGTCCATCCTATCGTGTTGCGGATTGGAACCGGTAATTGCGCAGATCTCGTCCACACCCCGCAGCGTTATGGCCAGGTTCGCCAGTTCTTCCTTGCTTCGCAACGTCTTGGCGAGGGGGGAAGCAGGGTACTTCGAGGCGTCGTACTTGACGTTGAGGACGATGGCAGGATTCAAAGAGTCTGGTGAACCTAGTCTAGGCCATCGCGAAGATACCGAGAGCTCGTAGTCGGTCTTGTCATCAAAGTAGCGCTAGATCATCGGCAAGTAACGTTCCAGCTGTTCACCGGGCATGGAAGGACCCTCGATTATTTCCGCGGAGAAAAGCATGTTGAAGTCTTCGGTCAGTTCCTCCTAGTACACCGGCTTGGTGTTGGTCTTGCTCAGTATATAGCACAGAAACGAGACTTGCACATAGAAGTGGCGGTGTTGCAGCTTAAGAAGCCGCAGCACATCCAGCTTCGGCGATTCGAAGGTACGGTCGTGATAGCTGGAATAGGCCGGCACTGGAAGCCCCCCGTAAGCCGTTAGGTCATACGAAGATCCCCTGCGCTAAGTTTCCGCCAGTCTCCCCGTAGAACATGTCGAGATAGGCACCCACGTCCTCTGCGCGAACGGTGACCGTGGTGTTCTGGGATATGGTCGAGGTATATTCCTTGTGTATGGCTTTGCAGACAAGTGGGAGGCCGGTGAAATCGCGGGATTCGCCCGGCTTCTAGCGAATGAGAGCTACACGGTCGCCTTCAGGATCGTGTACGGGTGTCGACGCATATCCATATATCATGTTTCGGATTTCTAAATGAATGATTATCAATGCTTGCATGAACAATACTGATGCAGACGCAGGTCCTTCTGCCAATCCGTTTCGTTCGATATCCGGCGACCACTTGTACTTGCACTCTTGTCGTGCGGCTGCAAGAAAGAAGCGAGCATACTTACCTGCTGGAAGGCTCATAAAATCAAAGACGCCCTTGCGCACCCCAGGCAGTTCCAGCTTTCGCCCATCGCGTTTGGCGGTGAACCACTTAGGAGTATCGAAATACGTGGCTGTGTTTCTCGCTCGCCCGTATTAGGCTCTGCAGGTCTGGAGAAGGTGAATTCCGGGATGCGGCGAGTTGATATGATCCGCAGAATCGTTCCAGCAAGTCGAAGATGTATTTGGTACGAGGTGTCGACATGTTGTCTTGTATTGTGGACGGGTGTTGGTGCGAAATATCGCGGCTAGGTCCGTAGGGATTGAGCGGGCGTGGTGACATATAATATTTGACCTATCCAAGTGAAGTAGGTGCGCTCGAGCCAGGACTGACTGACAAATTAGAGCGCTCGTACGCGGGGTCCCACGCAGAAAGTGCCACGTTGGGAGTGCTCTTGCCCGGTTGTCGACGTCGTCACTCACGATTGAAACCTTATTTCGCAGTCTGATTGTGAACAGCGTCTGGAAAATCCTTAATTATTGCGAAAATCACTATCAATCTACCTCTCCAGAGTTCGTGTTGTGTGGGAACCATAACGGAGTTTGTTCAGTGTTTCCATACACTCTCATCATGCTAAGGGTATATTCAACTTTCCCAATCTCCTATTGATCCCAGTTTGATTCTCTTCGAATACTTGACTTCTACTCGCCTTCTCGGCGCTAAACTGTCTAGCGATGGAAATCCAATCACATCGCCCCTTGCCCGTTCGAATCTCTGCGCCTAGGCCAAGGGCGGAAACACGTAATTTTCGCAACAATAGAGCAGAATCTCATTGATTGCCTGCGTGATCAATTGACGCGCAATTAGTGTGGCATCGCTTCTTTGTCTGTTGAGGTACGGTTGAGTTGGCGCAGCCGCAGAACAGAGCCATTGTGGTTGAAAACAAAGAGATCAACACTTCTAGAAAGCGCACTCGCCACGTTCACGTTTTGGTAATCTAACATAAGCCACAGAAGCCGCTTAGCTTGAGGCTAGCCGTAACGCAGGTCGCTGATCGTTTTGTGTTACACTCACTTCATTAACGCCCGGCGGCTAAGCTAAAAGGGCTACTAACGCTAATTTACTATTTTATTTCCTCTAGTAATCTTAGCCTTATTTAGCCCTTATATCTATATTATTCTACTTCCTCTAGTAGGTTCTAATTTTATTTAGCCTATATTTAATCCTTTTACGCTTCTGTCCTTCTCTGCTTGCCCTTTCTCTTTAATTTCTTGTAGGTTAGTAGTGTTAATTATAGACTAGCTTAGAGTGTATTCTCTAAGTGTTTAACGTCTTATCTTTAGTAGATAAAGCGGCGCCTGCTTCTATGCCACGAGGTAATGTGTAGGGTGGGTTAATTATGTAAGGTGGTTAGGAATCTTTATTTGTCTACTATTAGTTTGCGTTAAGGCGACCTATAGTAATTACAAACTATATTATTACTCGGACCGCGTCTATATTTAGAGCCCATTTCTCGTCATTCGTAGGGGCCTTTTTACCTAGGTAGAAAGACATGTTGCTTCTATTTATTTATATACATTGTAACATCTCCGTCCTCTGCGTTGTCTATCTTCTATATTAAAAGAGAAAGTATTCTACTGTCTCTTGCGCTTGTCTGCACTCGCACTAATCTATTATAAAGGCTCTAATTTAGTGTAAATATGCGTTTAACCTTGCCATGCCTATTCTAAGTTAGGCAAGTACGCTAGCTTCTTTTTATAGTAATTAGTTATAAAGTTACCGCGTATGCTTTCCTAATAGTACTATATTAATTGTTTTAGAGTATTTCCTAACCCTTTTTAGTAGCCTTTTAGTAGTGCCGAGTTTTTTTGCGATGTTAAGTGTTGTTAATTATATCTTAGGGAGCGGTGCCTATAGTATAGCGCCTAGTCTTATAGCTTCCTTTACCTTCCTTTTGGCGAGTGTTGCAAGTTCGTATTCTTCGCTTATTAGGAGCTATAGGAACGATATCGTATTCCCCTCTCTTTCTAATACTGTAATTAATCTATAGATGCTACTAATATATTTTTATCCTAATTATTAGTGTGGTCTTCTTAGTGTAAGTACGATAGCTTTGTTTCTTATTACTAGTGTAATATTGCAGGACCTAAGCTTTAGTAGCATATTTATAGTTTTTACTATTACTACTAACTCCCTTACGTACGGGTTCTGCTCTTCCCTCTTGCCTAGTGTGGTAGAGAGGATAAGAGTTTTATTATTATAGATTTTAATTGCTCCGCCTATTCCTACTACACTATTTTATAATAAGCTACTTATAGCGATGCGTACTACCTAGCCTAAGTTAAGGCTTAGTGCTGCGTCCTTAGTAATTATCTATGCTTTTTTCTCCTATAGCGCTAGTAGGCACGGATTAATAGTTTCTAGTTCTTTTATTATAATGCCCTTAAGCGCTTCCGCTACTTAGTAAAGTAACAAGCAGTGTTATCTCTTAAATTTTCGCATCTAAGATATGTTCCTTTAAAGGGGGTTGCTCTCAGGTAGCGTATAAATATCCGTCTATAGCTTAGTCGCCCGTTTCTAGAACTGTTCCTATACGCTAGAGATGTGTGCTTTGGCTTTCGCTACGCTTATTACTACTATAGTAAACGTCCCTATAATCGCTTGCGCTCTAATTCTTTAGACCCTATTAATAAGTTTTATAAGTTTATCTTTAAAGGCGTGCATCTAGACATTAGAGGCATAGTTTACTATTAGGGCAACTATTACTATAAAGAGTTGTCGTGCTATAGTAAGGGAAAGGCCTCTAAGCTATTTAAGCTCTATTACTACTTCTAGGCCCTTAGCAGCTACTTTCGCGATATACTTCTAATACTTTAGTTTAGCGTCTATAAGAACTCTGAGTATTTTAACGTAATCCTTTAGTGGTACGGTTTATCCTTTAATAGTAAACGGTTTGGTAGCACTCTTATATAATTTATAAGTAAAATAGATAATTACTATTTTTTCTACTTTAAACGTCGCTCCACTTCTTTTCTCCTAGTCTAGGGCATTATTAATAATAGCTTTAATACCTTCTCGGTTGCTTTGTGCCGTGGGCCCCGAAACTTATACTATAAAGTCGTTAACAAAAGCTATTACTCCTCCGTGGCTGTTAATGCGTCGTTGTACCAGGTTGGCATTAAAGAAGAGAAACAGGATTGGCAAAAGAGGAGACCCTTATAATAGTCTAGCCTGTAATAAGTCTTGAACCTTAAAAGTCTACCCGTTAACTTATATCGTGGTAGTGCGTGCTAAGCAAAACGCCTCTATCTACTATAGTAGCTTCTCTAGTATGCCTCGTGCTTTTATTCTCTGCAGTAGTCTCTCTTTACAGACTCTATTATACGCCCCTTTAACGTTAAAACTAATTAGGCTAATAATCTATTAACCTTGCCACGCGGTATAAATCTGCTCTTATAAAAGAACTAGTGCTTATTTAGCTAATTATTATTTACGAGCTCTAAAGTAGTTAGTAAGGAGGAGGCCGTGTACCTCTACTACGTGTAAAATCCTTTCTATAACTACTAACTTTAGAAGCTTCCTAAGCGTCGCTAGGAGTAAGATTAGCCTCTAGGCCTTTATAATTATATAGTCTTCCTTACTAGGCTTTTTAAGCAGGATAATCTTAGCGTATTGCTATTAGCTAGGTAGTACTCCCTCCTCTAGCGACTTTCGGAATAGCGATAAGACGTGGTATTTAACTACTAGCTAGGTCTACTTCTAAACTATAACTAGCAGGCTATTATCTCCTAGTGCCTTTTAAGGCTTCGCGGCGTGTAGCTGCCTTTCCACCTCCTTAAGTATAATGTCTAGCATCTTAATAAGAGCTTTTTATAGTTTAGGCCCTTTGTCTTCTATGTTGCTCGGAAGTGGGGGAAAGAATATAGCTAACAACTCCTCTACTTACTCCTTATAGTTAGCTATAGTTGTCCCGTTAGCTTTGTTAAGCTATAGGATTTTCCTAAACGCCTCGCTACTAGCTTTTAGGTATTTAGCTACCTTTTAGATATTATTATTATCTACTAGAAACTTATTCTAGTGCCTTTTCTTTTATTGCCGAATAGCATTATAGTACTGTTTTAACGCTCCTTTTACTATTTCTTTTAAATCTGGCTTGGCTACACCTGCTCGCCTCTCGGCTCGGGCGCGGTTTCTCTAGTATGTATAAATACGGCGTAGCTGCGTTAGGTCCTGGGTCCACTATCTTTTCGTGTAAGGTGATAGTTTAGCCCTAGGTGTTAGTGCGTAAACTGCCTCTGAGACTGCTGCCATTAGTCTATTCGTCCTCTGCTGTAAGTCGGGCACCCTAGTTTCTAACACCCCCCATTTTCCGACACCCCGCCAAATTTCGCCGCTGCCACTACTCTACGTTGCGAATGTGCTCATAGCTTTATTAAATAATTTTAAAAAAGCATTAAAAAAATCGTATTTAAAGGATTTTAATTGCTTTCTTTATCTATACTTAAATCATAATTAAGATACTATTATGTTAGTTATCGATTTCGTGCTAAACGTTATACTAATAATTACTCTACTTCCTTCTTAGAGCTACTCTCTTCCTCTATAATAATAACCCCTTACTCTACGCTTCTCACCTTGCGAACACGTTAAGCAGGCTCTTAATTAGTTTAAAAGAGAACTTTTACAAGACTTACAAAGAGATTATTTAGATTAGTTATAACTTTATAGCGTTTTAGCGGGTTAGCTTACTCTACCTGCTTACGCAAGGAAGCAATCTTATAGTCTTATATAGTAACTATTATTAAGGTATAGTTAAACGCTATAGTAGTAAGCTAAACGCATTATCGTGTAGTTAGTAAAAAGTTCTTTTTAGAAAATAGCTTTATAACATCGCTGCCGCGTTTTAGCGTCCTAATATCTATAGTAGAAGGGGGTAGTGTTAACGGCCGTTCGCGCACTACTACCTAGCGAGAACCTAAGGGCTTCCTTACGCTCTTAGGGTATAAGCCTATTGCCTTCCACCCAGATCGGATGCACTGCTCTTAAAGGCTAATTTTACGTACTTTTGTATAAAATTTAAGAAACTTAGCCTTCCTAAGCTTTGTTTTATCTATCTAAGCTATATATTTGCCGATAAAGCGCCAATACGCCGCCTTCAGACTTAAGAAATAGCCCAAATCTAAAGGCTAGAGTAAATGTAAAGTATAAGCAAGGAAAAAGAGTAAGTAGACATTATTTAAGTAATATATAGTTATAAATTTATCTAAAGTATAACTGCTATAGCCGTTAATAATAAGTAATCGTGCCTTAGAGGGATTATTAGGCTTAGTCTATAGCAAAAACACCTTTTCTAGCCACTTGACAGCGATGTTATTACTCGTCTATCTATTTTGCGAAAAGGTAATATACTAGCCTAGGTTCTAAGCTAAAAACTCCTTCTTAAACCACTGCTCCTGGATACTCTTAGCCTTAAAGATAATAAGGGGTTCTAGAGCGACGCCAAACGCAGAGATATATTCTACTATAGAGGTCTAAGTGTAGGTATTTATTATCTTAACTAGTACGGCGTTTAGGCTCTCCTACGAGGAGCCTATAACAAGCCTATTAATGCCCTAGCCCTCTATAATACCGCCCTTATTAGTATTATACCTGCGCCGGGGGGGAATCTAACCTACTATTTTATACAGGTTAAACAAGTGCCTAATATTTTTTAGAGTAGCCTTATTTACGCGTTCCTAGCTAGTCTAGCGACCTAACTTTAACTTAATAGCTAGGTAGTATTATATAAAGTAACTAGTCTACTTCTTCCTTAGGTTCTTATAGTTACCTTATTACTTAAGAATAGTAATTATAATAGCCTATACTTACGCGTGCGTTAGCGCATAACTAAGGGCTTCTTACTAAAGAATCTATTTTTCTAAAAGCTCTTCTTAAATAGTTATAAGCTATTATTTACTGTTGTGAGCGTACTAATAGGGTTAGGCACTATTAAAGCAGCCGCGAAGAGTGTTACGTAGGACCCTGTATTAGGTAGTAGTAGTAGCTAAAGTAACCCTAGATTTAAGATCTATAAGCGTATTCTAGACATCTTCTTTTATATATTTAGCTATTTAAAGGCAGCGAAAATAGTGCAAAAAATATTTTTAAAATTAGTAAAGAATTAAGTTATTTAAAGTTAATATTTAGTCGTGGTGCATGGTGGGGGGCGAGGTTGCGGGGCTGTTAGAAACTATAGGGTGTCGGAAACTAGGGTGCCCGACTTACTGTGCCCTCTGCCGGGGCGGAGCCAAGTATCCTAGTAATCTTGTCGTTTATTTCTTTCTAAGGTGCGTTTTTAAGCAGAAGCCGCTCCTGCTGCTATAGTATTAGAACTAAAGTATTAAAGAACGTTTAGATTATTTAGTAGTTAGAGTCGTGTTCTATTTTGTGTATCGCGCATTTAAGCGCTGTATCAGCCAGATCCTTTAATACTAGAACTAAGTTAATAGTTATCTTGTAGTCCCTGCCATGCCATGTCTTTATGCCTCGTTAGAGTAGGCTGCTAAGTGCAAATTCGTTTATTAGGTTAATAATTAGGTCTGCTTCGCCTTGTCTCTCTACTATTACGTCTTCTCCTCCCTAAAGCTGGTCGTGTTAGTTAAAGTCCCTAGCTAGTAGTATATCTACTACTATGCTAGTATTCTGTCTAGCGTCGTAGATAAGCTTGCGTAGGGTGTCGTATAATTCTCGTAGCACCCTTAGATTTCCTCCGGGTATGTAGACTAACACCACCAAGAGTTAACGTTTATAAAGCCATATAATTGCTACTATTATATCTAGGGACTTAACCTATACTTGCTCTATATCTACTTCTTTGTTAACCTAGAGCATGCTCCTAATTGGCCACCTCCCTTTTCGCTAGGTTAATAGTACCATTTTAACCTACTTATAGTGTTATATTAGGGTTATTAAGAGCCAGCCTTAGATCCTTTATACGTGTAGTTCTTAAATAGCTAATACTATTATATCTTGTATTTCTTTATTATTTATTAGGCTATTATGTACCTCTCCTTATTTTCTTACGTTTAGCTGGAACATGCTAAAGACTCTACTTATTTTAAGATAGGTAGAGCTTTTAGCAGTTTCTACTAAATAATTCGTATAGACCTTTACATAGGATGCACCTTAGTACTACTTTACTATAGTTCTTATAGTAGTAGGCTTCTTTAGCGCACCTTGCGCACTTTTATGCATTTTTATATTAATAAGCCTTATAACTAATCTCCTAGTAGTTATAGTATTACTTTAGTCGCGATTAGTATTTAAATACGCTTATTATGCCAGATTCTCCTCTAGCGTAAAAGAAGCCCTTTATAATAAGTCTCTTCGCATCGCTAGCCTTGTTAAAGTATACTAATATTAAGCTATAAGCTTTTAGAACGTCCTTCTTACTTAGCCATGCTATCTTAATAACTGTTATTTTATTTTCTTTACTAAAGGCCTCTATTACTCTCGCTCTAACTTTATTATATTTATCTAGCACTACTGTTCTTTTAATATTATTAATCTTAATTAGATAAAGGTTATTACGTAGTACACGCGTACCTGCTCTAATCTTTTCTATTACTCTCTTTACTAGTTAGTGCTTAGCTTTATTTTAATATGCGATTTTAATCCAATTTTAGTTCTTTTAGATAACAGTCACAGCGCGACACTACTAGTTTTTATAGTTCTTTATTATATAGATCTCTTTTTTAATTATTACTCTAATCGCGCCTGCTAACGTCCTATTATTTTCATGTCCCGTCCTCGAGGTGTTAATTGTGCAATAGAGTAAGTTAGTAAGGGAGGGCCTGGCTGCCTTAGCGTGCATGTGGCTTGCTAGCGCCCCAGAAGTGGCGTTAAACCCGGTAGGTTCGCCTTCCGCTGCTATCGCCGCCCAGCTACGCGTGCCAGGGGTACTCGCCCTACACGCCAACCGGAGGTTGGCCCTGCGCAGCCCAACGTAACTTCGCAGCCTAACGTAACTTTATATAGAGAATTAAAATTAATCCAGTCTTTTGACAGCGTAGACTTCAATTATATAGGCTAATATATAGTAGAGTTGGTGTAGCAAGTAGGGCAGGATCTACAGTTATCTCTCTAAGAGATAGGACCTATTAGGGCTAATTTTATAGGCTCTGCAAGTAGGCGTCCTTATACGTTTTTATAGCCTTTTAAGTAACCTTTTAAGCCTTAAGCTTTATACGTTAATTAATTACTTATCGCGCTACTTTAACGGTCACTACGCTACCTTTTTATACTAGCCTTTTATCTTTAATCTACCTTTTTTAGCGTTGTTAAGCTGCTATAGTAATATCTATAAAGTCGCGCTAGGCTAGCGCGAGACTATCAATTAGCAATTACAAGCTTTCTAGGAATTTTATAAGCCTCCTGCTTAATATATTGCTTCTCTCTAGGGCGCGCGACATTTTTTAATGCTGCCGCTAATATGCTGTAGGTGTATTGGCGATAGGGCTCGAATTAATAGTAGATAGAACTAATAGGGATAGCGTCTAGATAGGTGCTGGCAGCTTCATGTAAACAAGCTCTAAATTAAATAGAAAGATCCTAGCTTTCTCTTAGGCGCTTAGGATTATGCTACGCTTAAATATATCTATCCTAATCCTATAGATCGCATGTAGAAATTCGACTTTGTTAAAGTCTATGCAGCCAGTTCGGGTGGCCATCTTTATAGCCTTTTTATAATTCTGCTTTAATAGCTAAAAACAGACGACGTCTAGAGGCTGCAGATAATGTGATAAATATAGCAATAGTAAGAAGGGGAGTATCTTATAATTATCGCAGAACTATATAAACTTAATAGTAAGGTAGCTACTAAATCTATTAAATATAAGTAATTATTATACGCCTTTCTAGCGCGCGCGCGTTTGTATTTTAAAGAACTTTAGCGACTCTATTAAGATAGAGTTATTAGCGTATCCTAATATTAATATGGCGATTATATAGCTATTAGGCAGCGCCGTATTTGTATACTAGTAATAAAGGTAATTAATAGCCTATACGACGAGCATGGGTTCAAGCACCTCTTTATTATTAAAAATTAATTTAATACTTATAATATAATCGCGCGACGTCTCTAACGCAAAGACATAAAGATAATTAAACTTTATAGTAATAATTTATTAATTACTACTAACGCCTATGCGGAAGCCAGTTTCGTCTATATTATAGGTGTCTAATAGGGTAACGCCGTAGGTGTATATTACCTTTTTAAGCTTAATAAAATAATAGCTATAAGCTTCAAACGTTACTATTACTATATAATTAATATGCTACGACTTTTGCTTTATGCGGCAATAGTCTGGATTTCTTAATAGCTATCGCGATAGCTAGTCCTTACTAAGTAGGAGAGCTCTGCCATCAGGGTGCGCGTAATTAAGGATATATTAAGTAGCACCTTTTAACTATAGCATAAGGTATAGCATGCTAATAGTATCGCAGTAACGTATATATAACTTTAGCGCTTTATCCTAGGTCTCTAAAAGTCGTAGATTCGTGCCGCTGCGGTCATGGCGGCTAATCCAGCCTCCAGCGCGCGCTTAAAGTCACAAAACAGGCACGCTCTATTCGCGTGCTGCAGCTACAAAATTAAGTATTTCTAAGCTAGAAAAACTAGAGAGATAATTAAAGATACGCTACTTAATTTTATAGCTCTTGCTATAATATTTAGGTATAGTTATAGGTTGTTTATTAAGAAAATAGAAAAATCCGCGATAAAAAGTTACGTTAGGCTACGAAGTTACGTTGGGCTGCGTAGGGCCAACCTCCGGTTGGCGTGTAGGGCAAGTACTTAACGAGAGGTTGTTAACACGCGTTTTAAGCTTAGCGATTTTGTCAAGAAGGTTAATATTTTAGTCTATAAGGACCTATTATTTCTATCTTACTTCTTTAATTTTACGTCTTAGTTTGGTGATGGTTTCGCTTTGTTTTTAGATAATATCTATTAAAGCGGAGAGCAGGTCTTTATTTATAGCATTCTTCTTTATCTATAGGGTAGGTTAACTATTTTTAACTAGAATACACCTACTTTTATCTAAGGACAAATTAAGCTATTCCTGTAATCTCTAATACTATGTGCTCTTCTTAGTGGGCTTCTATATACAGTTCTTCTATAGTGCTGCTAGTTTAGTTAGGAACGGCGGTGCAATAGGGTTGCGTTTAGGGGTTAAGATAGCTATTAGCGCGTCGGGTACCGCAGCGGTGGGTCCTTAGGACCGCTGCAACGCAGTGCACGATTGATCAGGTGTGCGCGATGCGAATAAAAGAATGCCCGACGATTAATCGGGTTCAGTAGGCGTTCTTCCTTCGATGGGGGTCTCAGTGATGACCGAAATCGATTGATTGATTGATTGATTGATTGATTTATTACGCCCGGCTCACTCGCCTAAAGGGCCTTTTTACGCTAACTACATACTAGAGCTTATAGTAGTGACCTAACTCCCTCTAGCCCCTATAGATAACCATCCTCGTGTCTGTTTATCCTAACTCTGTGTATCTAGAGTCCCTCCTAAGTAGTTAGTAGCAAGTTGTCTTAGGGCTGTTCCCTTAAGTGTTTAGTATCCCTTCTTTGGCAAATAAAGCAGAACCTACTAAGTAAGAGGGTTAGTCTTTTCCTCCTACGTTCCGCTTACTATTTCTAGGCGTTTTGTCGCTATCGCGTATCGAATTGTCGCTTTTACTGCCTCTATGCTTGGTGTCTATGTCTTCGCTGGATTTGTCTTTGCTCTCCCTCTAAGGTAGAATAAGAGGCTTCCCCTTAGCGTGTCTAATTACTCTAGTATTTATTCCCTAAGCGTGTCCCATCGCGCGTATTAGAAGAGGAAGTGCTTAAGTATTTCCGTGTGGCTATAAGCACATGCCCTAGAATCTACTACTCTAATCTAGTAGAGATATGCGTTTAGCTATATCACCCCTATGCGTAGCTGTGCTAACACAGTCGCTTCTTATCTGCTAAGGTTATCGTATAACTTGCGGGTATGTTGTCCTGATAGTGCTATATCTATCTGCTTGCTATATGCACCTGTACCGTCTGGCAGAGTCCTTTTTGCTTGTGCTTTTGCCATTGTCGTGTTGATAACGGTTAATTTAGCTTAAAGCTACCGCATAGGTGGCGTACTACCCTCCTATATAGTCCTTTTTACCGCTTTCTTCGCTTCGTCTGTAAGAGCGTTACTGCATTTCACTGTAATCTATATAAGATCTACTTTGTTTTCTAGCATCTCCAGGTCCTGGATTGTGCGGTAGATTCTTTAGATAATATGTTGTCCTAACTATCTCTTTGGCTGGCGAACCAC
This sequence comes from Bimuria novae-zelandiae CBS 107.79, assembly GCA_010015655.1. Classification (NCBI taxonomy): domain Eukaryota; kingdom Fungi; phylum Ascomycota; class Dothideomycetes; order Pleosporales; family Didymosphaeriaceae; genus Bimuria; species Bimuria novae-zelandiae. The sequence goes on from ML976711.1 coordinate 467,405, forward strand.
CTAAAGGGCGGCTAGGTTTCTCGTAAGGATTACGATTCGCCTCTAGTGCGGTTTCCCTAGAGCCTCTAGCGCTCCTGTAATAGTAAATAGTTCTGCTATATACGGGTTCTGCTCTTCCCTTAGGCTTAGGATAGTAGAGCTAGTGCGGGGTTTATTTATCCTATTGTCCTAGATGTCTAGTGTTACCTACCCTGCTCCAACGTTGCCACGGCGCGCCGACGTGCTGGTTATAATCTTTATTCTATCCTCTTAGTGTACTAGTGCTGTGGCCTTCTCTAAGTCTGGCTCTACCGTTGTTGTGATGCGTTTGCTCTACGGGCTAATTACATATAGTATAATTATTTTTATGTGGCTAGTGTCTATATCTTTATGCGCTGAGGCTATCATCTAGAGGGATAAAATAAACCTTATAAATGGCTTGAAACGTAACTATATTAGCGGGTTCGTCCTAGGCAGGGAGTAGATATTAACCTAAAGCTTTATTACTTTATAGCTGTGCCATTCTATCACTGCATGTATGCCTGCTTCGGCCTCTGCAATTGCTGTAGCTATTATCCAAAAGTAGTTAATAATAGCCTTTGCACCTATCCTCTAGATATTCTAAAATACTAAGGGGGTATGCTTAGCTACGTGCTACCATACACAAGATGCGTAGTCCACGACTAGTTCCACCATGGCTCTAAATAGCTGTCGAGCTGTCCGAGGTGACAGGTTCTTTAACTAGGAAAGTGCTATTACCACTTTTAGTCCTCGCGTCGCTGCTCTTGCCACATGCTTCTTGTATCGGAGCTCTGCATCTATAATAACCCCTAGTATTTTTGCCTTGTCTACTAGCTTAACTTCTTAGCCTTTTACTCTAATTAGTTAGGTGCAGGTCCGCCCCTTGTTCCGTGTAAAGTATATTAGCGTTATTTTATCCGCCTTAAAAGTTACACTGCTCCGCTTTTCCTAGCTACTTATATAGCTAATAATCTTTTAGAGCCCCTCGTAGTTGTCTACGGCTAAGCGACCTGTCACCCATACGCTAAAGTTATTTATAAATATAATTAACCCCTTATCCCTGTTAATCTAGCCCTAGACGAGATCGGCGTTAAAGAAGAGAAAGAGGATAGGCAATAGTAGTAAGCCCTGCGGCAGCCTTGCCTATAGCAGGTCTCTCTTCTCTAATAATAGTCTATTTATTACAATGTTTGCTATTCGCTCCAAGCAAAAGGCGTCTACCTAACGCGTTAGAATTTAGGGGATCCCTCTAGCGCATAGCCTCTATATTAGCCTGTCCTTGCACACACTATTGTATGTACCTTTAATATTAAAGCTAATAAGGCTAAGCACCTTTCGCTGCCTTTATGCTTAATATATATGCTCCTGCAGCACTAGCAGCGCTTATTTGGCTAAACGCTTCTTTCTGGCCCCAAAGTGGTTCGTGGGGAGGAGGCTATGCTCCTCTACCATGTACGATATCCTTTCTGCGAGCACTGCTTCTATTATCTTTCTTAGTGTTAATAGTAGTAAGATTAGTCGCCACGCCTTTGCTTTAGTGTAGTTATCTTTTCTAGGCTTTTTTAGGGGGATAATCCTGGCGTTTAACCACTAAGTTAGTAGTTAACCCTTATTAATAGACGTTTAGAACAGGCGCAGTACGTCCTATTTCACTACTAATTATATTTATTTCTATACTCCTGCTAGTAGACCGTCTTCGCTAGGCGCTTTTTATAGTTTTGCCTCGTTTACTGCCCGTTCTATCTCTTCTACGTTTAGCGATAGCATAGGTAGTTGCCTTCTTTAGTGTCTCTCTCCCTCCTCCTTAATTATTTTTAGTAGTAGTAGAAAAAAGATAGAGAGTATCTCCTTCGCTTGCTCTTACGGTCCTTTAGTTATAGTCTTATCTTCCTTAGTTAGGGGCGGGGTTTTGCCGAATTCTGCCTTTTTACCTGGCTAGAGGTATCGGGCGGCTTTCCATATATTGCCGTCTTCTATAAGGAAGTTGTCCTAATAGGACTTTCGCTATCGCCATGCTATATCGTAAAACTATTTTATTGCCTCTTTTACTTTCTCTTCTATAGCTAGGTTAAGTTGGCCAGCCCGACGTTGCGCCCTCGCCTGGTTTCTCTAATACGTGTGTACCCTCCGTAGCTAGGTTAGATCCGACGTCCACCACCTTCTCATATACGGTGATAGCTTTACTATTAGGGTAAGGCTATAGACCGCCTTAAGTACTACCTCTATTAGACGGTCTGCCTAATGTTAAGTATCCCCTATTACTAGTTTAGTAAGTAGTGTCTTTATAATTTTTTATTTTATCTCTTCCTATAGTGCGTTCTTAAAAAGGAGCCTCCCCTCGTCTCTTTAAGGCGGTGTATTTACGTTAAATGTCGTCTCAATCGCGCTGTAATTAGACCTATAGTTAGTCCCGTGTATTCTACATCGTACTAGGTCCTCTACTAGTTCTATAGAAGCAAGCACTAGGTTAATTGTGCTCTCTTAGTCCTTATAGTGCTAAGTCTTTGTGCCGCGCGAAAGTAGGCTTTATAAGTAATTACTATTTATTAAATTAATAATTAGGTCTACCTCTCCCTTTTAATGTATAATTACATTATCTCCTCCCTATAATGCGTCGTGCTAGTTAAAGTCACTAACTAGTATCACATCTATGCGCGTCCGTATACGATTTCATTATTACTAGATTAGGGCATAGAGCGTGCTAATAGAGTCTGCCAGCGCTCGTGCATTCGTGCCCTCTACGTACACCGACACGACTAAGAGGTGTCTATTATAGAGCCGTAGTACCGCTGCCGTAAGGTCTAATAAGTTTACTACCACCTGTTCGGCCTTAATATCTCTTCTAATCTATATTATGCTCCGAATTGGCCATTTACCCTCTTTTTATGTTGTTAGTATAAGCTTTATCTAGTTTGGGTGTCCTATAGGGGTTATAAGTAGTTCGCCTTCCTTGTTCCGTTGTGTGTAGGGCTCCGCAATCGCTAGCACACTATATTACTATAGTTATTTATTATTTATTATACTATGCTATACCACTCTCCGCTTTCCTACATTAAGCTGGAAGATCTGGAGCGGTCTATTTATTACGGCTGGGGTGTAGTATCCAGTAGTTCTTTAAGAAGGATTCGTGGGGCCCTCCGCAAGGTATACACTCTAGGATTTTAGATTAATATTCTCTATAATAGTAACCTGGCACTGCGCACCTTACGCAGGTCTATTACCTTATGCATGTAAAGGCCTTATATCCTAGTTACTAATATTTATAGCATTGCACATGGCCCACGTGGGGCTTAAACTCCCTAGTGTATACTAATTCTCCGTTAATGTGGAAATATTATCCTTAGAGGAGCCACGCCGCTTCGCTGCTTCTCTTTACGTATATAACTATAGATCCGTATGTCTTGCCTGAGTTCTTTTTACTTAGCTAGTTTATCTTTTTGATCTGCACCTCGTTCTCCTCCCCTAAGGCTTACGCAACCTCTTATTATACTTTATTACGCTTATTTAAGACTGCAGTGCGATTCGCGTTATCTATTTATACTAGGTATAGTTAATCGCGGAGGATTCTTGCGCCCCTTACGGTAGTTTTCTATACTACTTTCTTAACCTCCCTTAACTCCTCCTTACTCCTGCACGAAATTCTAATCCTATTAGTATCCCTAGGGTCTTTTACTATCGCTACGCACCGCTATTTTTCTTTACCCTTAATTATCCTAATCTCTTGCTTAATAGCTTCCTAGATCCTCCCTATCTAAGCCTCTTATCTATCTATCTCCTCTACTTTAGAGGTGTCTATCGTGCAGTAGGGCATGTTAGTTATTATTATTAGTGTTGCTATTCTAAAGAGGGTACGCAGGTTACTAAGTTAACTACTTAGTAGCGTGCGTGCTATATCTGCATAAAATAGTAAACTATTAGTTACTATCTAGGTTCTTAACTTGCCTAAAAGTTCTAATAGTTAGGCCCTAGCATCTGTAAGCTATGCCTTAGTGTTAGCTAACTCCTTCGTTATCTCTTTAACCGCTGTCTTAAGCTCTTAGTTGTCTGCTTTTAGTACCAAATTATCTACCCTAAGGTCTTTTAAAGCGCCTAGTATCGCTACTAGCGTTCTCTCTAGGTTTTAGCCTTTAACTCTACGCGCCCTTGTGTGCTCCGCGTTTTTATTTACTACCTTACCTCTAACTAGTCCTTTAGGTATCCTTCTTATACAGTTTAGTTGTGGGGCCCTAGGCGGCTTAAGGTTAACGTAATTATCTTTATTTACGTAACTAGACTTATTTAAATTACTTTCGTGCTACGCGTTCTTATAGTAAAGTTTAGTAGCTTTTATAGTTTTCCTGCGCGTTTAGGCTAATCGGCGCGTCACGCGCGCGTTACTCTCCCCTGTCTCTATTACGCTTCCCTCCCTTATTTGAAAATTCCCTCCTCTTTCTCCACAAATTGAGTTCTCGCTGTTTTCTCTGGCCAGTTAACCCTTATTCTCTACTACCCTTGGTTTTTCTGACCGAAATCGGTTTCTGGTTCCTATCTTCGGTTATTCTGCGCGCACGGTCGCTGGAAAAGCGCTTTACTGAATAGGTATTAGCGCTTTGCAAGGGTGGTACATAAGGCTTGGAAAGTGGCGAAAGCACGAGCTGCGCCACATGTACCTCTACCTACCTGTTCTCTATACATTTTGAAACATTTACAAGGGGGTAACATGAGCGGCAGAACACCCTCCCTGCTAGCGCGGTGGCAATTACCACCTGACAAATGCCCTCGAAAGCGCTAGAACACTGCTTTTGTATATAAAATACCACTTCTAAGGATGTAAAGTATTTATCTCGGCATCTCTTTATTAGGCATCTCTTTATGCCAAACCTCATCCGCCGCCCGCGAAATCGCACCGATGCTGTATACAAGGACCCCCTCAGGCCTCCTGATACTCGACTTACCTACCGTGAGAGAGACCACATTTTCTCTCTGTATCATTTTGGAGGATGGACTCATCTTAAGATTGCGGTAACCCTTCGTCTTTCTCGAGGCACAGTAATAACTGCAATCCGCTCTATGTGCGAGACACCTACAAAGCAGAAAGGACGGAAGCCAAATCTGAATACTCCCCTCCGCCAAAGGCTTGTACGTAGGGCAACACAGGATGCCTTCCATCGTCGCCTTACCTATGAAGAGGTAGCCTCTCTTGAAGGCATTTCTGCATGTAAAAGGTCTCTCACAGTTGCATTTGAGAAGGAGAGGTTTCATCGCCGGGTCACTACAGAGAAGCCTCTTCTTACTGAAAGACATATGCAGACAAGGCTGGCCTTTGCGGAGGCACACAAAGATTGGACAAAAGAAATGTGGAGAAGGGTTGTGTGGACAGATGAAGCTTCCTTCTGTACAGGCGGCTTTGGGACAGTATACGTCACTCGTCTACCTGAGGAGAAATACTTTCCTGCTTTCTGTATACCAAAGTTCAAAGGATATAGCAGTTGGATGGTGCACGGGAGCATCTCTGGGTGGGGAGGTAAAGGCAAGCTAATTGTCTTTGAAAGGGAGTGGGGATCTGTCACGCAATGGGTGTATCAACAAAGGGTTCTTCCTTGGGTATATTACTTGCTGCACTTTACTGCTCACCATCTCTCTAACCCGTAGAGAGTAGCTATCTTGATGGAGGATGGAGCTTCTTCTCACAAAGCAAAGACGACACAAAAGATGCACCAAGAATCAGGAGTTCAATTCCGCTTTGCATGGCCTGCAAACTCCCCTGATTTGAACCCCATTGAGAACGTGTGGAGACTCCTAAAGTATCGCGTTGGCAAGAGGTTCCCTCATACAGATGAGGAGGTAAGGCGTTATGTAGAGGAAGAATGGGAGAAAATAGAGGAGAAGGACTTTCTCAAGTATATTGATGAGATGCCTGCACGAATACAGGCTGTAATCGCTGCAAGAGGTGGCCAAACAAAGTATTCTATACAACCTCACTTGCCATTGCTAATAGTGGTGTTGAGTAACGCTTTGATTGGCGGCGTAGGCTCTCACGTGCGGAGTAAGAGGGAATGTGGAGGTATGCTCCCGCTCGTTTCCTCTGCTTAGCAGCGTGTCGGCCCAATCGCAGACTATGTAGAAGCAAATATAACCAACTATATATCTATTAATTATTAAACGCCAGGTACTAAGGGAGGAGGGAGGGTGAAATTTGCGCAGTATTCGTACGAATTTCTGCAGTGGCAATAAGGTAGTAGGTAGATAGGGGGTATTATCTAGATGCATCGCTTCTTTATAATGCTGCACTTCTTTGTGTAGTGCTTGGCGGCTCGATCGAGTATAGAACCTTTTATCTATACAACCTTACTTACTATTGGTAATAGTGGTGTTAAGTAACGCTTTAATTGGCGGCGTAGGCTCTTACGTGCGGAGTAAAAGGGAATATAGAGATATGCTCCCGCTTGTTTCCTCTACTTAGCAGCGTATTAGCTACTCCTACGCTATTTATTATTATTATTTTAGGTTTAGATTAAGTAGTAAGGTCTAGCCTATAAGGAACTATTTTTGTAGGGTAAATAGTTAATATAGGTTAGTTTTATAATAGCGTCTTACTGCGTCCGAGGACTATCTGCCTAAGGCCTATATCTATTCCACGGTAAGGTATTAATCGTAAGCGTGTTAGGCCGCCCCTTTGTGGAAGCTATGGCCTGTGTAGCCTAGAGCACTTCTGCCGCATCTCTAAAGGCGGGCTAATAGTAGCTATAGCACTCTTGCACGTGTAAAGGCTCTATTATAAAGGTAAAAAAGTAGCTAATTATCCTCTAGCTAGCTCTATAATAGAGGATAGCCCTGGCCCTGTTACGGGAAGTAATTTTAGTCCCGTTATTGTAATGAGGTAAGCGCCCCGCTTACTAAGCCAATACTATGTGACTTCCTCACCTGCACCAAAAGGTACGCACGAGAATACTTAAGCCAAGTATTACTCGTATAGTATAATATATATAGGATATGCTAGGGTCAGCCACTAGCGCTAGTGTTTGATCCTAGCCTAGCCGGAACCTCTATAAGCGAGAGAAGGCCACGTGTTCGACCGTGCCTACCTCGTTATAGTTATAAGAAAGAGTCCTATTATAAGAGGTTTACTATATACTAGCTTAGGCAGGCAGCGTTATATAATACTATAATAACTATATTTATGCTTTTATTATTAAGGTCTATTGTCAGATTGGAAGGGTAATCTGATAAGATGAAAAGATGATAATTAATTAAGATGAATTGAGGTATGAATTGTGTGTGCTTGTCTCTAAGAGGTCTGGGACTTTGCCTTTTATCTTTGGGTTGCCTGCCTAGATATCCCTTGCTTTATTCCTTACTTTATCCTTGTTTTATTCCTTGCTTCATTCCTTGCGTCATTCCTTGCGCGTTGAGCGAGGGCGGAATGCAAGGGCGGAATGTACGGGCGTAAGTGCGCCAGCCTCCTTGCAGATGCAAAGGACCATGTAATCGGACATCTATCTTACTCTATAGAAGATGTAAAACAAAGTAGTCTCTTATTACTAAGCCCGTTACGTAGTGGCAGGTGAGATTTTCCGTACAGAAACGTCTTATATCTTTAAGATCTAAATCTTTATAGGTAAATTTACCTATTCTTAAAAAGCTTATAAAGGCTAGTAAAATTACTATATTTAAATTAATTATATTTACTAGGTGCTCTCCGCTAGATACTCTTTTTAAAAATATATTAATTAACGTATTTCTTATAATTAGTACTTAATTATACCTTAACTTCTTTAGAAATATGTTCTTTACTGTCGGGAGGACTTGTTGCACTAGTGCTAAAAGGAAATACTTGATAACGAGTTACATTGGGTTGATTGATGCTTGTTTTTTCGTTCTATCTACTGAGGAGTGAAGTATATCGCGGGGTATGGAAGCTAGTCCCATATGGGGTTCGCTCCATACACATAGTGTTTTGCAACACGATAGAGGCCTTAATAACTATTAATAGAATGCTCGCTCCTCCGCACACGCACCTTCCTTGTAACATGCCTAAGGCTATTAAAGTTGTTAATCTAACACTAGAAGTCTTTTCTTTCTTAATATTAAATGCGCTAGGTAAAGAGTATCGGCCTTTGCACCTAGCCCTTAACTCGGACTATTACCTTATTACTATTAACAAATTGTTCCAGGGCGCGGTTTAGTAATGCCTTTGTAAAAGCGTCCGCAGGGTTGTCTTCGCCGTTAATCTATTAGATCTCTATAATCTCGCGGCGTTCGTATAACTAGCGCAGTGCTATAATATTAATCATAAGGCGCTTTTCCTTAGTTGTCCCAAGCTTTACAAGGCACTCGTATAAGGAGTACAAGTCTATATAAATAACTAAGGGAACTGCGGGCAGACTAAGGCGCTCTATAATTATTTATAGAGTAGTAGTAATAGCAATGCCTATGTTAAACCCGTTAACTATGCCATAAATCTTAGAGGCTAGTACGCTCCGTGTAACACGCTTACACTTTATTAAGCTATAGTGTATTATATTGCCGCAGATTGTAAAGGTATTATCACTATTTGTGGACTTATTAACAAGCATAAGTATAAAGCCTAGCTACGAGCTAAGGTCCTTATTATTAGCAAAGGAGCTATCCACGAATACTATTAGCTTAGCGTTAATAAGGGTGATAGGTATGTAGCGTAGTCCACGGTTAAGATTCTCCATCTACTATTTAAGGCGCTTATTAAGCGCCTTAATGCATCTATTATAAGTATACAGCTATTAAAGTCCAGTTACGCGTCTAGTGTTAGCATAGTCTTTAGCTTTAATCTAAACTATACCTTCTTAAGCATTTTCTCTTCATGCGCTAAGAATGTGGCTGTTCTAAGCATAAGGGTATTATTAGTCTATATACTAACCATGCTAAAGTTATCTGCGTTACTATTTATTACTAACAAGCCTAGGTTATATATTAACGTAGACATGTCTAGTTCCTTATAGTAATATCTATAGTACGTTGTCCACTAATGGACTCCTGCTTCCGCGATTCTATATAGCGGCTTAATTACATAGAGCAGCGTGCCCTTTGGATATCTAGGTGCTAGCTTAGTGGGGAGGTGTGCCAGTATTATTCTCTTAAGATTTATCTACGCCTGTGGATATGCCTGCGTTATATCGTAGAGCTTAAGATTTATCCTATGTTATACGAGCATAGGTGCTAGGGCTATAATTACACGCTAGCTACAGCGTTAAATAGTTAAAAATTATATTAAGATAGCCTCCTTACTATAGTCCTAGTATCCTTAGATAATAAGATAGAATTTTTTATAAGGCTTAGTTATCTTTCCTTTAACTTCTCGCACTAGACGCGACTTAAATATATAAATTCTATTATGCACTTCCTAATTATATTATTTAAACTTAAACACTCTACGGCCTACTAGGTTACTAATCTCTTAATTATTAGATGCCTTAAAGGGTGCGCTAGGTATTATAATAACTCTATCGTTACGTAGCTTTATAGTAAGCTTAAGGTTAGCCTCTTCCTTCTTAGTAATATAAACGTTTGCCTTCCTCTTATTCTTTAATCTTAGTAGGCGGCCTCTTTTGCGTAGTTACTTTACTAGTAGCACTATCGTATCTATAGGTAACGCGTGCTACTATTACGGCGCATTAGGGTTACTCTAGAGGTAGTCTAGTCTATAGTATAGCTTAATAACTATCGACTAAAATGTTGTCGGGCCATTAACCATGTCGACAGTGACGTTATAGCCGTCTATAGCAGCGATTTTATACAGGCTATTCCATCCATCCTTTTCTCTCTATACTAAAACCTCGCTTTGTAGCGGGAGCGCAAGCATGTCTGCGGTATTAGGTCCGTTACAGGTGTTTAACGTATCCGCAACCTAGCGTTTAGTAGTAAGCTTATATAGTTCTTTTATCGCTTTTTAAATAGCCTCGCTGCGCTTAACTATTAATAGTGACGGTGGTAACTCTATAGTTATACGTAGGTATGCGCCAAAGATAAGTAAAGTTAGAACTAGACCGTTAGGGCCTGCTATATTATTAACAGCTTTTATAGCTATCTAAAGAATTACTTTATTAGACATAGTACTAGCAAGCTTAGCGTAGAGTATATCCCATGCGCGGTGCAGGGGCGCGTGATACCTCTCTATCTTGCTAACGGACTAATGTGCCTCTGTAGGTACTTATTTACATGTAACTCCTATAATCTTTACTTCTACGCGAAATTCTACACTTGCGAAGTTTATGCCTGCGTTATGTGTAAGAATGTCTAGTAGTCCTTAGTAAGTATTAATCCATAATATCCGCAGTGCCTACTATGTCTTCTTAGCTAAAATAGTATTAAGAAACTTTGCGCCTTAAAACGAAGTTGCTAAATCTACTATATATAATATAGGCTTGCTTCTTAAGTACATTACATCTATAAGGATTTCGTAGTTAAAGTAATAGTTATCCTTAAGGGTGAACTTAAAGCGGCGCGGCGTAGAGCTATTAAGTTAATAATAATAATAAAACTTCGTAATTTGCTTAAGAGTTCTTTCTTTAAAGTTATTATAACTAGCATCTTTTAAGAGCCTAGCTAGTCTTATAACAGCTAGGTGTCCAAAACAGGGATAGAGCTATCTTAACTCTATCTTTATGAAAAATACAGTTGCACGCTCTCTCTTATTGAGATAAAACTATAGATATCCCTATTTACGGATTACGGGGATGCGTACATTGCCCTGGACAAGCTCATCTGTAGTGTTGTTAAAGTAGACCTTTAGCCTGTCCATGTCCGCAAGGCATAGCAAGAATAGTGTAGGCGCATCTAGCACCTCAAAGTCGATTTTTCCAATCTCTATCGGAATCTGTGCGGTGCCGATAGACACCGTAACACTGCCTTTTCCGAATTTAATAGACGTTTTTCCTGCCATAGATATGTCTATCGTGACCGTTAGGTCTTCCTGTATGAGTGCGAGGTACTATTCCTTACCAACTGTAGATACATTGGCGGCGCCTGTATTAGGGAGGATTCCTTGGTACACAGATCGCGTGTATCGGTCCTTAATAAGGAATTGCGACGCCGGTGATAACGGTACGTCTCTGCTATATATATCTTCACTAGAGATATAGTGTATAAACACTTAATCTATAAGTTATTACTTTTTAAAAAATTAATGTTCCGCGTAAGTAGTTATAAATTGCTAATTATTAATGTTATACTACTAATCGCTGTTATTGTTATTGTCCTTATAGTTCTTACTACCTTTATACTCTGCAAGGTGCACAGAGAAGTCTGTAGGCAGTAGTGTGCCTATAAAGTAACATGCAGAGAAGAACTGTGTGCAGGCAGCTTTGCGTTTCTTATTAGTATGGTTGGTTAACTAGCAGCCTTCTTTCTAGCAGACAAAGCACTTCTTCTTCCAGCGTAGCGTTATAAATTCACGTTTGCTATCATTACTATTAAAGCGCTAATTGCCTCTATTACCTTAGCCTCTTTGGAATCCGCCTACAAATCCGCCTTTGCCTCTAAATCCTCTTTAAGTTCTTCTATTCCTATTATTATAGCAGTAGTTAAGGTAGTACTAGTCTATAGCAATTATCTCACTCCCTATAAGTATTTGCCTTATTTGCTAACGTGTAAGGTACGTCTTAACTATAGACTATAGGTCTACAAAGAGTCCTTCGCAGATTATAGCTAGCTTAAAGAGTACTATTTTAAGTTCTAGAACTCCCTAGCACGCGTTAATAATAGTTATACATAGGGTATTTTTACCTTTAAAGTTCTTACTAAGCGCGCGTTAGCATAATTATAGCTTATTAAGTAATATCTATAGCACCTTATATAAGCTTTTATTAGGGTTCTCCATGCGCGTACGGGCGAAGGTTATAGTTATTTAGTCTATATAGTAGTGTTAATAGTAGACGTCGTGATTAAAGTGGTTCTTAATTACTGTGTACGCATTAGAAAAGCTGTCACCTCTATCCACAACTTGTATATAGAATATCTCTGCTCGCCTAGTAAGAATACGGGGAAACACAGCGTGGAACTACTCTTTATGGATGTCCACCTGCCAATAAATGCTAAAGAAGATCTTAATTTTATTATTAAGTAGATTATACACATCTCCTGTATATTTCTTATTATTATTCTAAAGCTTAGAGAACTGCGTGATTGTGTTAGCGTTAAGTTAGTCGTTACGGGACCAGCGCGGCGGCATTATTTTATATAAGTTATGTAGTAGCTCTGGTGGTCTGCCTGGTACACCGTTCACAGGTTGTTGTGGAAACGGCGTAATTTCGCGATATGCAATCGCTGGCGGCCGTGTCTGTGTTTATAGTCGCTATTGCTATAATTACGTATCTTATTCCTACTATTACCGAGACTAAGGTTCTCTAAGCGCACCACTCATAAAGTACAGTTATTAACTATTATTACTCTATTTTAGTAGTTAGATTTTATTTATTTAGTGCATTAGTTATAGCTTTTGTGTTTTAGATTAGTTTTAAGCGTCGTGTCCTACTTCGTGCTATTTACTTCGCTATAATTACTTTCGCTACTACCTGTCTTGCTGCGAGTGCTCTAGCTATTATAACTATAGTGCATGTGTACTAGCTAGTAGACTATCCTGCTACAGTTATTGCTACTTAATTATTAAAGGTATCTGTTTTGCGTTCTGCTGGCGCTTGTATGCCCTTAATCGTTAGTCAAATATTTTAGCTTTAAATTCCACAGGGTCCCATTCGGGAGTATTCTTTAGAGTAGATAGATTATAGAGGGAATTAGCAAGCCTTGCGCGATTGTTGCCTGTGTAGACTCCTCTATGCTGTAGGACTATCTTTAGAGATTTTAGTGTATTACGGTTAACCTTATAGAATAGCTCCTTTGTCTATCCTTTAAAATCGTAATAGTAGTCTATACATAGATCGTCGTCCTAGGCTATTAATGCGTTATAATCGCGAATAATTTTAGTAACCTAGGTTATTGCGTGTATCTCGTCTGCGTCTATTAGTATAGGTACGTCCTAGAGAGATGTGTTGACAGATTCTAGCGCCACTAGATATAGGCAGTCTCCTATAAGGTACTTTATAGTATATTTAGCCTAGCGCGAAGTAGCTTCCTAGCGTTTACTTAAGCTATGCTCTAACTAATTATCGCGTAGTTAAGCTTAAGCTTAAGTATTAGTATTATCTACTATACTGTCGCTGCTCTTATTATCTGCTATTATACTAGCGGTGTTAACTTGTTATTAATATAGTTGTCTCGTTAGTTAGTTGTTTCCGACGTGTGTTAGTGTACGTAACTAGGTTGTCTAGAGACGTTTGTATAGTAAATTATAATACGTTACTAACGCGCTCTGTGTCCGCGGATTAGCCTAAACTAGTAGCTTTAGAGGTTAGTTAAGAGTGCTTTATATTATCTCTGCCTTACTCTATTCTTAGCACAGTCTGTATTAACCCGAGATTTTTTACGTTAGGTTATTAATAGCCTATCTCTTTTTCCTTACTGTCTGTGATAGCTTCTCGCGATTACTAATTAGTGTTAAGAGGACTTATTGCACTAGTGCTAAAAGGAAATACTTAATAATAAGTTACATTGGGTTAATTGATGCTTGTTTTTTCGTTCTATCTACTAAGGAGTGAAGTATATCGCGGGGTATGGAAGCTAGTCCTATATGGGGTTCGCTCCATACACATAGTGTTTTGCAACACGATAGAGGCCTTAATAACTATTAACAGAATGCTCGCTCCTCCGCACACGCACCTTCCTTGTAACATGCCTAAGGCCGTTGAAGTTGTTAATCCGACATTTACGCCTTATATAAGCCTTTAGATATAACTACTATTAAATACATTAACTAGAAGGTTAAGATCTATATAAATTAATTATAAAGCTATAATATAACTCTAGATTATTATACTATTAATTTGGTCTTATAGTAAGAGGTTACTACTATTTACCTATTTTATTATTTAATAATTAAGGCTAGTGCGCGTTACTAGTTATTTTAAGAAATTATTTAGTGTATAAAACTACTTATAAAACTTAATTACTAAGCTATAGTTTTATTTTATATTAGGCTTAAGGCCTACCTATAGTAGCTTAGCGTATAGGTAAGACTTAGTTACTAATTATATAAGCTTAATAAACTCTAGGGGTAGTTTAATAGGAAGGGTATTTACTAGTTTTTAGTAAAATTAGCTATAAAGGGCTAGTTAAATTATAATAAAATATTAGTAACAGTATTATCCCGCGTTAAGATCTATTATAAGTATAAGGTAACGTCTATTGCTACAGCTTATATAAGGATTTCGCGGAGGTAATCTATAGAGGCCTGTCCTTAGGTAGTTCTATCCTTTAGGCTGGTCTCTGCTATTGTGTTATTTATATAGATAATCACCGTGCTATGCGCCTAGTTTTTACCTCAGAGCTTAAAGGCTAGCTTAATTACGCGAATCTCTAGTGTGTTTATTTAAAGACTTTATTTATCTTACTTAAGTTTATATAAGAAGGCGTGCTATTACAGCACCTTTTTTAAATAAAACTACTAGTCCCCCTATATAAGATTACTTATATCCTATAAAGCGCTTATTACTCTATTTAATGCGTTAGTAAAAAGATAATAGATAAGGCAGCTAGTATTATTAAATAGCTATATTTTATTAAACTATAGTAGTAGGTCTCTTTACTAAGTTAGGTCTTTAGTTATACCTTTAGTAAGTAGGCGAAAGCTTCTAGGCTTCACGAATATAGCTATATAATCTTATAATTATTTTAAGAACGTACGTCCTAGCGTAATAACTTAGCTATAGAAACTAAAGAATCTAGCTATCTTATAGGCTTATAATTATATAAGTCTATTATTAGCAAGCGCTATTAAGACTAGCTAAATTACCTTATTAAGTTTTCTTTTAGAAAGGTAAGCTATTATAAAAATTATATTAATTTTAACTCTTAAGCCTTTTATAGTAGTACTTATAGTATCTTTAGTGCTATTATAGCGTAAGCCTAGCACGTTAGTAATTATATTATAATTTTTATTAATTAATTAAAGTACTTCCTCTACTAGTGTTGCTAACGGCTTAAAGACGTATATAAAGTTATCTAAATAATATATAAGGTACTTTTATCTAAGGTGTAATTAGAGCACCTAATAGAAGCCTTTTATAAATAAGTTAAATAGGAAGGGTACTATACATAGGCTAAAGGGGTGGTAGTTCTCGTAGTAGAACTAGCCTTGCTACTAGAAGCCTAGTAGCTATCGTTAGTGTGGTACTACTAGTATTATCCTAAAGGCGTCCTTAAGGTCCTTTTTAATAAGAAGGGCTCCTCTACCTACGTGGCGTACTAGCTTAAAAATGTCTTCTACTATAGTATAGTGTAGTATAGCAATATTAAAGTATATCTAGTTATTAACTAAGTTACCTATAAGATAAGAGAGATAATATATTCGTTTTTATCCTTTATTTACTTTAGGTACTAGTCTAAGTAGGGAGCTTGTCGGATTAACAACTTCAACGGCCTTAGGCATGTTACAAGGAAGGTGCGTGTGCGGAGGAGCGAGCATTCTGTCAATAGTTATCAAGGCCTCTATCGTGTTGCGAAACACTATGTGTATGGAGCGAACCCCATATGGGACTAGCTTTCATACCCCGCGATATACTTCACTCCTCAGTAGATAGAACGAAAAAACAAGCATTAATCAACCCAATGTAACTCGTTATTAAGTATTTCCTTTTAGCACTAGTGCAACAAGTTTTCCTAACACTAATTAGTAATCGCGAGAAGCTATCACAGACAGTAAGAAAAAAGAGATAGGCTATTAACAACCTAACGTAAGAAATCTCGGGTCAATGCAGACTGTGCTAAGAACAGAGCAAGGTAGAGATAACACAAAGCACTCTTAACCAACCTCTAAAGCTACTAGTTTAGGCTAATCCGCGGACACAGAGCGCGTCAGTAACGCATTATAATTCACCGTATAAATATTTCTAAACAACCTAGTTACGTACACCAACACACGTCGGAAACAACCAATCAACGAGATAACCACATTAACAACAAGTTAACACCGCTAGTATAATAGCAGATAACTAGAGCAGCGACAGCGTAGTAAATAATACTAATACTTAAGCTTAAGCTTAACTACGCGATAATTAGTCAGAGCATAGCTTAAGTAAACGCCAGGAAGCTACTTCGCGCTAGGCTAAATATACTATAAAGTACCTTATAGGAGACTGCCTATATCTAGTAGCGCTAGAATCTGTCAACACATCTCTCTAGGACGTACCTATACTAACAGACGCAAACGAGATGCACGCAATAACCTAGGTTACTAAAATTATTCGCGATTATAACGCATTAATAGCCTAGGACGACGATCTATGTGTAGACTACTACTATAATTTTAAAGGATAGACAAAGGAGCTATTCTACAAGGTTAACTATAATACACTAAAATCTCTAAAGATGGTCCTATAGCATAGAGGAGTCTACACAGGCAACAACCGCGCGAGGCTTGCTAATTCCCTCTATAATCTATCTACTCTAGAGAATACTCCCGAATAGGACCCTGTGGAATTTAAAGCTATAATATTCGACCAACGATTAAGGGCATACAAGCGCTAGCAGAACGTAAAACAGACACCTCTAATAGCTAAGCAGCAACCACTATAGTAGGATAGTCCACTAGCTAGTACACATGCACCGTAGTCACAGTAGCCAGAGCACTTATAGTAAGACAGGCAGCAGCGAGAGTAATTATAGCAAAGCGAATAGTATAGAGTAGGACACGACGCTTAAAACTAATCTAAAACACGGAAGCTATAACTAATGCACTAGATAGATAAAATCTAACTACTAAGACAGAGTAATAATAGTTAATAACTACACTTCATAAGTGGTGCGCTTAGAGAACCTTAGTCTTGGTAATAGTAGAAATAAGATGCGTAATCATAGCAATAGCGACTACAAACACAGGCACGGCCGCCAGCGATTACATATCGCGAAATCACGCCGTTTTTACAACAACCTGTGAACGGTGTACCGGGCAGACCACTAGAGCTACTACATAACCCGTATATGACACTGCCGCCGCGCTAGTCCCGTAATAACTAACTTAATGCTAACACAATCACGCAGTTCTCTAAGCTTTAGGACAATAATAAGAAATACACAGGAGATGTGTATGATCTACTTAATAATAAAATTAAGATCTTTTTTAGCATCTATTGGCAGGTGGATATCTATAAAGAGCAGTTCCACGCTGTGTTTCCCCGTATTCTTACTAGGCGAGCAGAGATGTTCTATATACAAGTTATAGACAAAGGTGACAGCTTTTCTAATGCGTACATAGTAATCAAGAACCACTTTAATCACAACGTCTATTATTAACACTACTACACAGACTAGATAACTACAACCTTCGCCCGTACGCGCATGGAGAACCCTAATAAAAGCTTATATAAGGTGCTATAGATGTTGCTTAACAAGCTATAATTATGCCAACGCGCACTTAGTAAGAACTTTAAAAGTAAAAATACCTTATATATAACTATTATTAACGCGTGCTAGGGAGTTCTAGAACTTAAAATAGCACTCTTTAAGCTAGCCACAATCTACGAAGAACTCTTTATAGACCTATAGTCTATAGTTAAGACGCACCTTGCACGTTAGCAAATAAGGTAAATACTTATAGAGAGTAAGATAATCGCTATAGACTAGTACTACCTTAACCGCTACTATAACAATAGGAATAGAAGAACTTAAAGAGAATTTAGAGGCAAAGGCGGATTCGCAGGCGGATTCTAAAGAGGCTAAGGTAATAAAGATAATTAGCGCTTTAATAGTAATAATAGCAGACGTGAATTTACAACGCCACGCTGGAAGAAGAAGTGCTTTATCTACTAGAAAGAGGGCTACTAGTTAACTAACCATACTAATAAGGAACGTAAAGCTACCCGTACATAGTTCTTCTCCGCATGTTACTTTATAGGCACACTATTGCCTGCAGACTTCTCTGTGCACCTTGCAGAGTATAAAGGTAGTAAGAACTACAAGGACAATAACAATAACAGTAATTAGCAGTATAACATTAATAATTAGCAATTCATAACTATGTACGCGGAATATTAATTTTTTAAAAAGTAATAACTTATAGATTAAGTGTTTATACACTATATCTCTAGTAAAGATATATATAGCAGAGACGTACCGTCATCACCAGCGTCGCAATTCCTTATTAAGGACCAATACACGCGATCTGTGTACCAAGGAATCCTCCCTAATACAGGCGCCGCCAATGTATCTACAGTCGGTAAGGAACAGTACCTCGCACTCATACAGGAAGACCCAACGGTCACGATGGACACATCTACGGCAGGAAAAACGTCTATCAAATTCGGAAAAGGCAGTGTTACGGTGTCTATCGGCACCGCACAGATTCCGACAGAGATTGGAAAAATCGACTTTGAGGTGCTAGATACGCCCACACCGTTCTTGCTATACCTTGCGGACATGGACAGGCTGAAGGTCTACTTTAACAACACTACAGATGAGCTCGTCCAGGGCAATGTACGCATCCCCGTAATCCGTAAATAAGGACATCTATAGTTCTATCTCAACAAGAGAGAGCGTGCAACTGCATTTCTTACAGAGATAGAGTTAAGACAGCTCTATTACTGTTTTAGACACCTAGCTATTATAAGACTAGCTAGGCTCTTGAAAGATGCTAGTCACAATAACTTTAAAGAAAAAACTCTTAAGCAAATTATAAAGTTTTACTATTATTATTAACTTAATAGCTCTGCGCCGCGCCGCTTTAAGTTCACCCTTAAGGACAACTATTACTTTAACTACAAGATCCTTATAGATGTAATATACTTAAGAAGCAAGCCTACATTATATATAGTAGATTTAGTAACTTCGTTTTAAGGCGCAAAGTTTCTTAACGCTATTTTAACTAAGGAGACATAGCAAGCACTGCGGATGTTATGGATTAATACCTACCAAGGACTACTAGACATTCTTACACATAACGCAGGCACGAACTTCGTAAGTGCAGAATTTCGCGCAAAAGCAAAGATTATGGGAGTCACATGCAAACAAGTACCTACAGAGGCACATTAGTCCGTTGGCAAGATAGAGAGGTATCACGCGCCCCTACACCGCGCATGGGATATACTCTACGCTAAGCTTACTAGCACTATATCTAATAAAGTAATTCTTTAGATAGCTGTAAAAGCTATTAATAACACAGCAGGCCCTAATAGTCTAGTCCTAACTTTACTTATCTTTGGCGCATACCCACGTATAACTATAGAGTTACCGCTGTCACCGTCAATAGTTAAGCGCAGCGAGGCTATTTAAAAAGCGATAAAAGAACTACGTAAGCTTATTACTAAACGCTAGGTTACGAATGCGTTAAACACCCGTAACGGACCTAATACCGCAGACATGCTTGCGCTCCCGCTACAAAGCGAGGTTTTGGTATAGAGAGAAAAGGATGGATGGAATGGCCCGTATAAAATCGCTGCTATAGACAGCCATAACATCACTATCGACATGGTTAATGGCCCGACAACATTTCGGTCGACAGTTATTAAGCCGTACTATAGACTAGACTACCTTTAGAGTAACCTTAATGCGCCGCAATAGCAGCACGCGTTACTTACAGATATAATAGTGCCGCTAGTAAAGCAACCACGCAAAAGAGGCCGCCCACTAGGATTAAGGAATAAGAGGAAGGCAAACGTTTACATTACTAAGAAGGAAGAGGCCGACCTTAAGCTTGCTATAAAGCTACGTAATAATAGAGTTATTATAATACCTAGCGCACCCTTTAAGGCATCTAATAATTAAGAGATTAGTAACCTAGTAGGCCGTAAAGTATTTAAGTTTAAATAATATAATTAGGAAGTACATAGTAGAATCTATATATTTAAGTCGCGTCTAGTGCGAGAAGTCAAAGGAAAGATAACTAAGCCCTACAAAAAATCCTATCTTATTATTTAAGGATACCAGGACTATAGCAAAGAGGCTATCTTAACGTAATTTCTAACTATTTAACGCTGTAGCTAGCGTGTAATTATAGCCTTGGCACCTATGCTCGTATAATATAGGATAAATCTTAAGCTCCGCGACATAACGCAGGCATATCCACAAGCGTAAATAAATCTTAAGAGAACAATACTAGCACACCTCCCTACTAAGCTAGCACCTAGATATCCAGAGGGCACGCTGCTCCATGTAATCAAGCCACTATATAGAATCGCGGAAGCAGGAGTCCATTAGTAGACAACGTACTACAGACATCACTATAAGGAACTAGACATATCTACGTTAATATACGACCTATGCTTATTAGTAATAAACAGCAACGCAGATGACTTTAGCATGGTTAGTATATAGACTAATAATACCCTTATGCTTAGAATAGCCACATTCTTAGCGCATGAAGAGAAAATGCTCAAGAAAGTATAGTTTAGATTAAAGCTAAAGACTATGCTAACACTAGACGCGTAACTAGACTTTAATAGCTACACACTTATAATAGATGCTAGCAACATAGACAACTACAAAGCAACCCTGAACCTTAAGCAAAAGGGACAAAGAGGAAAGATTAAGCTTATAAACATTAATACTCCTAATTACGCGTAATAGTACACTAAACAGCGCGCTCGCGGGGCGTACATCGCATTAATATATTAACTAGAAGCGTCTTTTAACTTATTTATAGTAGCTTAAGCGTAGCAACTGTCTAATAAGGATATTAAGGCGCTTAACAAGCGCCTTAAATAGCAGATAGAGAATCTTAACCGTAGACTACGCTACATACCTATCACCCTTATTAACGCTAAGCTAATGGTATTCGTGGACGGCTCTTTTACTAATAACAAGGACCTTAGCTCGTAGCTAGGCTTTATACTCATACTTATTAATAAGTCTACAGATGGTAATAATACCTTTACAATCTACGGTAATATAATACACTATAGCTTAATAAAGTGTAAGCGTGTTACACGGAGCGTACTAGCCTCTAAGATCTACGGCATAATTAACGGGTTCGACATAGGCATTATTATTACTACTACTCTATAGATAATTATAGAGCGCCTTAGTCTGCCCGCAGTTCCCTTAGTCATTTATATAAACTCGTACTCCTTATACGAGTGCCTTATAAAGCTTAGGACAACTAAGGAAAAGCGCCTTATAATTAACATTATAGCACTGCGCTAGTTATACGAACGCCGCGAGATTATAGAGATTTAATGGATTAACGGCGAAGACAACCCTGTAGACGCTTTTATAAAGGTATTACTAAACCGCGCCCTGGAACGATTTGTTAATAGTAATAAGGTGACAGTCTGAGTAAAGGGCTAGGTGTAGAGGCTAATACTCTCTGCCTAGCGCATTTAATATCGAGAAAGAAAAGACTTCTAGTGTTAGATTAATAACTTTAACGGCCTTAGGCATGTTACAAGGAAAGTGCGTGTGCGGAGGAGCGAGCATTCTGTTAATAGTTATTAAGGCCTCTATCGTGTTGCGAAACACTATGTGTATGGAGCGAACCCTATATGGGACTAGCTTCCATACCCCGCGATATACTTCACTCCTCAGTAGATAGAACGAAAAAACAAGCATCAATCAACCCAATGTAACTCGTTATCAAGTATTTCCTTTTAGCACTAGTGCAACAAGTCCTCCCGACAGAGCTATAAAATAGGAAGTCTTTATTATGCTAAAAAATCTTTCCTAACTATAAATCTATATCTAGCTACTAAGTAATTACGTCTAGATCTTTATAGGCTAATAATAGATTTTTTTTAAAATAATTAACTTATAGTCTTCTTTATACCTAATCTACGCGCCGTATTTTAGGATATTATATAAAATTACTAATAAGCTATTTAGGTAGCCTTTTAGAGCTTTTAGCTAGTTATTAGGTTTTAGCGGTAAAGGTAATTATTTTAAAAGAAGGTATAAAGGATTATAAACATTAAATTATAAGTACGTATTTACCCTTAGGCGCTTAGTAATAGTTATACTTACTTATTTAAAAATATTATATTAACTAAATAAGCGGCGCTATCTTGGCGCAGGTTTCTATTTTTTATAGTTAATTATACTATAGTTAGTGTCGGGAGGACTTGTTGCACTAGTGCTAAAAGGAAATACTTAATAACGAGTTACATTGGGTTGATTGATGCTTGTTTTCTCGTTCTATCTACTGAGGAGTGAAGTATATCGCGGGGTATGGAAGCTAGTCCCATATGGGGTTCGCTCCATACACATAGTGTTTCGCAACACGAT
>ML976712.1:21597-99421 GCA_010015655.1 Bimuria novae-zelandiae CBS 107.79
TCGGACCTATTTCGGATCCATCAGACCGACGGTCAACCTATGGCAGTTATGTGCTAGCTAGCCATCTGGGAAGAGGTGTATTTAGAGGAGCTTGGGGCCTTTGTAGTTCAGTACCGTTTCCGTATCCTTTCGTACCAGGCCTATAGGCACTTAATTCATTCGAGGCTACATTCTTATACACGCACTCCCACATACCTCTGCTAGGAGATACGCCAACATCGATCCTTTGAGTGACCTGCGCCGATACACTTATCACTTTTTCCTTTAAGGCTATTTAGCTCTTAGAGCGCATTACTATTATAGTTAAAAAAAATTCTAACTTTCTTTAAATTTATGCTACTAATTTTAAAGCATTCTATTAAGAGTGTAAAAACCTTTTTATAAGTTCTTTTTAAATAATAAAGCTATTTTTTAAGACTAATATCGTATGGCTCTTTAGTAAGTTCGTAGTAGTAGATAAAGATATTATAATAGATAGTTTCTAGATAATAGATAATATTCTCGCGGGAGCTAATATGCCTACTTAAGCCTACTAGGGCTTACGCTAGTAGCTTTAGGCTATTATAATTAAAGAGTGCCTAAGTAAGGAGGATAATAGCTTCCCTAACCCTAATAGTATATTAGAGAGCGGAGAAGTAGACCTAAATATTATTAAAAAAGATTTTATTATTTTTTTTGTAGCTAAAAATTTTTTTTTTGTTTCTCTTTTCTTCTTGCTTTAGTTTACTTTTAAGGCTTCCTTCTTTTATAAGGGTTATCCCTTACTACTATAGAAATTATTTAGCCCCTTTATTATCCTTAGTAGTTTTAAAAGTTTTTTAGGTTACTTTTTTAGAATTATTTCTTAACTTCCTTCCTTAATACTTAATTTTATTTTTTAATAATATTATTCTTACCTTTATCTTAGACACCTTTATTTAGCTAAGTTTTTTAACTTAGTAAGATAGGTATCGTAGAGCCTCCTTTAGGCCCTAATAGAAGCTAATTTAGGGGATATCGCGATAGAATCTTATTAAGAGTTTTTTTATTATAATTTTAATATAGCTTAGTAAACTTTTTTTAATAATTTAATATAGTAGCTTAGTTAAGGTTCTTATAAGGTTCTTAAGTTCTTTAAAAGTAGTTTTCTTACTATACTAAGTATTCTACCCTTTTACCTCTACGGGACTAGCGTTTTTTATATATATTAACTATACCATACTCTTCTTCTCCCTTTTTTATTATAATTGCTTCGGGCTAGGCGTTATTAGTGGTTTAGCTAAAGAGAGGGTTTAATAAGGCTAACTTTAGCCTATTTACGTAGAACCTTAGGTGCATATTTGGCGGGATATTTAGTTCTACTACGTAAGAGTTTATTACTTTTTTTTATAATAAATTTTTTTTACTTTTAGTTAAGCTTCTTACTTAAATATTAGTTTTAGAGATAGTTTTTATACTTTAGGTATACCTTATTTCTTTCCTTTAAAATTAAAGTATTTTTATATTAACAGTTTGCTAGGCACTCTTATTATTATTAGACTATTATTATTTTTACCTAAGTAATATTAAAAACTTTTTTAAACTTTTTTATTATTGCCTTCGCGGCCTTCTTTACGTTAGTTCTAAGCTATAAGGCTAATCTCTATGCCTTAAAGTTCTTAACTAGTTTAACGTTCTAGCTATAAGATAGGAAAAATAGACTAACTCTTATTAATATAGCTTTTCGCCCTTTAATAGCTATCTAGGCTATAGGAAGCTACTTTATCTAATTATCTTATTATTAGTTATAGTACGCCTAGAGGTAGGCTTTAAGGATAAAGTTTATTTATTCTATTTACTTATCTATCTCTAGGTGCTTTACTATAGACAGTCTTTGATTAATATCTACTTATTTATAGAGTATAGTCTAAAATTCGCTTACGAATTGTCCCCCGCGGTCTAATATAATAGAGGAGGGAAAGAAGTAGTCTACTACTTAGTATTAAAAAAATGCTATTATAACTATAAATATATTAAAATTTAGGAGACTAATAAACTTAGGATTTTTACTAAGTCTATTTATAATTATTATAATATTTGTGTAGCTATTACTCTTAGATAAAGTAATAATAAAATCTATTATAATATCCTTCTATCCTTATTTAGGTAGTAATAAGGGCTTTAGTAGGCCCTATTTTACTTCTCTTTATAGTTTAGTTCTTTTATAGATATTATAGTTCTTAATATACTGTCTTACTTAATTAGACATCCTTAAGAAGAAGTAGTCTTAAGTAAAAATTTTATAAGTATTTTTTTATCCTAAGTATCTTAAAGCTAGGGAGCTATACGCGACCGCTATTAGCTTTATTTATAAAATTTTAATTTTAGTATTTATTATCTTAACCTATAGCGTAGGTACCCTTAGTTATATATACTATATTCTAAGATACTAATAGATAACTTCTGCCTATGTTTAAACTTCTTAAGCCTATTATTAATATAAATCTTTATTTAATTATACGCGCTATCTTTATCGCGTTCTACCTCTTACTATATAGTGTTAAAGTCTAGTTCGCGTTGCTTAGTAGGGCTATCGCCTCCTTAAAGGGCTAATATAGGTAGTTTAAAGTATATTAGGTAAGCAAGCACTAGGTTCTTGTCTACTTTAGTATAATTAGGTTCCTCTATAGTAATAGATATTTAGGGGACAAAAGATTTTAAGCTATTTCTTTTAGTAGTCTTTTAAATAAGTATAAAGTATCTTAACTTTAATTTATTATCTTTATTATCCTTTAGTAAGTTTTAGTCCCTTTAAGAGAGAGCGTTCGCCCTAGAGTTTACTAACTCTAGTCTATATATAAATATTATATTAATATAGCTAAGTATATTTATCTACTAAACGTATTATTCGTCTAACCTTTATTTAGTAGTAAAATATGTAAGATTTTTATAATTAGTGTAGACCGTAAGGTGCTTTACTACTTAATATATATAGTTTTATTTATTTACGTATTTAATAACTATAAGTATCTCTTTATCGTGGATAGCGTAGTTACATTCTGCTAAGCTATTCTTCGCTAAGAAGTAAGCTACTAGGCGTAGAATCCTATTATTATTATACTAAGAGAAGTATTTTCTAATTAACTAGCTAAAGGCGTCTACTTTTAGTACTAATTCTTATTTAAGATTAAAGTAGGCTAGCGCGGGGTCTGTTTAGAACGCTATCTTTAGGAAGTTAAATATATGCTACTACTCTTATCCTTAGATAAATTCTACTCTTTTACTAATAAGCTTTATAAGGGGGCTAACTATACTAGAAAAGTTTTATATAAATCTTTAATAAAAGTTCGCGAAGCCTATAAAGCTTTAAACTCTTTTTATTAAAGTTAGTAGCTTTTATTTTTAAATTATTTATATTTTATCTAAATTTATACTTACGTCCTTATTAACTTTTATAATAAATTTAAGGTACTTAGTCTTTTTAATGTAGAACTTAAATTTTTTTATATTTAAGTGTAGTCCTGCGGCCCCTAACTTTTAGATTATAGTATATACTTTTTCTTTATAGTCTTTTTAGCTACTACTAAAGAAGATAAGAATATTATTTATATACGCTAAGTAGTAGTTATTAAGGTGCTCCTTTAGCACCTAGTTAATATACCGCTAAAATATACTTAGTGCGTTAGCTAGGCTAAAAAGAACTACTAACTACTTATAAAAACTAAATTAAGTTCTAAACGCTGTCTTTTATTTCTTATCTTTTATTATTTAAAGCTTATAGAAGACTTAAATTATATTAAGTTTACTAAACTATTTAGCCTTCGCGAGGAGCTAAAGGATTTTATTAATTAATAGTAAAAGGTACTAATCCTTCTTTAAGATAGTATTTAAGACTTAATAATTAATGTAAAGGCGTAGTCCTTTACTAGATTTTTTAGTAAATAATACTAGGGTAGTAGCGCTAGACTGTTAGGATCCGAGATCCCAGGAAGGCTGTGCCGGTTTTGTACTTAACCCCTCGTTTCTTTCGCTATAAATGATTAGTTATTCCGCGACTACGCTGCATGGCGCTAAGTCACGTGGCTGCTCTGTAGAGAGCGCTCGCCAACGAGCGCTCGCCAGCGAGCAGTCTGGACCACGTATATATAGGAACGCGATAATAGTCTTCTATTATCGTGTTTAACCTGTTTATTAATCCATCGTTTGGATCTAAATAAGCAACCTTATTAATTTAATTATGCTATACACACCTTTAATACTAACACCCTAGTAATAAGCGTAAGCTATTACTATACACCCTTTCCGTCCTACTAGTACTCTTGCCCGAGAACTAACTATAGCCCTTAGGGACTAGCTACCCCTAGGGATCTTAACATAGACTTACTTACCTAAATAAAGCTTTTATTTAAGTATTTAGTAAGCTTTTTTTAAAGGACGAGCAACTCTTCGCGAGACATATTAAATAAAGGGCTATAGAGAATCTTTAGGGTCTTACTATCTTTTTCTACGAGAGGGATAAAAAGATCTACTTTAGGTCTATAGTACGGGGGGAGCTTGTTAGCTTATTTTCTATAAAAGATACGCTATAAGTCTTTAAAAGCTTTTGGTAATAACTTTTATAGGTTTACTTTTAGCTTGCGGGTTAACGCCTTTTATATATTTTTTATTAATATAGAAAATACCTTAGCCTTATTTTCTAAGCGTTAATTACGCTAATCTAGGGCTATAAAGGCTATAGCTAATACCTTTTAAGGCTTTATAAATAGTTTTTTACTATTTTAATCACGAATGCAAGTGCCTAAACTTTTAATCTAAATTAATTTCTTTACTAGGGCTAGTTTAACCCTATTCTTTTTTATTTAGGTTAGGCCGAGGATTAGATTGTACGACCCGTTATTAAGTAAGATACATAGTTACACTAGTTTTATATAGCTATTAATATTTACTTCTAGTTAGACTACTTCGCGTACGAAGAGTTATATGCCTCTAATACTAATAACCTCTTATAAATAGGGTAGATTCTTACACTATAGGTAGGCTTTTATTATAAGTTTTTTTAATATAAATTTAAAAATTAAATAACTTAAATTAATTATTATTAATATAAATATAATATTATTAATAAGCGAGCATACTATTATTAGTATTAAGTCTAGCTATAGCCTTTAAAAGTTATTAAAACTTATTTTTAGCCTTTCTCTTACTTTTACCTTCTAGCAGTGACTATTACTAAAAGGACTTAGTTTTCTAAATTAGTAAAGGCTATATTAAATTCTTTATTAAAAAAAATTTTAGTAGTAGGTGTAGCGGCGCAAACTTATACTAGTTTTATTATAAGTAAAAGTTTATACTACTTTACGCGGTGTTTCGTATTTTTATAATAAAAATAAGAGCTATTCTTCTTACAGATTTCTATTACCTTGCGCGATACCTACGTGGCTTATTTTTAAGTATTACTAGACCTATATTCTATAGCTTTATCTATTGCTTAGTGTCTTTTATCTTGGCTTCGTTGGCCGGACATCCTTCTAGGGTTAGCTTAGGTAGGTTCCTAATCTATCTCGTCTAGCGCCCTATTTTTAGTAGAAAACTATAGTAACTATAATATATTTTAAAAAAGGTTTTTTTAATCTTATTAACTCTCTTCTAGACCCTTTACAGGTCCTAATTATTATTTATATTTACTATAACTATTTAGTCCTATAAGTCTTTATAGAGGCTTTAAAGTTATAGATTTTTTAAAATCTTTTAATTATACTCCTTAGCTTCTATAGCATAGTTATTAAAGTTAAGATTAAAGTTACAAAGCTTCTAGTTTCTTTATTATATTATAAGTAAGTAGTTACGCGCGATTTCTTCTACTAGATAATTATAAAAGTTATAGTCTAGTAGCTTCTAGAGGTTAGCTTTAGTATATTTTAGATAGTAGTCTAGGTATATAATTCCTACCGTTGCTACACGTCCTATTAATTAACTAATAATATATTTAAATATATTTTTAAGGTAGTCCTTAACCTCAAGGAGTTTATATTATATTACTATCTTAAAGTAATAGTAATCTTATTATTTACTATTAAAGTAAGCTAAATTAAGAATCTTAGGACGGTAGCTTCTTCCTTAGTTTAAGATAAGCTCTACTATTAATCTCTTTAGTAGCTCTACCTATTAATCTACTTTTAATAGCTAATTTATGCTTTTTATCTTTTAGGAGTATTATTATATTATTAAGGGTTTTTAGCGCTTCCTTACTATTTCTTTAGTTAGTCCTCTTACTCTTTATAGTAGAGTTTAAAGGGTGTCCTAAAGGTTAATAAGTGCTTTAACCTTAGGAATTATTATATTTTATTCTTATTAGCTCCTAATACTTAGAGTTTAATTAAAATAGGAAGGCTATTTTTTTTATTTCTTTAGCTA
The DNA here is from genome assembly GCA_010015655.1 of Bimuria novae-zelandiae CBS 107.79. Taxonomy (NCBI): domain Eukaryota; kingdom Fungi; phylum Ascomycota; class Dothideomycetes; order Pleosporales; family Didymosphaeriaceae; genus Bimuria; species Bimuria novae-zelandiae. Next base: position 27,970 of record ML976712.1, read on the forward strand.
TTATTTTTTTTATAAGCTAATAGCTCGCTGCGCATAATTATTTACGCCAAGATATGAACCTTTAGTAAAAGATCTTATTCTTATTTCTATAACTTCTTTATTTAGTAAAGATAGTCTTGCTAGCGTTAAGTATCTATTAAGACTCCTTTTTAATTATTTGCTAGGGAGGGTTTTATCTCCTTATAGGTCTAGGCGTTACCTTTATAGTATTTATCTATATAAGTCCTTTAACTTCGTGTGCTACTTTGTAGCTTTAGTTTATAATTATATTTAAAATCTACTTATCCCGCGACGGATAAAAGTAATTAAATTTAATATAAAGGACTAGGTGCTTAAGGAGCTAAAGGTGCTAGAAAAATACTTATATATTTAATAAAAAGTCTAAAGTTAAACTTTAGGCGTTAAACTTATATATCTAGGATTCGTATAACTGAGGGTTAAGGATCTGAGGCAACAACTGGGCGTAGTCCATTACACTTATATATAAAAAATAGTAAATTAAATTTTACGTATAAATAATAATAATTGTCTTATTAGTAAGCTTTAGGTATTATATTATAATAAGCGCTAATTATATATTACTATTATAATTAGTGAAAAGCTAAAGGTTTAGAGAGCTAATATAGTAATACTAGAGTAGTTACGCGCATTTTTAAAGCTATATTATAACGTAATAGTAGCTTAATATATATAAAAAATATATAATATAAATAAGGCTAGCGCTACTCTAGGGATATATACTAATACTAGAATACTCTTCAATAGCTAGAAGAGGAAGACTTATATATAATTTCTAATAAATTATAAGTAGGTCTCTATAACTATATATATTAGTAATCAGATAAAAGCCACGCTACGTAGTTATTTTAAAAGCTAGAGCTTATATATAATATAGTTCTTCTTATTCTACACAACTTCTAAGAATAGATAGATATTAAAAGTAATAAATAGGCTTTGTAAATGGGTTTGATCGTAATGATCACAGTTGGGTCTAATATTACGATCACGAATCCCACAGGAACGAAGGAACCAGACAATTACGCCAAGAGGGTTATTATTGGCAAAATCACTAGGCCGAAGGAATACAAAGAAGCACAGGGCAGCTTAGGTTAGTAGTTACGTAATAGGGTCCAACATAATGCGAGATCCTATAAGACCTTAAAGGTCCTAGGGATCTTAGGATTTTAGCGGGACTATAATAATAATTCTAATAATAGTAAGGGCTAGAATAAATAGTATATAGTTTAATAATTTTTTTATACCTTTCCTACTCCTTATAGTTAACTTAATATACTATAAGTATATCTCTTGTAATAGATTAGTAAATTTCTTAGTTAGTTATTCTATAGTTTATTATAGAATTAGATTATTTATAAACCTAGTGTTGCTGCTATTACTCTTGACTACTAAATATCTATAAGGCGCTTTACCCTTAACCTATCCTCTCCTTACCCGGAACAGACTTAGGTACGTATAGCCCTTGTAACATCTAACTAAGCCGAATACTAAAATTCTAAACTTTAAACTCTCTATAACTTTATAAATAGAGAAACTATACTTATGTAATTTTAATATAGGGTGTATATATATAATAATAATTTATTTAATTTTTAAAAAATATATAGTATGTTAAGTCGTGTATCCTAAAAAAAAGACGTAAAATATTACTAAAAGGATAATTTCTCTCTAAAGTAAATATAAAGTATAGCATTTTTTTAGAGTTATGTAACTTATATATATATATATATATATATATAAACCTTATATTGAAATCGCATAAGAATAACTCCTATATTTATTAAGTTATAAAGAGTTTAAAGTTTAGAATTTTGGTATTCTACTTAGTTAGACCCAACTGTAGCCCTTGCGATTCAATCCATTTACAAAGCCTAGTAATAAATATTAAGTATCTATAGTGTATATTTATATTTAAAATAACTATATATAATAGCTAGCATAGACTTCTAATACTTAATAAATATAATAGCTATATTAATATAGACTTTTTATAGCTTTATAAACTATATTATATATAGTTTCTCTATTTATTTACGTATACCTTTGTCATGATGCCTATATATACTATTCTATGTCTTGTAACGATAGCTATTGTTACTCGTTCCTTTTGGGAATGTATGGCGGCGTGGTATAGAACGACGTACATTACACTAGTAGCTATAAATACTAAAGCTATATATTTAAAAGTAAAAAAAATTACTTAAGTAGTAACTAAAAATATTTATTTTTAGTATTAGCGTAAGCGCGTTTAAATAAATCTAAATTAATACTCTATAAAAGTAAAGAGTATTATAAAGGCTAAACGCGTAATTAAGGCTTTAATAGTTAAGTAATAAAAATATACCATTTTAAGTACCCTAAAATTATTTACTAAAGCTATAGTAGACATAGCGCTTAAATCTATATATAGTTAATAGTAATTATACGTAGCGTTGCTGAGATATCGCGTGTTTTGTGCAGGTGTTACGTTTTGGCGGTGTGTGCGGCAACCGTATGTGGGCGGCGACAATATGCGCTAGCTTATCGATAAGGCACACCAAAACTTAGCGCAGCCGCGGGACCGAGGCACCAATGAGTCCTGCGGCGCATTCACAACTTTTCATGACACTCACCTCAAAATGATGCGGTAGCATAAACGTCTCTATCTTCGAAAGTATTCTCTTCAGGGCCGTTGAGCATGCGCCTATACGTCTGCCATCATGTTCATCCTCGTATGTCGACCGCAGCGTCATACGTAATATGCATGTCGCTCACAAACTCTCAGACAACAATTCAAGATTTGGTCCAGATCACGCCGGAAGACTTCAACAAGACTAGCGCGCGAGCGATAAAGGATGCCATCAACGTTAAGTACTCGAACAAGGTCGTCCACAAGGTGGGCCTGTGCATCTGCATGTGGGATCTGCTCAAGGCCTCCGAGGGTCTGATTGGTCACGGGACAGGCCTTGTGAACGTAAATGGTAAATATTCTCACACAATCTTGTGTGCGTCACGGTGTTGAAAGTCGCAGTCGAGTTCCGCATGGTAGTCCTCCGCCCCTTCTGCGGCGAGATCCTCCATGGACGCATCAAGTCCGCCAACAGTGAGGGCATGGTCATCGACTTGGACTTTACCTACGAGGTTTTCGTGCCCCATGCCAATTTGTTCGATCCCAGCGAGTACGACCCGCAAGAGAATGCGTGGATCTGGCGTCCCGAGCCAGGCAATGAATTCTTCTTCGACAAGGGTGAGACAGTGCTATTAAGAATCGTGCGCGAGGAGTGGTTCGACCAGAAGCCGTCCATTGTGCAGAAGGACGAACAGGGAAACGTGGTTGAGAGGAGAGGTGTGCCATGGAGGATCATCGTAAGTGTGATGTTATTGTGGACAGACTGGGTGTTAATGAACGCAGGGCGCGATGAACACGTCTGGCCTAGGGCCGATCATGTGGTGGGAGGGTCAAGAAGGCGAGGAAGGCGGCGAAGAGGAGGTTGAGCAACAGCTGCTTGAAAATGGGGATGTGGAGATGGAGGAGTAATCCATTATCCCTTGCACGGACGGCGTTTAGGAGTATGTCACGGACGATGAAAAGGTATGATACACCTGGGAGAGCATGCTCATCATACGACGAAAGACTTCACATAGTGATACAAGCATTGAATACCAAGATATCGGTACGGGAGGAGTTGATTCACTCTCCAATTACATAAGTGCATCCACCACTGCCTATCCACACCTCATGGAGCTTCTTTGCATCAACGTCAAGCCGAGCGCCCGGTCCGAATGTCTCTTTCTTCGGCTCTTCGTCTTCCGGGTATGTGATAGTCAACTCGCCGTTGAGGATGAGATGCGTGGTGAGGCTGTTATGTCTGTGTGGCGGATAGTGTGCGTTCCTGTCGACAGAAGCGTTAGCAGTCACAGTTACACGCATCTTGTGAGTGCGAGCATACGGTCCATCAGTCCAGGTAAAGACGTGGTTAAACCCCCATGATCGGACCTTTGACTCTGCGTCCTTGCGCGATCGCATATTTGTCACAGGTATCAACGGTGAATTAGTGTCGTCGAGTCAGGTGGAGCTTGGACAACCGGTGAGACGTCAAACTACCCGGACCCTTGTGACGTCAATGTCAACGCTTGGCAGGTACCAGCAATGCCCATCGCTCCCAGAGACATGCCACGCACTACTCGAGTACCGTGTGCATTCTGGGTTTGCAGCGACGATGGTGATTGCAACAGGCGAAGCTTTCGCAAACAAGCTTTTGGCGCCATGACGCCGCAGTCCGACGATCAAACAGGAATAGGTCGCCAAGACGCACGAGCTGGCAGCGTTGGTGTCAGCCCTGCAGTATGTTGCTTGGGGCGTACCGTTTTCCTAACGGCGCGCCCTCTCCTCACTCGCAGTGTCTCGGTTGCAGCTTTTGTAGCCGAGGAGTCACCCTACGCAGCCATCAGGTGAGTTTTGCTCCTTCGTACCCCATTCGGCAAGGGCTCAATTACCCATGTCTGTTTGCTGAGCTGAGAATAAGCAGAGCTGAAGTGTTGCAGCCTTTCCTTATAGCGACCTCCGTCCTTGTCTAGAAGGCACCTGTGAACACCTTCTTCCTTATCCCTCGTGCCCTTCAGCTTCTGCATAGCACGTTTGCCCCCATTCGACCCCGTTGGGCCCCACCATCACCATGGCAGCCCCGCCGATCAAGGACCCTAAGCTCGGTGTTCCCAAGACAGATAAGCCAGAGCTCCAGGCTGGAGGTGGAACAGCATCCGCAGCCCAGAAGGCCAGGACCGTGGACGAGCTAAACGATACCTTGACGAAATACCTAAAGACACTGTACAAAGAGGTGGAGACCAAGTACAAGCTCGAGACCAGGGAGGGACTCGCTCAGTGGTTCGCCGACGAGCAGCAGGCTCCGGCGTCGGACGCTGAAAAGCTCAAAGATGGCTCCTTCTCGCAGTTCGCCACCTACTTCACGAGCGGTGCAGGAGCCGTCATGAAGCCCGCGGAGCCTGTGGACGAGTCATGGCCGATATCGAACTACTACATCTCCTCGAGCCACAACACATACTTGACGGGAAATCAGCTAGCGAGCGCTGCCAGTGTTGATGCATACAAGAATGTAAGCATCAGCTTTTTCATCCAGCGTCATATTGCTCACGCCATTAGGTTCTTCTCAGAGGCTGCCGTTGCGTCGAGGTCGATGTATGGGATGGAGAACCGCCGTCGAGCTCTAGCTCCGAGAACGAGGCAGAAGAAACAGCTACAAGTAGCGTGAAGGATAAATCAAAGAAGGAGAAGAAGAGCTTGCGCAAGCGGCTTGAGTTGCGATTTGGACGCAAATCGTCACCGCCTCCCGGAGAGAAGAAGGAAGTTTCTCCTCTGCCGCAGCCAGCGGGCGAACAACGAATTGCCCCATGGCGGTCGAATAGCTCTACTCGGGCTGAACCGAGGGTCCTACACGGTACGTCCTCCCAGACACCACCGCTCGCCCTACACATCTAGTGGTGTGCATTGCCAACTTTCTGACAGATTTTAGGCTATACTTTAACCAAGGAAATGACCTTCAGAGATGTCTGCGCTACCATCCGCGACTACGCCTTCGTTGCTTCGAACCTTCCCCTCATTGTCAGTTTGGAAGTGCACACAAGCCCCGAGCAGCAAGAGATCATGGTGGAGCTCATGACAGAATACTGGAAAGGGATGCTAGTAGACCTGCCGCTTGATCCCGCACAGACCTCGGAAGATATCAAGTTACCGACCCTAAAAGAGCTTAAGAACAAGATCCTGGTGAAGGTTAAGCGCGTGAGCCACAAACCGGCCGATCCAGTCGCGAAGCCCACCACTTTACAAGCACCTGTTACTTTGAGTCCTACTCAGACCAACCAGTCGGCACAGTCCGATGTTACTTCAGACTCTTCCGACACTGCCGCGGAGAAGCCGCCGGCGCCAAAACCCAAGGTTATCGAAGCGCTGTCTAAGTTAGGTGTCTACTTTGGAGGATACCACTACAAAGGACTGAACGTCCCTGGTATGTGCTGATATTACCCAATTCGCGCAGCGACCTGGCGAAATCCGTTCTTCAGTACACTGACAATCCCACAGAGGCGAACATCCCAACACACGTATTCTCACTCTCTGAGAAGACGCTCATGGAAGTTCACGAAACAAATCCGGCCGAACTCTTTAAGCACAACAAAAACTTCTTCATGCGCGCATATCCAAAAGGTCTCCGTGTCACGTCGTCCAACCTCAACCCGGCTATCTTCTGGCGCCAAGGTGTACAAATAGTAGCTCTCAACTGGCAACGCTGGGACGGCGGCATGATGCAGAACGAGGCTATGTTCGCGGGCACCAGCGGATGGGTGTTGAAGCCTGAGGGATATCGAAACACGAGCCAGGGCACCACACCCAAGGACGCTGTCCCTCACCACAATTTGGATCTCAGCATTGAATTCCTCGCGGGCCAAAACATTCCGCTACCGCCAGAGGAGGACGACCCGATGGACTTCAAGCCCTTTGTCAAAGTGGAGTTGCACGTGGAGAAGTTCCAAGAAGGCGAAGGCGGTGCCATTCCTGGCGGCGGCGCGAGCAACAAAGGCGACTTCAAAAAGAAGACCAGAACCCAACGGACCACCAATCCGGATTTCGGCCGCGAGATAGTCGAGTTCAAAGGCGTCACACGAGTGACAGAGGAATTGACATTCGTCAGGTAAGTTGCTCTGTCTTTCATTTTCGCTTTCACGTGTTACCGAAAATCACCGCTGCTGCTGCTGCTGCCAGCAAGTCACACATGGCGAGTGTGCCATATCATGCGATATGTCCCGTTGCGCTGGTCTCAGGTCTGCATGCCACGTCGAGTGAGGCAACGAATTACTGCGCTGGCGACAGCGACATTAGCCTCGCAGACTCGCGTGCATCAAAGCGCGGTCGCTTTACCGACACGCCGGTTACATGGCGCTGGGATCGGGCATGTTCATGTTAGCGCTGCGAACACTACGCATATCGCCGCTACATCCGTTTCGAAAACACGGCTGCTCACATCTTCGACTTTTCGTCGAAATCTCATCTTCTGCTCCCTTTGCGGCCCTGACCGCCACCGCGCATCTCCGTTGAGACGTGTACCTGCATTGTCGCGGGCCGCTTCCCCCTTATCTCTGCTTTTAATCGACCAGGTTCATTGCATATAGTCATGAGCTAATTTGGGGATGTGGATAGATTCAAGATCATGGACGACGAGCGCATCAGCGATGACCTCGCGGCGTGGGCCTGCTTCCGGCTGGATCGCCTGCAACCCGGGATTCGCATGCTGCACCTCTACGACTCCAACGGCGTGATATCTCGCGGCGTGCTGCTGGTCAGGATCAGGAAGACGGTTAGTCCGGCGTGAAAAAGAGATTCAAGCTCGCTAGCTTCAATCTGCGCCTCCCGTTCGTAACCTTGTAACCTGTAACCATAACCTGTGGAATGGGCATTGCGCGCCGAGCCGGGATCCGGACCTGGGTCCCCGTTTCTCCCGCTTGTTGTTCTAAAATCTCCTTGGCTTGGGACTGCATTCTCTTCGGGAACATGGGAACGAGTACTGATCTGTGGCTTTTGCAGTTCTTCCCTGTCGGTCTTCGGGTCCATCGCGGGGCGAGCCTGGGTCATGGTCATGGCCACGGGCTCCACCCGCAGCACAAGCTTCCGGCGCGCCACTAGAGCCGAAGACACTCTAGCAAGCATGGTACGAGCCGGAGTGGAAGCAGTGGGCATGCGTAGTCTTAGTGCATTTGCTGTTTGGGTTTTGGTTAGGTTGCTTAAAGCGTTGTGCGTTGGTCGATCCACCCTACATACTGCTGCATTCATAGCGAGCACAAGTTGCATAGATATGATATCCTATTTGCATTTCTCGAATGCTCACAGTGTCGCATGAGTCGCACGCATCTCCGCCCTATTTTGCGCTTGTTCTGGTGCGTCCTTCTGTTGCTGTAATCGTCACGTTTTTTGATTGCTATGTGGCGCATGCTCTGTTCAAGTCGTGAAAGACAATGAAAGAAAAGCTTGAACTTCTGGCCCATGATGGCATCGAAATTCGGAATCGAGAAATGACTCAAATCAAACAAGGCATGTGCCTTGGAGCGAGAGCGCTTCTCTGGCGGTGTTCATGAGAGCAGATGCGATTGATCAGCTTCAGCTGATTGATAGCGGTCTGATGTTTGTTCGGATTGAACCAGCATGCTGGTGAAAATGGTGGGTGAAACCGGGTTGTAGAAAGCACGGCACTATCGAACTCTGGGTCAGGGAGTACAAGCTGTGAAGACCGGGTGAATGTTAGCCGACGTCTCATTAGGGAATGGAAGGCCTCGAGCCCGATTGCGACCGCATCGACTATACAATAGATCAGCTCGTCGTGTCATCACCGATTGCATGGTATTCCAAGCGCTGCCCCGTTTGTGCGAACACAGGCGCACTTCGGAAGACCTGGATCTGTACCACCTGAACGCAATCTAATGGAGATTATCGAGGGTATATTGGAGCTGGATTGTATGGGCATAAGCGTGGAAATGTAGTGATCGGGATGCCGAGAGGTGATTGGCCAACCGAGCAGGTTCCGCGGATAGTTGTAAACGGGACGTTGCTTGACCTTGCTTCAAAAACACTAGAAAATCGCTTCTTCCGCCCACCGGGGTGATGCAGATGAGAAAATTTTGCATCCAAAGAGGGGGTGGATAGGAACTTTTCTTACACCAATTGCCCGGTATTTAGGTGCTTCCTTGTGCTGTGGTGAATTATGCCGAGCCGTTCTGTAGAACAGAGCCACAAGCCAACACATGACCTCTGAGCTCGCTACAGGGCTTCTGTGAAGGCGAGGTGTTCAACATCTGCATGCGTTGAGTCCGACTACGGAGGCTTGCTCATCGTAATGTTGACACAACATATGTCGGGATCTCCCCTAGTGGCATGCGAATCATAGCGATGACAGCTATCCGGCCACGCGACCGGTGTCACAAGCGAGTCATGGCCATGATTAATGGCGTTTCACGGGAGACGGTTCCTTGACGAATAGAGTCGTGCATGGCGCTACCGTATGTGGTTAGGCGAGTGGCCTCAAAAGCGGTCGGGTGTGGCACCGTTTCGAGCCCCGTTGTACGCATGGCTTGGCTAGGTTCTGGGAAACTGTATTCGTGCGTGCGACCGTTGACCAGGCTGCTGGATCCGTTCACAAGGGAAAGGGTATGGGTTTGCAAGGCTTGACCGAAGAGACTTTCGAAAGTTTTAGGGAAGAGAAAACGCACGTTCCATACATGCGACTCAATCTGTATCGCCAATGATCGGAACAGCGGCATTCCTATTGCCGCATCTACCCATGCAGATTTCCTGTGTGCTTGGTCGAACATGGGAGCGCGAAAACGAGCTTGGCCACACCGTTTGTGGTGCGTACAAGACCCGATGTCGAGATACTCTCCACCTGGCAGTGTCGACACCGATGGATGCAGCAGATGTTTCGTACCGACGGACGACATGACGGGCGTTGAGTTGCGCATCGGACGGTGTGCTAGCAACACTGACAGACGCTATGCTCGGCACCCACGAAGCACAATCCAGACGAGGTATTGTATTCAAACCGTAGTGCACTAGCATCTGGCTGATGGAAGCCTTCATGCAAGATCTCCCGTAGCGACATCGGAAGCTTTGGGACCGAAATTGCAATTTCCGAGCTTGTGTTCACAGCTCTGTAAAGAAAGTAGAATGTGCAAAATTGAGAACTGCCGTATCATACACACTGTGGAAAATTTTGGTAACGTAACCCGACCGCAAGGAACCTTGGCATCGAAAGCCATGTTGAAGGATGTGGATGAGAAAAAGCGAACAAGAGATGCAAAGGATGAAGACGATGAAGGCGTATGATTGGCAACCTTGTTGAGCCTTGAAGGCTCTAAGACGAGTAGAAGCCATGTTTCATTGAGTCTCAGAGTCGATAGAAACGCAATTCACTCGATAGTTGCTGTGCTTGTGCCTCTTACATGATCCTAACATGGTGATCGCTGCGGCAAGAGTTGCTTCAAGGATGCTGTGCAGCCGGGTAAATAGATCTGTAAGAACCTGATGTGGCTTGCTATGTCAGCACCCAGGCGCACACAATGGACTATGCCTGCACTGATACCAGTTGAAGTGGCAGCTTGATCTCCTGTCGCACTGAGTAGGATTCACTGGGCGGATAGTCTTGGGCGATGATAGTGTGGCCGAATCCAATCGCTGCGTGGTGTGACAGGGAGCGTACTTTGATGGGTCACGATTAAAGATCGATATTCTGCCAGATTGACCGAACGTTTTTGTGGGGTATATCAACCTGGTTGTTTTGAGTGCAGGGACATACGATCTATAGAACCTGCATGACGAAATATAATCACGACAGCCACCCGACGACGATCGCCATGTGAGCGCATGTACCGGCATCTCGATAGAGGGTGCTTGAAATTGTTGGGAACCCGATAACTTGGTTTGGTATGATCTGGTGTATTCGTGATAGGCTTCAACGGCTCGTACCGCATTTGTACGACCTCTGACAAAACTTGAGGATGGACTCAAGCGGCGGTTGGCGCCTCCAAACGAGGCAGTACCCGCGGTTCCAAGAAGTACGTCAGAATACCGTCGACATAAAATGAGCCAATCGCAGACATCCGACCATTGATCTTTAGGTATAGGGAGCACCAACAGTATCACTAAGTAGACAAACCCAATCAACTAGCGATTAGTAGGTCTCAAGACGACAGGGCCGGAATGGAGATGATAAGGCGATAAGGAGATAGCCAATGTAGCTCGTCGACGCCGTAAAGTTGACTCTTGATATCCGCCCTATGAAGGATTGATTGCACTGACTGGGAGTGAGCAGTCCGCCACTGGTGATACGACAACCAAAGACAGAACGTAGCCCTGGAGTGCCCACGAAAGATCATGGAGCGGAAACGAGATGCTGTCCAAGTCTGGAAGGCTCCTTGTACACTGTCATATGATTGAAAGACATGCTCTGCCGCGGAAAAACCCGTGCAAAAGTCCGAGGAAGTACGTTTACGGAATGTCAACCAAGAAGAGTTAAAGTTATGGTGATAGCAGGGTGTCGATGCACGAAAATTTGGAGTCCATGCGGGGTCGCTGTACCGCAGTCACAGACCGTACAGCAGTGGCGTGTCGCTTGTTGCTAGTGCCTAAGGTGAACCAAAACAACGGCAGAGGAACTGCAGTACTTCCGGAACTGAATGACATGGGGCAAAGAAACAGGTCAAGAATGAGACACTTCTGTGGTATTTCGAGTTCTTCTCAGGGCCGGAAATAGAGTGTTTAGATGTGTCACAATGCGTAGCGGTCGGCTTAGCGTCGATCCTTTATATATACAACGGTGAGTACTCTTCGTATTCCATTCAGGCAGTCTGGACAGCTCGACGCATGACATTGTGGATCGCACCAATCGGAATCGCGGAATGTCGCATTAGCGGCAAGCAGCAAATGCTACGCACAAGCGGGCATTCGCATTCGCGGGAGCTACGACAGATTCGAAAGCTCGCCGAGTGAAAGAATCGACTGTACACTCTCGACTGAACAGATGGGTTAGTATCATTCTAAAGACGTTTGCCGATCGAATTAAGGTTTGGCGGGAACAGGTTGAACTATGATCTGCCACTATGAAGTAGCGGTTAAAACGTACCCGCTCATCCTCTTCCGTTCTACGTGTGTAGTCGAATTGAAACATCATGCAGCATGCAGAGATAGTTCATATGTGGTGGCACATGATTCCCACTGCTTCCTTTGCAATGGCCGGCTTGCTGCATGGCGCACAATCATTATCCTAGGACCAAGAAGGTTCACGAGCCGTCGGCGACTTGCATAGCGGTGCTGTGCACAGGGGAAACTATGAGTGGAAGCCGTAATTCTGGTCGAGTGCAAAGGAGCACCAAGGGAAACGGGGCCTCGAAACGCGATCGATCAAAGCCCGCTTTGCGATATAAAATCCGGCTTGTCTCCCATAGACAAGACAAATCGAATAACTTCACTCGTTCACATCGTCAGTCCTTAAAGACCTCAATACTCATACCAAATCATCTCGGTTTTCAATTCCACCTCAAGCATCATGTGCCAGCAACTTCCCATCGACAAGATCGCGGTTCTCTCCATGTACGATATGGATGGCGTCACCACCGTGCCCGTACGTTTCAGTGCGCCTTTATGCTCCTGAAAGATTGCTGACTCTGTTCAGGTCCCCGGTCGCCGTTGCCCCGCTTGCCTTGAGCGCGGCCAGACTGTGTGGGTGATTCCGGGCAAGTGCTGCCCTACTTGTGGCACTCCTGTCAACTAGACAGATTGGTTCGGTAGGTTTTTCAGCTGGCAGAGGTTGTTACTTTGAACGCTGTGCTCACGCGGCCTCAGACTTGCAGCTCTCCTTCGGCCTTGCTCGGTGCGCGACGTTTTTCGACAATTGTAATGGACATTGGGAGTGGGTCCTCAGCGAGAGGGAAGTTCCTTTGCATATTCTCGGAGTAGATGGAGCATTTTCACAGTGGCTGTTCGTCTTCATGGCTCAGTACTGATACAAGAATCAAAAGTTTGGCTTCGCATTGGTGATAGCTTTTGTTTTGTGACGCTTGTGCTGTGCGTGATGGCCGGATATCAACCATAGCGAACATCAGCGATGAAGCCTTGAAAAGGCCATCTTTCAATTCGTTAATTGGGACATGCTGAGGTTTCAGCAGGTACGCTGGGTCAGGTATCCATTGGAGTCACATGCCGCGGCTGAGGATGGTGGCACTGCGCGTCCGGGTGCAGTGGAGAGGTCGCTGTGTCCATGAGGTGACGTGACGTGACGTGGTGATGAGGTGACGTGGTGATGGGAATAGGAAGTCGCGCCAAGCCCGCTAGCACTAGCTGGGAAGCGGGCATTGGCGACTGCAACTGCGAAGCTCCATCATAGCTAGCAAGCTCGGAAGGTCCAGCAACTCCAACCCCACCCGCGACACGATGCAGGCCCTCCGCAGGACAGCAACCACTGCTGCCCGAAAGGGCCGAACCACCCTCCTGCGCCAGCAGCGCCGATACGCCCACGATGAGCACCACCACGCCCACGCCGAGCCCGTCAACGAGTCCATGGGAGTACGTTCACTCCCCTCCACACGCCCATTGCTGCCCTCCGACCGCCTAAAGCCCCCTTCCACTGCGATATACGCGCTATGCGGACGTATGCTGACCCAATTGGGCGTGTAGCTAGGCTTCTGGATCCCCATCGCTGCGGTCCCCCTCGGCGCCGGTCTATACGCCATTTCGCGAACCGACCCCGATGCGCCGCCGCTCCTCACCCGCCTCATTAACCGCTACACAGAGGCGACGGAGGTATACGCGGAGAGGAACGCTCTGCACACGAGCATGATTGAGCAGGCGGGCTCAGACCGAGTGCTCTTCATGCAGTCGACGCCGCAGGAGCACGTGAACATGCGGTTCCCAGAGTATGTGCTCTTTAGTCGCACATGGCCCAGTGCTCTAACTTTCACAGGATCATGAACCAGGGCTCACCATTCAACGTACCGGCCGGTCACACTAACAACATGGAGAAGGTGATTGCAAAGTTCAAGAAGGAGGCGTACGAGGACAACGAGCGCAAGCTGCAGGCGCTGCGTGACAACGAGATCAAGTCCGAGCAGCCGTGGGAGCGATTCTCCGACCCCGCTGGCCCTGGACCGTCGAACCGGAGATGGCCGGCCAAGGGCTTGGGATCCGTCTAGCTTGTACATATACTGATATGAAATCCCGTTTCCTATGTTATGATCTTGAACCATCTGTGCATAAAAGATTTTGCACCATAGAGCGCTTCTTCCTCATCAGCAACCAGGCAGTAGCATTGGGTCGGAATTGCCTGATTCCGTCGCGCGGGTCAAGAGTAAGGAACCAAGACATAGCCAGGAACCAATTCAGAAATTACTATCTAGGCGGAGGATTCCCTCGACGCCCTATCCTTCAATGAACTCCATGCCTTCCTACCCACCCATCTGCACACCTCCCTTCCCAACGCCCTTCTTCCCCAGCCCAAAGGACTCATACTCCGCCTGCCTCTTTGCCTCCTCCGATTCCCGCTTCGCCATCTTCTGAAACTCTTCTTCGCTCGCTGGGAGTACCGCGTGGTCTTTATGTGACGAGGACGAGGATATCGAAAGGCGCTTCGCTTTGGATTTCAGCGACGAGAGGGCCGAGTGGAGACTTGATCTGCACGCAGTCAGTGGTTGTTCCGCGAGGGAGGAAAGAGAGGAAGCGGAGGGTCGGCGTACTTTGACTTCTTCTTCGAGGAAACGGATGGCGCGGAGGTCCTTTCTGACGCGGCAGCTTGGTCCTGGGGCTGTGGTTGTAGTACTGCGTCGTTGCTTTCCATTGGCGCTGAAGCTGCACTCGAGTTTCTATAAACACGCACGGATTAGCACGGTGGATTGATGGTGAGAGGAAGGTATTACAAACTTTTCCGCCATCTTATCCGCTTCGTAGCCAGAGAGATATCCTTTCTTGTACCCTTGTGGGAGCGCACTGGGCATCGGTATTCCTGCTGATCTCATCGTGTCTGCTTGATGGTGGAGCTCTTCCTATATGGATATATAGCCTGGCGTCGTCTACCGGTAAAAGTGTGTACGCGGAAGTGTCGTAGCCTATTTGCTCTTCTTTCCAATGACAATGCAGAAAGTTGGTTTCGGTACAGAATTGCGTAAACTCTGATGCTGCTAGATATCTGTAGGTACGTATGCCTGAGGATGTATCTAGAAGTCTTGCGTAAGATGTGCTGATGCGGCCTCAGCAGGCAGCCAACGTCCACGCATCTTATACGTCTACGTAAGTGCACACTCCACCATCTCGCATACTAGCTAGCCCTCCTTCTGGATACTGAACATGGGGGTAGGCCGCGGCAAGGCAGCAAGATGATTCATACATGCATTGCTCCAGCCTCAATCGGCGTTCTGAGCACACACGCACATTTGTGCTGAGTTGATGCGAGACCCGTCATGACATGCGCTTCGCCCTTTGCCGAGATTCGACTTGATCGATGCGAGCATCACGAGGCCTTGTACCAGCAATCCCTTCCTCCCTCCCTCTAAATACGGGATCCTTGGTTCACTCAACAACGATGGTTATTCTAAACACGTTAGTCTTCCTCTTCGCGTAGCATCGTACTACGCGTTCTTAGTCGCCAATTCCGCATACAGATATTCGCCGACTCCGAACGCCGTACCTACACTTCACCACGCCATTCCAACCTTACCAAATCAACAAGACGTATACGTAGGACACTCGTTGCCTCAGTCACACCTACGTACTCCGTATTCCGCGTTTCCACCCCTACCACCGACCTCTTCACCGCCGCGAATCTAACATGCAGTTCCCTCCCCATCACGCCCTGCTCCATCCCTCAGGCCCGCCCTTAACATCGGTGAGAGCGACATACTAGTGACTCAACCCCTCATCACAGGGATCGTGCCGTGACGCGGCTTACCTCAACGTTCGCAGCGTCGCTACGGTGCAAGCGGGCCAGCGGGTAAGCGCAAACGAGCAGCTCGGCAGCGCCTTCCTTCTTGGCCGGGTGGGGAGGAGTCATCGGGTGCGAAACCTCCACCCGCCCTTTTTTAAAGGTGTGAATTGTGTGTTGCATTCTGATCGCAGGAGTGCGGGAAATTCGTGTCGTGCGAGGTACTCTAGATGTTAGAGTGAGTCATATACGGGTGACGCGAGGGCTCAGACATGTCCATGTCAAGAGTCTTGCTAGCGGTGTAGTAAAAGCTTGCGTAGCAGTCGCAGGGACGTAATGCATGACTCCGAGACCGGTCGTATGTTTTCCTAATCGACCAGCAAGCCGTGTGGGGGAATTAAATAGGGTAGTTTACAGCACAGTCTACAACGAACGGTAGAAGTGAAAGTAAAGTACGCACACCGGCATAACGATCCACGATGAGTATCTTCATAGCTCCGTGCTCTGTCCCTCCAACGTCTTCGAAAATGCACAAAGGGTCTCTCCCTGTAGAACGCCAGTGCTGGTATGTACAGCAAACCTCAAACGCACCACACCCAGCCCGATACAATGCTCAGATAGCGCCTGACCGCCGAAATGCCCGCTCGAAAACAACGCCAGTGGAGATATGGTACACATTCGCTTCTATCCCAAAATCATCATAACGGTCGTAAAGAGTGCGGCCTTCTAGAGTTGCCGCTTCTGCTGCGCCATCACCCACTTCATCTTGTCCTTGGTCTGCTGCAGTTCTTGTAGCAGCTTGTCCAGCTCCTGTTCTTTCTCTGGCACGACGCGGCGTAATCGCTCGGCCTCTTTTGTGAGCTCCTCCATCTCCTTTGCGTGTTCGCGCTTGTACTGGCCCATCATGTCGACCATCTTGTCCTCTGTCCGTTGTTTCCTCGCGAGTTCGTGCTGCAATTGGTCGCTGATGATGGTTTGCCGCTTCATCTTGTCCGCGTTCTCGTGCTGCATTTGTCGCAGCTCGTTCATCTGCTCGGTAACGTACTTGATCTTCTTCTCGTAAACGTCGGTCATGCGCTTGTATCCTTCTCTGGCGGTGTCGGCGTTGGTCTCAGCAAGATGCTTCTGTTCGTACGCAGTGGCAAGATGGCGTTGTGTCGCTGACCGCATGTCTCCGAGCATCTTCAGCGCCTCTGCAGCCTTCTCGTCGGCGATCTTTCTGTTCCTAGTCTCGTGCTCCAGCTGTGCCTTCAACTCCTCCAATTTCCTGTCTTTCCGTTCTAGCGCTCTTGCATTGGTGTCGACGAGCATCTGCAGGTGCTGGTGTTCCGCGCGGGAGTCTTCGGCTTTCGAACGCGCAGCTGACACGCGCTTCGCCTCCTCTTCCCGCGCCAGTCGCTCTGCTTTCAATTCCCGCTTCAGCTTCTCATTCTCAGATGTGATCTTGTCAATGTATTGTGACGTCTTGGAGGCTTGTGAGGCAGCGTGTGCATTGGGCCGCGACCAGCCATTCGGGGTGGCCGTGGGATGTTCCGGAGACATTGGAGAATCGATTGGCAGTGGACCGATCGGACTGCGAGGGATTGTTTGGATAGCGGGCATGACAGGATCGCCAGGGAGAGCACGAGGAGGAGCGTTCGGTGAGTTTAGAGGGTTGTGGCTTGGTTCGAGACTATAAGCATGGTACGAGTCAAGTCCAAGGATGGAGAGCTGTCGTGCTGTCGTGTTCAACCAAAATCAGCATTCGAATTTTCCAGATGGCTGAGCGAAGGCTGGGTAAAGTAGAAATGAAGCGTCTACTACGTGCTTCCAACGCATACGTTAGCCAGGTAAAGGATGCCTAGCAGTGCACGGTTTTGGGTTTTTGTTTTGGCAGGGGCCAGGGTTGACTTACCTGTCTTAGATATGGGCGGTGGCGGGCCCGGCTTGCCGCCGCGGCGCAGCAAGTTTGCGAGCAAGGACCTTCGGGGCGGAAACTCGCTAATGACCGGGGGCGGAGACATCTGCTCACGCTGTGAGCCTTTTGACTTGTCTCGACGTAGTGAGTCCAACCAGGCCATCTTGAGAAAGCTGGCTTCCGATGCGCAAGTGCTATGCCGACTTGAGGGTGTAGAAGTCGCGCCTGGGCCTAGAGCGCGGCGCGTCGGTGTTGCGTAGGTTGACTCAGGGTTGATCGTCGCGGTCGAAAACAGATATCTTGCACCGGCCTGAACATACACGAGCTACATACGGACAATTAGCACAGATTCTCTCAATTCAAGCGACGGCGATGGCGGGGTGTGGCGTGCTCGTCGTGCCTTGCCAAGATCTCGAAGTTGTTGTCCAATCAGCGCAGACCTCATGGATGACATAAGCGTACTGCTACACTGGAATAGCACCCCGTATGAACCTAAACGATCACCATGTCGCTTATGTTAGGTGCGCAAGTTCACCACGTCAAACGTGGGGCTTGAAACCATGGCAACTGCCCGCAAGCGTATTCTACCCATGACGCACACGCGTCGCCCCTGATTGTTCTTCGAGAATGAATATACTCAACTCAAACAAATCCATCTCCCATCGAGGCATGTTCAATTCATGAAGCCCAAATCGCATGCAGAACAACCCCTGCATGGTTCGCAGACCCAAATTTGGCAACTGGCGCAGCTGAAACAGCCTCCATCAGTTTCAGCGACAGAGAGCGCCCGAATCCATGGATCATGGTTGTCGCGCGCGAATTAACCGATATGCATCACTTAGGACTGAAATACGGGTGGGCTGCACCCCGCAACGGTGGTTTAGTTGACATTGGAGGGTAGTTGCGGGTAGAGATATTTCCGGCAGGCGTCGTAGGAAAGAGAAGATGACTGTGGAGCGAGGCGCGTGACGGCGTAACGCAGAGGTTTCATACTGATGAAGCAGATTCTGTACCCCTCGGGCACAAAAAATGGGCACAATTACTCTCGATTCATTGTGCATGTCTCTGACCTAGGCGCCGGTCCCTTCCTATGCTAGACGCACGGCGGTGGAACCTGTATGCGAGGGGGAGGGCTCAAAATCGTGAACACACTCACATCCATGTGAGCCAGATACCTCCAGGGCTGCTCCAACAAGCCCTCCTCCTTCTGATCGGCCTTGTTTTCGACACTGCCTTAGTCTCCATTGACTCATTCGACGGTTTTTCCGCTCTCCATACTCGCATCGACTATCTCCTCAGCGACCTCTTCCGGTAGCTGCTCGACGATAGCAGTTCCATAGTAGCCGTTGGGAAGATTGCCTGGTACACCGTTTCTAGCGGCTACCTCTTGGCTTGCCTTCTCAACAGTGAAGCGTTCCCTCAGCGCAAGGAACACCTTCAACTGAGCCATGCCACCACTCTTCTTCTTCCTGACTTGGAAATGGTATCCATTCTTCTTCTCGTACTCAACCAAGCCATCAGTATGAACGTATAACTCCTTATCTATCCTCAAGTACGATTCAAACGGAAAGCTCGTCATGTAAACAGACTGAGTATGTTGTACGAGTTGCAGTTGGATGGGGTACGGTTTCTTCTTAACAGACGCGAATGGGAGGAACTAGTCGGTGTCGACTCCGTGATAGTAGAGGTCCTTGACTGCGCGAGTTATCTACTCCCAATTAGCATGTGTTACTGAAAGCGATTAAGTGCGTCCGTACCGTCATGACTTGCCAGCAGCACGTACGATCTGGTACCTTGCCAATGACGAGCAACATGTGGTCGCGCGCATTGGCCGTGATATTCGTATCGATGCCTAGCTCAGCGCATTCGTGGGCGGGGCGCATGTTGTAGATTCCGCCTTCGATGATTCGGCGGGTGCGTAGCTGCGGCATCCTGTGCAGCTCTGACGGCGAGGGTAGTTGTCGGTGTAGCTTGAGTACGAGGTACGGCGGTCCGCGTTGGGAAACAGGCCGCTAAGCGAACAACAGGTCGCACAAGATCACGTTTCCTGGTAGAAGCTGGGGGCCAAATTGTAAAGGTGATGGTGAGTAAACCTGAAGACCAGAGGTACCGCAAAGGAGTTCTACGGGAAAGAAAGTGCCCGAAACTATGAGCAGTCGACAACCCTCATATAAACCAGAAGGTGCGTCTGGTAGGAATGCAAACGCGTTGAAGTGCTCTCAGCGACCACTCACGCAATCTCAGTGTAGCGACGCCTACGCGCTGCGCCAAGTCCGTGTTCTTCCACCCCAACAGCACAAGATGCATGAGAACAGTATTGTCCAACCCTGGTGCTGAGCTCATCTGAGTGCACGATCTGGATACACTTCGTTCATGATCCACAAAAAACTGTACATACCAGAACCTACCTCTATGTCAGAATCATCAAGTCACAGTTGACCCTCATCATGGACCGAGGTACCCGTTCGATATTCAAGTCGTAGTTCCATTCTCAAGGATCCTGAAAAAACTTTGAGAGGCAAGCGGAGGACCACTCTGGAGACACGTAGCGCGGAATCGGGGAGGTCGAACTAGGTTACTAGTGCTTCAGTTGACAGTTCCGTAGCCTCCGTGTACATAGTATCTAGCAAGGATATCATATCCCTCTGAGAATCGTATGCGCGGTTTGGTGAGCTGAAGGAACTTTTTGACTTATATTCAGGCATAATAACCTGGAATTTGGGGACGAAACCTTTCAGTTCCATGTCGTGACGTGATATTGTAAGCGGTGGTTTATGAACAGCTTCAAGCTGCGCAGTGTTTGGAAACTCGACAGAGGTAGCTATGTGCCACCCCACCCAGCTCCAGCTCGGGTGCGCTCCTTCAATTCATCTTTTTTCTGTGGGCGATTGATGCAGTTGGAATATAATTGACCCTGTCCAGTGAGCTGGGTTCGCGCCGTCGCCTAGCCACAATTCTACTTTCGCCGCGCGGTACCGGTAGAAAGCTCTTCCAGTCTATGTTCGACCGCATCCAACGAATCAGAAACTGTGACGTCGAAATGTCTTCTCCAACACAAGTGTTCCCGGAGATTCTCGACTGATAACCCGTATATGAACGATTGTGGAAAGATCGTGGCTTCCATGCGCTGAAGAAGACCGGAAACAGCAAAGAGTGCGTCGCTGTCCTCAGTCATGGCTCTCATAACATAACCATTGATTGATCGCTCATAAATCTGAAGCTTGTTGGCGTGCAACGATGTTTTACTTCCGTAATCTAAGGGGTTTGCAAGAGGCTGGTACATTTGCCATCCGCCACCGAGCAGCGACCGAGGAAAGCAAGTGTCTTCAGACCATGTTGCTTCATTGCAAAGGAAATGTACCTAGAATTTGGAGAAGATGATGCGCCGTCGTGACAGGAGGCCTTCCTGGTAGGTCCATGCTCTGGTAGCCCACATGGAACGCTTGAGATCCTGGGACAGGTCTGGGCATGTCGAAATAACCGTGTTCTGACCAAAATGTGGAAGCCCCAGGTATTCCACTATTCGCATCTGGACTGTCCAGTACGATGATTGTGGCAAACGCTTCGTTGTATATTTGATGCATGAGGGCGATCAGACTGTGTTTCTCACGAACACTACTTTGACCAATGCAAAGCAAGTCGACCCAAAGATAACGATATCCGAGCTCCTTTACCACGGGAATGGCGTTCTCCAGCGTCAACCTGATTTTGTTTGGTATTATACCCGATCCATCAGCGGAAGGCTGGTGGACACCACCCTACACGTAGCTTAAGGCGATGTAGTGGTTGTCTTCTGGAAGCTCGGTAATGGTGCGATGGTAAACATCCACGACTCTGAGACCCTTCGAAACCATTGATGTATGTCGACTACAAATCGAGTGCGTGTTCGAATAGTATCGCAGTCGTTCCTTAAAAAGTTGATAATCAAGCTGTGGTTCCACATGGCGGACATATTTCAGGTTCCAATCCTTATTCGCGAGTTTCTCCGCTGGAAAAGGCGTACTCGTCGGGAGTCCAAAGGTAGAAGATGTGTTTCCATGCGCCCCTAGAGTAACTAAGCCTTCCCAGTCTTATAAATGAAGGTTTGGGATGTTGCAAACAGGTTGAGAGTGATTTCAGAGTTTCTAGAGATCTCGGTAGGCTTGAAGCTGATCTTCTGGTGTTTGATGAACCGCATAATTCTGCGGCAGCACTGGTATTCCCGCTCTGCTACATGAGCATCGTCGTCGAACAAGATTCTTTGGAGTATTCGAGGGTCCTCGACTTCAGGTGCGGACTCAGGTTTTCAGGTAGATACAAAACTCGGTAGCTGCAGCTCCGCGCAACGACGACAGACTTTGGTGGAAACGCGTGTGCTGGTCGTGACCTCCCCGACACGCTCGCCGGGTGACTTGGTCGGTGCCTCATATGACATGCGTAGAAGAGTACCTAGATACGCACTGTACCTCGAGCAAGAAAACGAATCAACCGTCGGTCGACCGGATTGTTTGAGCTTTATGGAATCAGAAGAAGAATGGCGCTGATCGCTATTGCTCAATCCGGTAAGTGGATTGCGAACTGGAATACTGATTATGACAGCACGCATGCATGAATTTCGACTGTGCTAGTTGTATGTAAGTGGCTAAACAAGTCAGAGGAGGATGAGCTGGGGCGGGGCAGGAATGTCACCTGCAGCCCAGCACTCAGCCCTCTTCGTCAGCCTTGCCTTTGACACCGGCATGGTATTCAGTGGCGTTTTCATATACCTGATAACCTCGCAGATGCCGTTTTGTAGTCTGCTTTCGAAGCAATCCCTAGGTCCTGTTGATGACAGCTGCGCAGCTCTTAGAAAGAGCATCCCACGCGGCTATCTTAGCAGCCAAACATTTGCTTGCACCTCCGGCATCCTCTGAGCCATCGATTCCTTTTCTGCGAGCAGCAAAGTACTTTATTTTGTGGAGTTTGGAGAAGTGCAGTCTTGTGTTGAGGTAGGTAATTGTGTGGTCTAGAGATTGTTGGATGTTCCTTTCCAATCGAGCTTAGAAGTAGCTGAGGCCGGGAAGGCAGGTGCATCTACGATGGGATCATTCATTGTCTGGTAGCTCAATTAAAATAAGGTATATTTTGCAACTCAAGTGGAGCAGAGCAGAACGCGAAGGGGTATGTGGAACAGACCAAACACCGACAAATGCTCGTTGGAAGAAGCGCGCCTACTCCGGCATCAACGGGCTTCCGAAGACTGAATGTGTGCCTTACTTCCCGTTCACACCCTCGCTTGCACCTTCCAATCTCCCAACCAATCTCTTCACGCCGCTCCATTCCTCTGTCTTCGTCTCCACACCACCCAGCTCGCTGCCGACCTCGAACACGGTGACGACCCCATCCATGCCCGCCACTGCAACCCGCCTTCCTTCGTTCTTCTCCCATGCAAGCTTGTTCAGGCTCCGCTTCATGTAGCCCATGCCACCAGACAGAGCGCCGCGCTTGTTCTCGCTCGGCGTCACCTTCTGTAGAGGGACTTCAACATCCACATTTAGATCCCAAACTTCCAGGCTACCGGCACCGTCCACAAGCGCGAATACTGATGGCTTGACAGGCGACCAACGAGCATCATAGACCAAATCTTCCCGCGCGATATCTAGGAGAGGTGCCACTTGTTGTGCTGCACCAGGCGCAAGCGTATTAGAGGGTCCTGTGGCCGCCGGTGGACGCACTTTCCACAGCTTCACGCTCCAGTCGACTGAAGAGCTGAGAACAAGATCTCCAAGATCGATCTGCCCCTTCGCGGGGTGAAAGTCCAAGCTCATCACCGGTGCAGCGTGACCGCCATACTTGACGCGGCCATCGACACCAGCCTTGGCACCAGCACGGTCGTAGCGGTGGCAGGGGTAGATAGAGCCTTCTTCCGTACCAGCGAGAAAGTATGTCGGATCGGACTGCGGGAAGGCGATGCATGTGACTGCCATGTCGTCTGTCTTTGCGGGCGGCGGGGAGGTCAGTTCGAGGAACTCCTGCGGCTGTGAGAACATGTCTACAGTCCAGCCACAGACTACACCGTCTGTCGACGCTGAGATGATATTGTTAGCGTTTTGCGTTCCGACAATGTCGATAGAGTAGACTGGATGCGTATGGCCGGACCCAGTGAGAGGTGTCTTTTGCACAGGTGATGACTTTGCGCGGGTGTCCCATAGCAGGACTTGCCCTGAGTATGCACCGCCAATGATGAGGTTGGGATGGAAGGGAGAGAATTTGGCGGTGAGGATGTCGGACTGAGCATGGAAAATATACTCTGGTCGGTCGTGCATGTGGAGGTTCCACACTTGGACGAGGCCGTCTGGATCATGCGGAGCGGAGGGGTTTTTGGTATAGGAAGCGAGGACAAGCTCTGGGAACTTGGACGAGAAGCCCAGATCAGACACCATCCTCTTCTTGCTCCACCTGTCGTCCCAGAACTGTGCAATTTCTTTTATCCGTCGGCCTTTCTTGCCTCCACTGGAACCGTACCCCTCGTCTTCCTCGTCCACGTTTGCACCTCCTAGCGCATAGTCGGCCAGAATGTCATAGTCGAGCTGTTGGTCCAGAGCCCGCTCCAAGACCTTCGTGCTCCTCTCTACGAAGTCGATGAAGTCATCCGAGTTCTCCACGGCCGTCAGCTCTTCGTTGTTGAGGGTCTTGAAAGGGAAGTTCTCGCCAGAGACCGTCTGTACTTCTCCGGCTTCTGCTGCCTTCTGCGCTGCCTTGATTTCTTCCTCGATTTCCCTCTTCAATTGCAAGCGGATTTCTTCGTCCCTCTCTTTCTGGCGACGACTCAGGCGCTTTGGCGTGTGCGGCGAACGGGTCGGACTATCGTCTCGTTCCGATTCGCTCTCTCCAGCTCCTCGAGGTTTCCTCGGGCTCCATTCGATATCTGCTTGGACACCCTTGCTGTATGTAATGACCTCTTTCTCCCTCTTCGGCGGTGGTCCCACATCCACGCCTTCTGTCTCATAGACTGTGGTCAAGTTGCCGAGAGATAGTGTCTGCATGCCCTGATCCACCATGCTCAGAGGCACCTGATATTGTGCTCCAGGTCCAGACTGCGCTTCGTTGTCGCTGCTCAACTGACTTGCGCTGATGACTGAGGTCGGTCGTGTCGCTCGTCCACCGGCGGGAGATTGTGGCTGCGCTGAGCTAGGTCGGCTCTCGCCGAGAATATTATCTATGTATTCATCAAGGGCGCGCGTCCGTTCGTCTGCCCGTCGTGGGGTCGGTGATACTATCTGCATTGGGATAATCAGTACTGGCTACGAACCGGGAGACGTCGTCTCCAACCTCTCTGGCAGGCGACCCGGTAAGCGACTGTCTCTGCGAGCTCTCTGCTTTGCGGAGCTCGCGCTGCTTCTTGAGCTCTGCTAGTTTGGCCTTCTTCGCCAATATCTCCTCGCGTCGTTGCACTATAGAGGAGTCCATGTTGAGGTTTGTGGAGAATAACTGTCGCTCAGAGGGTGTCGACTTGTGTCTGAGCGCTCATTTACACGTCAAGCAGCAATCTCAGAACCGTCGAATTAGTGTGGGGTATTGAGACCGTATCCGACGGAGTAAACATGTGTTGCACCTGGGGTGCTGCCAAAAACACGCCAAGCAGGGACCGTCGGACTTTCCTCGGTACGACCCGTGCTTGCGTCGCGCAAGATTTCGGTCGCAGAACCTCACTCCCCAGCTGCAACCCAACCTCCCCGCCAGCCAAGCACCCGTGACTCTTGCGACCGGAGAGACGCCATCGACCGTCGTCTCACACCCGTCTGCTCTGCCATTGGACACGCACGACGCGCATAGTCCTTTCCGAGGGTCCCTCAGCGACACTCACCATGTCTACTTCCGTCGGCGTCAACGTACGTTTCTGGCCTATTAGAGCTTCGAGTTCCCTCGATACAACTCGCGGAAGCTCCGATAAGCTTTTATGATGTAAGAACGATTACTGATGGGATGAGCGCAGGTCCTCCGATGGGGTGCCCTGGCCACCGGCGTCTTCTACGGCCTCTACAACCAGATCTCGATATCATCGCGTGAGAAGATGCAGGTCAAGCAGAGAGAGTGGGAACACCACGAGTCCCTGATCCAGCAGGCGAAGGCCGAGTGGGCAAAGACACATCCTTCAGAACAGCTCAAGCCCTCTTCGAGCGCAGGTACGTTGCCGACCATCCCGACTGCCGGCCTCCGTACTACTGTACGAACGGCAGTGCAGTCAGAAGAACCGCATGAAAAGCAACGCTGACCGTTCCGCAGCGAAAGCAGACCCCAAGGACCCCAACACCGACCTAAACGCCCTCCTCGGCATCACGGACGAGAAATGAGCGCACATCAATTTCCTTTGGTTCGGCATGGTTTGGGGTAAATACAGCGACGGCTGGTGAGGACAGCAAAAGTGAAGTTGCGGAAAGTCATAATGCGAGATATTATCTCTTGTATTTGTGTACTCTATGTACAGTATAGATCCGGCGGTTGTAACGTTCCAATACACATGCTTATCTTCAATCGAGTCGAGCCTCATTCGAAGTGTATTCGAAATTGGGACGTCTGCTGGAATTCTGGCACACCGGGCGCTGAGGGAAGGAGAGAATTGAGGCAAAGAATCCGACACTCTGCTCGAATTGTCTTCCCGTCATGAGCCAGGGTTTATGCTCCAGCGATCTTGTCTGTCTCAGTATGAACAACAGCCTTCCCTTAGACAGACATTTGGTGGAGGTATTCGAACGCCTGCTATAGCTTAGCAAGACCCCGACTTCAACGTGTCACGAAATCTCCACGACGTTGTACATGGCACTTTGTTGATAAAGATTTCTGACAACAAAATATACCAACATGTAAACATGCACGACAGACGATCCCGGTATGTCTATCGCGGGGTAATGTCAGTCATTCCATCCAAGGGAGATTGTGTCGAGACCATGAGCAGCGATCACCAGGACTGGAAGCGCCAAGCTCGAGCCACCTTATCAGCCTTCCAGGATTGTCAGTTGCGCGCATGATGGATGCCTGTTTTCAGCTGTACCACACTTTGGCAGTTCAGTGCAGGACGAGGTTGAGAATGTGGTCATCCGCACAAGGGTGGGCGAGTCGTCGAAGTCATCTGCGCCTTTCCGAAACTTGAAATGGGTACTTGCCATGCGTTGGAGCGATAGAGTCCAACTGAAAGATGCACGTCCTGGCGGTGAAGAGGTAGCCTGCATTCAGGTAAACATGGACCTCCTTTATGCATCGTTGGCCGACGTGGAGCGATAGATTAAGGAGCCGGCGCTGGTGGGGTCAAGTCCCCGGAGCGGGCCTTGCCTATAGTGCGCACGTGATTTTGCCCGAGCCCTGCTAAACTTGGTCTTGGCCTGGTTCGCATGACGACGAACCTATATTGCACCTCTGGACAGCTGCGCCCGAGGCCAACCAACGCGGGCCTGCTTGCATCTCCTCGACCACCACCCGCCTATCTATACAGAACACCGTTCTCGCTTTGTTTCCGTACCAGAACCGTCGAGCGCGGCATCCAGGACTTTTGTTTATCTATTTCAACAAGCGCGACCCAAGGAGAACTTCACAACACATCGCTCCGCGCCATGGCGTCGCTGGGTGAGGAGCTGCTCAACGTCGTCAACCGTCTGCAGGATCTCGTTTTCAACACCATTGGCAATGACTCCCTCGATTTGCCCCAGATTGTACGTGTGCCCCACCCCTTGATGCGAAGGCGACAGAGCGGAGCAAAAATCGCCTCTACCTCTCCGGCTATCCGCATACTAGGCTTTTGCGCTGACCTCACTAGGTTGTCGTAGGGTCGCAATCATCCGGAAAGTCGTCTGTGCTTGAGAACATAGTCGGCAGAGACTTTTTGCCCCGAGGAAGCGGCATCGTAACGCGCCGGCCACTGATTTTGCAGCTCATCAATCTTCCGAGCGATCGCGAGGATCAACCTGCAAGCGATGAGGTACATGCTCCGCATACGCCCGCCAGCGTCGCAGGACAGCAGGAATGGGGCGAATTCCTTCATCACCCCGGGCGGAGGTTCTACGATTTCGCCGAGGTCAAGCGCGAGATTGAAGCCGAGACGGCTAGGATAGCAGGCAACAACAAGGGCATTAATCGACAACCGATCAATCTTAAGATCTATTCTCCGCACGTCTTGAGCTTGACGCTCGTCGATTTGCCCGGTCTTACAAAGGTGTGTCGAGGTGCCACTCGGAACCTAGGCGGAGCTAACAGCTGCAGGTTCCTATTGGCGACCAGCCCACAGACATCGAGAAGCAGACGCGCCAACTCATCACCGAATACATTGCGAAACCTAACAGCGTCATCCTTGCTGTATCGCCCGCGAACGTCGACCTGGTCAACTCGGAAGCGCTCAAACTTGCCCGGCATGTAGACCCTATGGGCAAGAGGACCATCGGTGTCCTTACAAAACTCGATCTGATGGACCATGGGACGAATGCTCTGGATATTCTCTCTGGCCGCGTATACCCGCTCAAGCTTGGGTTCATCGGTATCGTCAACCGTTCGCAACATGACATCCAAAGCGGCAAATCGCTCGCGGACGCTCTTGAAGCAGAGCGTGAGTTCTTCAGGCACCATCCCGCGTACAGGAACATGGCAAACCGATGTGGAACCCAGTTTCTCGCAAAGAGCCTCAACCAGACCCTCATGACCCACATCCGGGAACGTCTACCGGATATCAAGGCCCGCTTAAACACGCTCATGGGCCAGACGCAGCAAGAACTCGCAAGCTACGGCGACGCAGCCTTCACCGGGAAGGAACACCGCGGTTCCCTCATTCTGCAACTCATGACCCGATTCGCCTCGTCCTTTATCGCTTCCATCGACGGTACTTCAGCGGAGATCTCCACGAAAGAGCTGTGCGGCGGTGCTAGGATATACTACATCTTCAACTCGGTTTTTGGAAACTCACTAGAACAGGTGGACCCCACACAGAACCTTTCCGTCTTGGACATTCGGACGGCTATCCGAAATTCCACTGGTCCCCGACCCAGCTTGTTCGTACCGGAGCTGGCTTTCGACCTTCTTGTGAAGCCTCAGATCAAGCTTCTAGAGATTCCCAGTCAACGCTGTGTTGAGCTTGTTTATGAAGAGCTTATCAAGATCTGCCACACATGCGGTTCAACAGAGCTCACCCGCTACCCGCGGTTACAAGGCAAGCTCATTGAGGTGGTCTCCGACCTTTTGCGAGAACGACTCGGCCCTTGCTCAACCTACGTGGGGTCGCTTATTGATATCCAGCGCGCATACATCAACACCAACCATCCCAACTTCCTCGGCGCAGCGGCAGCCATGTCATCCGTAATCAACGACAAGGAGCAACGAGAAAAGAAGATTGCTCTCGATGCTGAGAAGAAGAGGCGAGAGCGACGGAGGTTGAAGGAGCTAAACGGTGCGAATGGGGAATTGGCTGAGGGTGATGAGGAGGGGGATGCCGCGACCGAGAAAGCCCTTCCACTCCGGAAACACCAGACTCAAGCGAGTCGCAGCATGTCACCGGCAGTAGGGCGCTTGCTCAACGGATCTCACAACAGCGTATCGAGTGCGCTGAATGGCCACCGCACACGTTCACCACCCCCAGGATCGGCGCGCGACAGCTTCTTGAACTACTTCTTCGGTAAGGACGGTGCACCTCAAGCCAACTCATTGGAGAGCAGACCTGGAAGCAGACACGTTAGTCAGAACATCGAGCCCAGCATCGCCCAGAGCTTCCGGAGAGGTGATACCAGGCAACCCACTCACGTTTTGGAGATGGTGCCGGATGACGACGAGGTTACCAGCCCAGTGAAAGACACCTTCGACGTTGGATTCGTAAGTCATAAGGCACGCTATTAAACGCATCCATGCTAACTGACCTAGCCATCGGATGCCGATGCTGCGCCTGCCATGACAGAGCGGGAAGCGCTGGAGACTGAGCTCATCCGTCGCCTCATCTCTTCATACTTCAACATTGTTCGCGAGACTATCGCCGATCAAGTACCCAAGGCCGTCATGCACCTCCTGGTCAACCACTCCAAGGATGTCGTCCAGAACCGGCTCGTCAGCGAACTGTATAAGGAGGACCTCTTCCAGGAACTCCTCTACGAAGACGACACGATCAAGGCGGAACGCGAGAAGTGCGAGAAGCTGCTCACAACATACAAGGAGGCGGCGAAGATTGTGGGCGAGGTACTATAAGCGACTATCGTGACCACTGTAACAACGACCCATGTACGGATTTCCCTGTAGGTTCAAAAGGTGTGTGTGAATAGCTAAATGTCTCTACTTGGTTGGATTTGGACGCGACAGTCGGCGTTGGGAGGCCGCCATGTCGATATATGCTTTTCTGCACTTGGCCTCGAGATCGCACATTTCTACTCTTCTGGCACCTGGCGGTCTGTTAGACGTGGGTGGCAGGGCGTTTTGCGGCTCCACTTTGAGAGGCGGTGGTAATGGTGTATCATAGCTGCGATCCATGAGAGATGCGTCGCGTGTATAGAGTACATCAATCCTTCAACTTTTGCATCCTGGTCTAGTTGGCGTGCTTGCTTGCCACGGCTCTCTGCCGCTTCTAGATGCACAAGCACTTCTGACAGGCTCTTGGGCTTCCTTCGGTTCTCTACATGACGAAAACACGTTCTCGCAGCAGCCATAGGAATACGCACGAGTCGCGCTCATGAAACCCTCCCTGTGTCGAAGTCGGCTCCCAAGCGACCTTGTCACGGCGCAGTGAAACACGGCCCGCACATGATTCGCCTCGTCCCGACCACATGTGCAATGCCTGCACGCAACAGGCGCATTGTTTGACTATTCGATAATCGGAAAGGATGCGTCACGCCACTCTTCAAACGCATGCGGTTTGCAACTTGGCGAGAAAGCGCTGTGGTTTCGGCGCTCGGTTCGGTTTTAGGGGTGCCAGTGGGACGGACGTTCGAGGAAGCACCACCGCCGTGTTTCCTCACCGTCGTTACAATCCACCTGGACAATACCTTCAATTCTACAGTGCGCTTTGATAGCGAGTTTATACCAGTTATTTCGTTTGGATATTTTGGCAGCAGGCTGTCATTTTCGCGATTTTACACCAGCTACACGTCTGTACGCTCTTTACGCCGTCTACACGCACGCGAACGACGCACTGCACCACGGTGCCTACCACTCACAAGGCCATATAAACCTACAAATATCGCCCGTTGGCACACATACTTCTACGTATAAACAGCACCTCTACAGACCTCCTCTGCTAAAGAGCCCGCCGAGCCAAAGTCAACAATGGCGCTCGAATTCCTCGCCCCGATCACCACGCCCGAGGCCCTGCGCAGCGTGCAAGCGGACCCGCAGCCGCTCATCACGCTCATCCTCGTCATCATCGCGCTGGCGCTCGAGATTACGCTGTGCTGGTATATTGCGTTTGCGACGAGGGGGGATCGGAAGAGGGAGCCCAAGTGGCAGCAGTTTAAGGGCTGGTTTAAGAAATAAATGGTACGCTGGGCAGAGGGGAGTGGGGTGGGATGGAATGGTGGAGAGAGTTGAGAGGGTGTAAAGAGGAGGTATAGAAAGCATGTGGGGGATAATGCGGTGGGCGGAGAACCGTGGTTAAGACGGAGGGGAGGGATATGGCGGTGTAGTCTGATCGGGTCAGTCAAATTCATTTTACATATATAAATACTTTTTCATTCTCGCCATGTGCATCATCACCTTCCTCCACCCTCACATCGAGGAAGTGTACCCCGCCGATCGATCATACCTCTCTGCTTCTATGCTCACCCAGCATCAACTTCCTCATTTGCCCTCACTCTCCCGCCGACACCCTCACCCTCGCCACCGCAGCAACCCTATCCGGCTCCTTCCACCTCCTCGGAAACGCCTTCTCAAGCACTTGCTCGACCTCCCTCCCCTCCCGATTAAAGTCCCACACCTCGTGGAACAAGTTCGTATGCATGCTCGCCTTTACAAGCGCAACGAGCTTGAACGCGCTGGTGAGCTGTGCGATGAAGCCGAGTGCGAGGGCGCCGTTGGTGAGGTAGTTGCGCGCCTATAGATAATCAGCATACGTTGGGCCACATAGCGGAGAAGATAGCGGGGTATGGATGGATGGACTGACAGTGTGTTTCCACAAGGGATTGTCCTCGGGAAGGGTGTTGAGGTTGTGCTTTGCGCGGGCGAAGCGCGCGGTCATGGCGTGGGAGATGGAGCGGAAGATGTCCTGTGAGTCGCTTGTTAGACGTGTATTTGGGGTTTGGAGGGGATGGGTGGACGTACACCCCAGGCGGTGAGCTTCTCGTAGAGTGTGATGGCGTCCTGGTAGGCCTGGAGCGCGGGGTGCTCGTCGGCGTCGTCATCGTCATCGGGAGGGCTGGCTTTGCGACGCTTCCGCTTGCGTTGGGGGCGAAGGTAGGCAGTGAGGTCGCTCTTGATGGTTCGGAGGGTGCTGGTGCGGGCTGTGTCTAAGATGGTATTGACTTCACTAGTAAAGTCGCGCATTGTCTGGAGTGAGGTGGCGTCGACCAGGTTTTCGGATTTGGCCATGATGGGAGGAAGCAGGAAGTTGCAATGAGAAGGAGAAAGATTAACGGAGATGGAGAGTGTTGTTTGTGGTCATATGCATGTGCTTATATATACAAACCGACCTGCCGTTCGCTCCGTTCTCGCCTTCACTACAAGTACTGCAAAGACTCGGTGAGATTCGATCGTAAGCGTCCCATTAGGCTTTAAATCCTTTCACTTGGCAAAGATTGAGAGTGATGTAAATAGTGAAGGCCCTGAGTTCTTTCGTCATTGAAAGCCGCCTAGTGATTTGCATATACAATCGCATTTCTAAGAAACCCACTTCCATCCCTCGAGAAAAGGAAAGAGTCGCTTTTAAGTACATCTCTTTACTTATCCTACTTAAGTGACGCGAATTTTCTCCTCTTATCTCCTCCATTAGTTAGGCAGACCAGTCCCTTAAATCATATCTGCATAGGGAAAGTTCCGGGGCTCTAGAGTCTTCTGGAGCGCCTGCCAGTCAACACACTTGTGGGTGACCTTTGCCGTGATTGAAACGGGGTGGTGCTTGTCGCCCGTCCAGTAGTAGGGATGGGGGTTGGTATCCGGATAGCACATCATGGACTTGCGGATCGAGTCAAGGCAGTGGACTAATTGGACGACGTCAGTCTAGCGAAGTCCCAATTCCGATCAATGAGGGACAGAGATACTTACCGGTATGCATTTTATCGTTGTTGAGTCTGTCCTCGGTGGCGTCGGGATAGTAGTAGTCTGTGTACATCATTTGGCGCACTCGCCTCTGGTGAGTGTTAATATATATGGGCCGTCATTGAAGGTGGAATGGACATAAAAGAGGGGGAGAAACCAAGTCTTACCAATCAGTGCAGGTTATGCATTACGACGAGCATGCCCCTGAATTCGTTGTCAGGTCGAATTTGCAGACTGTCCGTTATATTCAATCGAGCAGCCTCCTCGGGCATCATTTTGATGTTTCGTGCTGGATTCGCAGAATGTGTCAGCTAAATGGAGATAAACGAAAGAGAGCTGATCTCAGATGCTGCTACTGCAGGCATTGATCTGACAGTAGCGCGAGGAGATTATGGAAGGGAAGATGGAGGTACCCACGATAAATGAGCTTGTTCCACGCTCGATCAAACTCGTATGTGGGCTTTCCGAAACCACAAAGACGCGTTCCCGTAACCAGCAGGTACTGATTCCAATCTAGTTTACTCGTAGTGATTGAGAGGAGCTATCGGCTTCCGAGTTAGCACACCTTCAATACGCTTGGTCATAAAGGGATGTTGGGGACGAACCCAGAGGCGTGCCAATTAGGTGAGTGTTATGATCTACTAGCTTGGGTTGAGCCGGAGCGCTGTTGAGAGCGGGTTGAGGCTCGGTGGCACTTTGATGAGGATTCAATGTGTAAACACCTGAAAGGACAATGAAGAAAGCCGTCAGTTGGAGGATTGATGTGATGATCCAGTAGCTCAACTGTTGGTGAGGAGCACGGTATAGACTATGATTTTCAACATTCCGGTAACAAGTAGGGCAGTGAAGAAGCCCTTCCTTTTCCTCCACTTCCTGAGAATACTGTCTGTCCATAGCAAGAAAGTTCAATTTGTAAAATGTCATACTATATTAATAGTATTATTATATCTAGTAACGATATAAACATCTTTAAATATTAATTATGCATTAAATTATAATGGCAAGAAGTAAAAAGACGTAAAGATTTAAGTTTTAAATATTATACTTATAAAAAAAATTATTTTTATTTTTAATAACTTAAAATATAATATAGATAAACTAGTTTTGTAACTTAAAAAACCTAATTAAAAAACCTAGTACATAAAGTTTTATAAGTGCTATAAATTCTTGAAGGGTGGTGCGCCGCGTCAGTCAACGCGCCACTTTTTACTAGTAAATTTCAAGAAAATCACTAACTTTAAAGCCTTATAACCCTACATCCAGGTAATTGTTTTTAATTATTTTTTAAAATTATAATAGGATAATATTTATATTAAAGATTTAAAATAAAGAAATATATATTATATATACTAATACAGGTGTAAATTAGAAACTAGAAAGGTATATTCTTTTACTAGTAAAAAGGCCATTTTTTAACCTTTAATAACTTTATAATTACTTTATAATAAAGTTATAAAACTCTATTATATATTAATAGCTTTATATAGAACCTATATCTATAATTACTTAGCCTTTGTTATCTTATATAAAAAATTAAAATTTTTAGTTAGCGGAAAATTAACGTATTTTTAAATTTCTAAATATATTAAAAATTAAAGGGGCTTAGGCTTAATAAATAAAATATAGGTTCTATACAAAGCTATTAATACATAATAAAGTTTTAAAAATTTATCATAACGTAATTATAAAGTTATTAAAGGTTAAAAAATGACCTTTTTGCTAGTAAAAGAATATACATTTCTAATTTCTAATTTACACCTGTATTAGTATATATAATATATATATCTTTATTTTAAATTTTTAATATAAATAGTATCCTATTATAATTTTAAAAAATAATTAAAAACAATTACCTAGATATAGGGTCATAAGGCTTTAAAGTTAGTGATTTTTTTGAAATTTACTAGTAAAAAGTGGCGCGTTGACTGACGCGGCGCACTGACTGCCAAACTACGGTATTGCTCATAGGCTGGGTGAAGACATTCGTTATTGCCGGCCTTCCTCATATCCATCGGCTCCTGGTCACTGGTCAGAGCCCCCATTTTGCCTCTTAATTTCGAGCATGCGTTTCTGTTCTTTTTCTAGGCCCTTTTATTGTACCGAGTTTCTTCCTGCTAACCCACTAGCCTTCTACCTTATTGCTCCCTCAAACCTCCTACACGCACTCTTTCTCTGAGTTAGCCGCATTGTTACTTGCTTTACTATTTGCTACATTACGAGCATGCCTGTGGCCAACATCCACATTGGTCCCGCCTGGTTGTGGACGGCGGCAACCATCTTTCCCGCCGTATGCGTCCTTATTGTAAGCGCCCGTCTAGCCACGCGATATGCACAGCGGGCTCGCTTCGACCCCGACGACTAGTCAATCTTCCCTGCGCTTGTCATTGTGTTGGGCATGGTTGCGACCATTCTTGTCGGCGTTGGCACAAAATCGCTGGAATCGTCTTTCTCTTGCTGGGTGCAGCTATTGTGCCGGATATTATGCCAAAAGAGAGGAGGGGTATATATCAATGGGTGCAATGTTGACCGGTGCTGGTCTGGTACGTTTACGCTTTTCCCATCCACGTTATTTTCCTGTTAAATGGGAACACCCCGGTAGCTGAACGACCAAAAACAGAGCTAATTGGGCTCTTAGGGTCCAACGTTAGGTAACTAAACCCAAAGGAAAAAAACCCATCTCACAGTCTTTAGGACCAATCATGGGCGGCTATATCGTAGAAAGAACCACTTGGAGATGGATATTCTGGGCCTGTGCCATCACGGTAGGATGCCTTAACCATCGTGGTTCAAGTCATGCAGACTGCTAGTACTGACACCATCATGAACAGTTTGCGCTGCTGGCGGTGGTAGGCTGCTACATCTTGAAAGAGACATATAGCCCCGTCCTTCATAAACGAGTGTACCAGAGTGGTAACGACTCGAAGACGGAGGCACAAGCTCCATCCGCCACTTCCCAAACCAACCTCGACGTTTCTAGCCCATTAAAGCGACTATCAGCCAGAGCCATTGCCGTATTCAAAGGCCCATGGGTCCGTCCTGCACAGATGCTCATCCAGTCCCCTATCGTCCTGCTGTTCGCCATCTACACCACTGTCACCCAAGGCTATCTCCTCCTCGTCTTTGCAACACTCGGACTCGTCTACCAAGACCACTACCATTTCTCTCCCGGCGCTAGCGGACTCGCCTACCTTGGTCTCGCCGGTGGCCTAACTCTCAGTCAATTCACCCTTGGTCACCTCTCTGATAAGCATATCGCCCGCGGGGCTCATAAGCCAGAGGGCCGCCTCCCGCCACTCCTCATCGGTGCCCTTATCATTCCTTTTAGCCTGCTTGCCTACGGCTGGGGCCCCCACATGCACTAGATCGATCCTATCCTTAGCAGCGCCCTCTTTGGTATTGGCTATATGTGCATATATCTGCCCGTTATGATGTACCTAATTGATACGTACACGAAATATGCCGCGAGCGCTGTGGCAGTTTGTACTGTGTTGAGGTCGATTTGTTCGGCGATTTACCTTGCGGGGGATCCGCTGTATCGGCGGCTGGGTTATGACTGGGGGAATAGCGTGTTGGCATTCATTGCGTTAGCCTTCTTCCCCTGCGCCGTTGTATCGGCCAGGTATGGGGAAAGAATTAGGACGAGGTTCGAGCCAAGATTAGACAGTATTTAGAGCCATAAGAATAGTTTAAGCTCTATTGATAAAAAGCATTCCGTGATGGAGTGATACTGTGATGCTTTATAGACTTGCAAATGGCTTGAAAGCGGTTGCTTGACCAGTACTTCTTACGTAAACAAGCTATACTTCTTGAAACGAAGACAATCGAAAGAGCTTTCGATGGCGGCTGCATAATCTTCAAGATGGTCGCTCACCCAGTTGTAGTCTTCCTGAATACAACTGTGAGTAAAAGTCACCATTCAGTATGAGCTCGGCCAGTGTACCTTGAAGAATTCAGCGGCTCCTGCAGTATCGGTCTGTCCCTTCATATCCTTCAACTTCTGGAATACCGGTTCGAAAGCATTCTAAGTTCATGAGCGGCTAATTTCAATTGATACAGTCAGTTTTACCTCTAGAGCGACAACTCTCTCGTATCCCTTCATTGCGTCTTCATATGCCTTGACTGTGGTGTGTTCCTCGATGTCTCCTTCCTTGTCTTCCCCTCCTTCATCTCCTGGAGGATAATACTGGGTGGCGTCCAAATACTTCATGATCTCTCTGCCAATATTTCGCACTTGTAAAAGTTTGACCTCTTGCGTAATTGTGTCGATTGCCTCGGCAAATACACTGAAGCTCGCTATCCAGCCGTGGCCAGCATACGTTGGAATTGGCTCATCCTCACTGACATCGACCATTGCGCCGTGATATACTGGAGCGTTCAGATGTGTGGGTTTGTCTTGCTAGGAAAGTGGTGAAGTGCAAAGCATTTATTGTAAGCAGGCAGGCAGGCAGGCATATGAGGACAACAAGCTGTATTGCTATCTCCAGAAAAGAGTGTTTTGAGTGAGGAGTCTGCTGAGAGGAGAGAGAGCGCGGGCGAGAGCTTTCGTTGAGTCCCTAGTCCGTGCACCCAGGTAGTACCTTCCATGTATACCACCTCTGACGTCAGTCACGTGGCTACATTTATACCGAGGAGGAGTTGCTGCATACGAGTATATAGTAATATTCATCAACTTCACCCTGCGAGCGGAAGTAATATAAGAGCAATTCAGTTGGATGGGTGTCTCTTACTTTACAAGTGAGATCCAACTTTACTATCCGCGAACAGTAAATCCTTTTCGTCAAACATTCGTTGATGTCAATTGAAATACCACAATGCACGATCCGATAATTAAATGTGCCCTAAAGCTTCGAAGGACTGTTATTGCGTAGCCGGTTTCCACGGTGCTGCGAACACCAGCCTACTATTTCCAGGCTGAACAACGTGAAGTTCGTGTAGAGGCCTATTCCGAAGGACACTTGCCTTTAACCCCTTGTAAACCCCTTGTGAACCACTCACTGTACTACGTTCTCACAACTCATCTACGTTCCCTTGCTCCCGTTCACTCACTATGACGAATACAACCTCTTCCTATCCACCCTCCTCCGTGCGGAAGTGACGGCCGCGGCGAAAGGAAGGGTAGCTTTCGAGGGATAAAGCGTACTATATAGAAGTAAGGGAAAGGTGTGTGTCTGCATTTAGTACTTGAGAAGAAGTACCTAGATAAACCAAATAGGGAAGCCACATGTACGCGCGAAAAAGCATCAATATCGCGGTACAAGACGCTCGATTTGCTTTAGCGAAAGCTCCATTTTTCATTATTCTACATTAAAAGAGAAATTCATAAGGAGTGGCATATCATCATAAAGGAGGGTTGCCCCTATGATATACATTTCGCGTCTTCCAAAGCAAACCCAAATCACAGAACTATTACATCTTCCACAACGATCCAACTTAATCCATCGCATCCGCAGAAGTGTATCTTACACTCACGAACATAAGCACCAATAGGGCTAGGGTTATAGTCCTGGAAGTACTCCAGCGACAATCCACCCGTAGCGCACATCTGGTACGTCACCGTCTGGCCCGCAGCGCACGCACCAGACGCAATGGTGTACGAGTTACCCGGCGCAACATTCGCGACGGACCCGACGGCGCTGGACCGACCCTTGTTGTCCCAAGACGTCTCTTGGGTCGCGGTGGTGTCGCACTTGGAGAACTCGAGGCCGCCGGAGCCAGAGGTGGTGTTGGACGAGGTCTCGAGGACCTTTTGCTCGGGGAACAGGAAGATGAGGGCGCAGGTGGAGCCGGAGTAGGACTGCGGGATATCGAAGTTGAAGAGTGAGCAGACGTCGCCGTTAGCCGTGGCGTTGTACGAGGTTCCAGGTGCCTTGGAAGGTTGGGATGAAGAGACGGGGATGGTCAGGTGGGGGTACTGGTATCCACCGTTCAGGTCAGCAGGGCACTTGTTGCTGTTGTTGGGAGGCTGAGGAGCGGGTTAGGACTCTTTGGGTGGCTGAGGAGCAGGCTGAGATTCCTTGGACGGTTGAGGTGCTGGTTGCGACTCCCTTGGAGGGACCGGGTAGCCTGGCTGGGACTCTTTTGGTGGTTGAGGAGGAGGCTGAGAAGTACCGAGCTGGTTTCCTGCACCGCAGGACTGTCCAGGGCCCAGCGTGATCTTGACGCACTTATCCTGTCCCGCGACTGGCTGGGAGTACACATTGTACTCCCCGTTGTCGTTGGCCGGGCAGGCGTAGAACGCGGAGTCGCCATTGGTCGGGCTGGAGCCCACATCGCACTGAAACTGAGTAGTGGGAGGAGTCAGGATGCAGCCACGGCCGTTGGTATCCGCGAAGCCGCCATTGCTATCGAGGCAGTAGCAAGCAGCACCGTAACCACCACCGATACGGTTCTGGCCATCACCAAGCTGTCCTAGGGTACCGGATGCACCGCTCGAAGCTTGGAGCTGGAAGCATTGTTGGCTCTGACGAATGGCCAAGGCCGAAAAGCCAACGGCGAAAGCGAGTGGTGTGATAGCGTACCTCATGTTGAACAATCAGGGGACAGGATATGTAGCGAAAGTAGCTAGAAAGGGTCTTTTGAAGTCGACTGGAGACTGTGCGGTGGGAACTGGACACGATGAGGGCGTCTCGTCTTATATCAACCCTAGGTACGCCGTTAAAAGTTTAGCAAGCTACTAGCTTCTCAGTCATTCTCGTAGATGACATCGATGTGGGTTCAATTCTGCTAGCTCTGATGTTGAAGGGCCCACTTCAACGCGGTGCTGCACCGCGTTCCGATGTCAGAGCGATGCGTTTGTTAGTAGAAAAACTATCGATGGACTACTCTAGTAACACAATCGCGCGTTATTGGTCCGACACAGGACAGCTTTCTAGAAATGTAAGCAGATCGACTAGTCGCCAGGCACTTGTGGATTTTTACTTCCGTAATAGGATGATTTTCAGGTACACGTCGTTCGAACATAGTATGTGGGTTTGTGGGACCTGCGTGGATGAGCTGGTTTCGCTGACGTATAATGCGCTATTACAGCTGGTGCATTGTAATGACAGGTTGGATTTCTTGTTTAACGCATGGAATATCGAAAAATACAGTCTCGACCATCCTGGCCAGGACCGAGCCATTACGGTTACATTGATCAATTTCGACAGATTGTGCATCTTCATGTAATAACATGGGAAGTTCAGTATCAAAGAAGTATTCGTCGAGCTTTCAATTCGAAAATGTTACGCATACGCCTCACGCGATCGGTCGTCTGCCAGGGTTGGAGGCCAGGCAGTGGTCACGCGTACCGTCCGGGCCTTCGGAGGTCACGGTTTACAATGCAGAGACAAAATAAGGAAATTTAGATCTGCGCCGGCTTCGTTTTCTGTGGGGTATGGACTGGTGTTCAACTAGACGATTGCTCATGGTACCGATGTAGCCACCGTTGCGACCGGTAGCGAAGGGCTTAGCTACGCGCTATCCCGCTCTTTCTGTGTCCCTGGAAGCCTTTTCATGGAGAATGTGGGGAAGATTGTGTAATGTCCCTCCGAGCCTCCGAAAACGTTGTACGGAGTGGAGCGGGTATGCGGGTGCTGTTCAGGTGCCGTGGCATCCGAATGACAATGTTACGCCAGCAGTGCCGCTCCGCGCTAGACAGACTATGAAAGTGCGGAATTGAGTTTGGGTTGAATCTTTCGTTCAAAGGACAGGCGTGGTATTCCGGGAATAGTTAAGGGCCTGTTCGGTGGCCGCAATCTCAACCTTGATTTCATCTCACTATACCAAAAGTGGGTAGACTGAGATGAAATCAATGTCGTGTTCGGTTCAAGCGTGATCTCGACGTCATAAATAGAGGTCCTATCTCGTAAGATAGCCCTAGCTAAATTAACCCTTGCTAGTGCTAATAAGATGCTTATTTATACCTATTTAGGCGCGAAATCATAATCTCAACTGAGCTCAAGGTCTTGAGCTCAATCTCGCATGATCTCGGCGTTTTCAACCTCCGCGATGCTTGGCAAAGAGAGCCTCGTAGGCCTTGTAGGAGCGTTAACGGCAACGACTTTAGTGTTGATCAACGCCGCTGAGACAGCCGCCACCCCCCCCCCACAGGGGTGAACAAGTGTGAAGACGATATGTGTTTGGGGGCGGCATGGCTAGCCAGGTGCCTCGCCGACGACTTATATTTGTATGAGGAGACCCGACTGCGGCGGAGGGCGTTCGAACAGCTCGTCGAGCACTGTAGGCCACACGTCAGAGATGGCCGAACGATCGAGGTAGAGGAAAAAGTACTCACCTTTCTGTACGTCTGCGCGCAGGGCGCTGGCTGGCGGGAAGCTAAGCACCGCTGTGGGCACTCATTAAGCACGATTACTGCGTACGTACACAGAAACTTGGCTTAACTTTGGCTAACGCTAGTAGCAACTTTCACGAAGTCCTCACCGCAGTGCTCCGGCTATACCTAGAAGTAGTACAGTTGCCCTCTGGCGACGTCCCAGAGGCCATTCGCGACGACCCAAAACGTATGCCGTTTTTCAAGGATTGCGTAGGAGCTCTAGACGGGTCGAACTTCAAAGTCTATGTGCCAGCCGAGGACCAAAAGCGATACCGAAACCGCCATGGATACCTATCACAGAACGTGTTAGCGGCTGTCGATTTCAACATGAACTTCGTGTACGTACTAGCTGGCTGGGAGGGCA
The DNA here is from genome assembly GCA_010015655.1 of Bimuria novae-zelandiae CBS 107.79. NCBI lineage: Eukaryota > Fungi > Ascomycota > Dothideomycetes > Pleosporales > Didymosphaeriaceae > Bimuria > Bimuria novae-zelandiae. Next base: position 69,168 of record ML976712.1, read on the forward strand.
GTGCTCATGATAGTCGGGTGTTGAAGGACGCTCGCCGACGGGGATTTACAGCTCCGCCAGGTAAGTATTACCTGGCTGACGCTGGGTATACGAACAGCGATATTACCCTTGTGCCGTACCGCGGCGTACGGTATCACCTTCGAGAAATGGCGCAGGTGCCAGATGGACGGCCGCAGACGCCAGAAGAGCTGTTTAACTATCGCCATTCATCGCTAAGAAACATCGTCGAGCGGTGCTTTGGCGTCTTCAAGCGTCGCTGGCGGGTTTTTGACAGGCCTCATGAGTTCGATGTAGAGACTCAGGTTAAGCTCGTATACGCCCTTGCAGCTGTACACAACTTGATTAATAAGGAGGGCAGCGTTGGGGAGGATTTTGACACGTTACCAGCGTATGCGCACGAGCGTCATGAGAACTTCTTCCGGGAGGTCGCAGTTGCAGAAGACCAGCAACTAACAGAAAACCCCGACAGGGCGCCGCTGCGTGAGGCAATAGCGACAGAGATGTGGGCGTCGTATAGACGAGCAATTCAAGAAAGTGAGGTGTAGAGGAGAAGGAGCAAGCTGCGTAGGTAGAGAGACTTTGTAGCAACGTCGCGTCAAGAAGCTCAAAAATCTCTAGGTTAAACGCTTTAAGTAAGAGCACTCTAATCTGTCACGCTAGAATATTAGCTGCGTAAGGCGTAGTATGCGTATTCTCTAGAGTAGCATGTCTACTAGCGTAAAATTGACTTTTCTAGAATAACAAGACTAATTTATATACAATAGGTATAAATTTTGCATAGGCTATAGACAATTTAGAGTATGCGACCTAGGAACAGCAACTACGCTAATAATGCACGGGCCACTATCGCGAGTCTTGGCACTTTACCAGCTCTGACCTAAAGTCTCTTGCACCTCATCCTTTTCCTGCAACCTACCCTCTCCCTCCCACGTCAAGCTAATTACGGCAAGTCGCAGCTACTCGTCACGTAGGAGCCCTAGCTGCTGCGCTACATGCGATTTTACCCAGGCTTTCTGCACTGATGGAGGCTTCAGACTGAGGTAAAGCTTGGCCTGAAAGTGCGACTCAAATTTCTGCACAATAGGCAGTTTTAGGCGGAAGTCTAAGACACTGTAAGTCTTTAAAAAGTGATCGATCGCCTCCTTTTATAGGTCTTTAGAGAGAGCTTTAACTAATTCCCCTAGCTCTGCCGCTATATTGCCAACTTGCTTGCTCAACTTGTCGCTCGCAGTCGTCCTTTTACAAGACCTTCCTAACGATATCGCGCGCCTTTTACGCGCCTCTAGGGACGCCCTATTATCGCTATCATCCTCAGTACTGTTAGAGTCTTGTTACTCAACTAACGCAGTAATCAACTAATTAATATCCTTCGCCCCAGCGCCATTAGCTATAACGCCGTCAAACAGTCGCCAATGGAGATCCTCGTTTTGGAGAGGTTTCGTACGGAACTTTCGAGCCTCTGGATGCGCGTTGAAGTACGCGTTTAGAGACTTCTCGTCGCCAATAACAACACCAAACTCGTTTACAGCAAAGCCAGAGAGGTTGTTTAACTCCTGCCAGATCCGCCAATCTGCTTTGCAGCCATTGTGCCGATTCTTGGCCTGTTGAGCAGAGACTATAACACCTGGTGGAGAGACTGCAGACACCCTCGCGATGGCTGTATGCCACGCGGAGGCCTTGTAACCGGTATCAGCACGCTGGCCATGGTCCTCCACCTGCTCAACTAGCGACGTCAAGAGCGCCTCTACCATTTTCGGTGTCCAGAAACTGCGATTTTGGCTGCCCCCAGGCGTTGGCGACGATGTAAAGGATGTTGAAGTCTGTGCAGGTGTCTGCGACAAGGCCGGCGTCTGACTCCACGAGAGCTCTCGCGACCCATCTTGAGCAGGTGTAGTAGTGCTCGCCATGGCGGCGATGAAACAAGGTATGTTGATAAGACGAGATGAGATTGCGCAGTCACCGAACACAAGCTTAAATTTGGTACGTCAGAAGCGGGGGTGTGGAAGATTTAGTGTAGCTAGCCGCATAAAAAATTCCACGCCAGCGCCTTACCATAACCGTCCGAGATCACGAAATGAGATTGCGGCCACCGAACAGGCCCTAAAGCATGAGGTGAGGAGCGAGAGCAATAGGCCAATCAGATGATAGCTGCAGATCCACCTGCAGGATGAGGTGCTGATGACGAACGTGTGGGGGAACATCAATACCACAAAGAGCACGCGCAGCATCTCCCTCCTGCAATACTACTACCTACAGCGTGGTCAATTACTGTCTGAGTACAGGACCAATTCGTCTTCGTCCGTTGACAAATACGAACAACTCGTGAATTAGCTTTGCACTTCGTCGCACGTGAATCGTCATCGCCCCAAGGTTCCTCCACCATGCGAACCCATACAATCATAGCTCTCGCTAGCGTAAGCGGAGCCATTGCTCTCCCAACCGAACAACAACCTCTCTACGACCCATCTCCACGCAGCTTCCTCAAAGTCCAAGAAGAGTACGCATCACACAGCTCCACCATACCCGCGCGCCGAACCTTACCGTAGCAGGTTGAAAAAAGCGGAGATAATACCCACAGGTAGCCTGCACCACCTGCGCCATTACTTGTCCACACTAAACGTACTGATGCAGTAATCGACGACTTCCTGCCATCGCTGACGCTCTCCGTTTCCTGGAAGAAGGACGACGCCGACCTCGGAAACACCATCAAGCCGAAGCGGCTGCAGAACCAACCGAGCGTCTCGTTGTACGATGAAGCGGACCCAGATGGCGTGTCGCCAGCCTTGGACCTGAGTTATGTCGTCACTCTCACTGATCCCGATGCTCCCTCCCGCGACGACCCAGAGTGGTCGGAGATGTGCCACTGGATAGCGGCAAACGTATCCGTCTCGCAGAAGACCTTCTCCATCCTCCCCATGCCCATTTTCGGCGCAGTCGACTACGAGGAGGCGGGTGGACTTGACGATGTGGTCGAGTACAAACCTCCTGGTCCACCGGAGAAGACGGGCAAGCACCGCTATGTATTTCTGGCGTTCGCGCCGAAGAATGGGACGACGGAACCGCTGCATCTAAGTAAGCCGAAGGAGAGGCAGCATTGGGGCACGGGTAAGGAGAGAGGTGGTGTGAGGGATTGGGCGAGGGAGAATGAGTTGGTGCCTGTGGCGGCCAACTTCATATACTCGCAGAACAAGAAACAGTGAGGTGCTTCTGAGGCATCGTTTCGAGCCTGGAGGTGTATCATGGATCATACGGGTACCTGACCCTATACCAAACATCGTCGGAATCAATCGACTTCCATCGCACTGATGCCTGCGCACATGCGGTGAGGGTTTGAAGAAGGAGCTTATGGAACCAGGAACTTCATCCGAACGCATTTCAGCTTGCCATCGAATTTGCCCTGGGTTCGCGACATTGCAAGGACGTTCGAATATAAGATACCTCCAAGTGGAATGTGTACATTATTAGGCATACGTTGTGCGTTCGCTCGTGAATGCGTTTCCGACGCTGTTCAAGGTTTTCGCGGTCCTTCTTCTCCTCTCTCTCTTCCAAGATTTTCTAAGTCTCCGTCACACTGCAATTTCCTTGTTGAATCTTCAACTTCCGTCTCGATACTATCCTCCCAACCCTTCAAGCTCACTCCTCCAAGTAATTCTTTCAAATACACCCTTTCAAACAAACTCTTTGAACCCCGCAGCTCCTGTTTCCCTCCATCGTCTACACAATAAACACCCCGGCCGCCCCTGCCAACGCCCCTGCCAACCCAGTCTTCCGATACCCCACCGGTGCTTGGCCTACATACACCGCCACCATACTACCCGCCCCTACCGTGCCGGTCGCTCCTTCCTTGCTCTCCGTCCTCGTCCCTGTCGCCATTGGAGACGCACTCACACTCCCCCGTGATGAAGTAGGTACAAGCGTCTCAGTTGACGCGGAGAACGACGTGAGCATTTTCCCTTCCGAATGCGCCGGTGACGGAGGAGAATCTGTGGGCTGTGCGGCTGCTGTGGAGAAGGGCTTGAGACGTAAGAGGGAGCGCAGGGTGCCGCGGCGAAGGGAGGGTTTGCGCATGTTGGTCTAGCGGTCTGCCGTAAGCCAGCGGTGTTCGAGTGAGACCGGAGGTTTGTAGTAGTATAGACTTGAGATCGCAGTCGAGGTGGATATATTTGGTATGTGAGTGTTGAGAGGGCACCCGTGGACGTGCAGTAGTCGGCGTGTTTAGTAATTGATCTTCGGAAGGGACGCCGGCGTCAGAACAGTGGTGGCAGTCGCGATGTGCCTTCACCTTAATCTCTCTTAATCCCTTGATGATAGGGGCCTTGGGTCATATTAATCAAAAGCACTATCGGTGGTCTTGCTCCTCTGATACTCAGAGTGGCATGTCTAGAGCCGGAGCTGCGAGCATGTGCTATATCACTGTATATGTGCTCACCCCACCCGGACTCCAACCACAGTCCATGGGAAGGCGCGATGCAAGACGAAATGATCATATTATCTAGCCATCTCGGGCCTGACAGCTGGTGTTGTGCATCTTTCCCTCGGATCTGGTTGAACCGTAGGCGATGGTGCTGGGTGACGTGTTCGGCTCTCCACGGGTTGTCGCTGTGCTGTGGCGGGAGCGAAGGCACCTATTAAATCAAGGAAGGGCGTTTTAATAGGCGAGAGGAGAACAGGGAGAGAGAGCGACGGGCTAAACAAGTGCAGAGGCGCGCAGAAGCGCGCATGGTGGGGATTTGAATGTTGTGAGATGGTGGTTCTTCTATAGGATAGTGGTGTCGGAAAGCAGCCGAAGACCATCGCCAGTTCGCAAGACAAAGCGATGCGAAGAGCTCTAGAGAAGACCGTCAAGGCATCGCGAGTTAAACCGATCTCTCTCCTTACATTCCAGAGCATCCGTCCGGTCACGCCACATTCTGAAAGTATAGCCTACGTCTATCGTACAGCTCCTGCTACCTCGCCACCAGGGCATTTCCACGCGGCCCGTACGCCGCTAGCTAGCGCCCTGCGACCTCCAACCCAAGCATGCGCATGCAGGGACCGCCTTCCAAGTTCCAGCCACATCGCATAACCTCGAGACCTCAGCTCGAACCAAAGTTGCAGACCAGATGCGTCTCAATCCTGCTCGCGCTCGTTTTTAGGGAAGAAAGAAGCGAGGTACGAGTAGTGCGGCTGCGCGGCTGAGAAACTTTATAGAAGAGGGTTTAGAGGACCTCGCGATGCGCTTTAGCTGCGCTGCGAAGGGTGAGGTATACCGTATTGGAGCTTGGTGGATGAGTCAAAGATGGTGCGCTCGTAATGCGCATCAGCGCTAAATTCCTAGCACAATGAAAGAAAAGCCGAAGCTTGAGAGGCTGAAAGAGAGAGATTTGGAGAACAATCCATTGTAGCGGGGGAGATTTGAGGGAAAACAACCTATTGTGTGGGTATTGTAGTACGCCATGATGATGATGATGAAAGGCTTAGGATGGACAATGAATTGTGGCGTGCCAGCCTGACTTCGGATGCTGCGCCGAGGTAGGACGTGTGGAGAGGTCAGAGGGAGAGACGGTTGGTTGTGTCGCCGTATGCGCAAGCTGTGCGACGGCGATGGAGGCGTATGTAGTGGCACCTGCCTGGAGACGATCGCTGTGCTACCAAGAACGTCGATTGCGTCTTTTAGGCAGGCGTATTGATTCGAGGAGGGCCAGGGCGTCTATCCGAGACGTGGATGGCGCAATCACACAGACACAACTTGTCACCGGAAGGCAATCACAATCTTCACTTCGCGAAGCAGTCGAGCAGATAGTGTTATAAGCGTTTTCATTTTCGGCCCGTTATCTGCCAAATGTACAGAGGCCCATCCACCACCCACCCCAATCAGCCCATCATCATCAATGCAATTAGCAAAAGCGTGCTTCTAAACGCCCCCAAGCGGAGCAATCCCTCACATGATCCTATCCAGAGGACCGCGATACATGCTCAGGTGATATCATGGAAAGCAAAAAGCGTAAAACAGTGGTACACGAAAGAAGTGAAGGGCACTTATGCGAGGTACGCAAAAGCACCGATGGCGCCGAAGAGGGCAGCGGCGTTGATGCCGAAGGTGGAGGCAGCGCCGGTGTTCTCAACAGGCGGGGCATTGTCGGTGGACGTCGGACCGGCAGTTGCGGACGGGCTGCCGAGAGAGATGGTGCTGTTGTAGCCGCTGGGGACGATGGTGCCAGCGGACGCAGAGGCAGTACCGACCGAGGTGTGGATCACGACGGAGGTGGAGATGGTGGTGCTGACAGCGGTGGAGTAGGCAGACGAGGCTGAGGACGCGGACGAAGACGCAGGCGCAGAGGAAGACTTAGCGGTGGAGTAGCCGGCGGAAGAGGACGCAGAGGACGAAGAAGCGACAGGGGCGGAGCCGCCGGTCAGAGCAAACTGGCCAGAGTAGTTGGGCACAGCACCGGCCTGTTGGATCTCGAAAGCATAGTCGTCACCCGCCTCGAGAGTCTTCGGGGGAGTCCATGTGAAGGAACCGCCAGTGGAGGTGGCTGTGAATCGATTAGTGGCTTATTTTGCGGCAGTGCAAGCGTTGGCAACTTACTGGTCAGGGTATCGAGAGTCTTGAGGTCGGTCGACGGGCCCTTCTTCAGGAGGATGGTGGTGACCGCATCCTTGGGCGTGTATGTGAGGGTGATGGGCTTACCGGCCGCCACGCTGCCCTGGGGGAACGAGGTAAACTCGACGGCGAGAACAGCGGAGATGAGGGCAGCGCCCGAAAGGATGACCTCGAAGAAACGCATGTTGATTGTGTTGGTCGCTGGTTGGATTAAAGTATTAGGTGGTATGTAGTAGGTGCTAAGTGAGCGACTGGAGTAGGAAAGAGCGAACGGTGTGAGGAGTAAAACCAACGCTGGGGAGGTGCTGCCTTTTTACCAGAGGACGGGTGGGCGGCAATATAAAGCCAGAGCAACGGGAGGAATGCAAAATTGGCTGCTAGGCCCCAACCGGGCAGGTCGACCAACGGGCTAAACGAGATGAATCACGAGCACTTGCTGGGGCCTTCACCCAATGGCCGTTCGCGCGTCTGGCCCCAAGGCCAGACGCTGCCCCTTTCCAACTCCTGGAGACGGGGATGCGTCGTGGGCGCACTTTTGGCAATTCACGCGGCTACGCTTGGCCTGCATACGGTCCCCTGCCGCACACCAACGGCGGATCGTCCAGGCTGCGCCGTGCAGATACTCTAGCTGACCACGGCATAGCCCGACGCCGGCCAATAACGCGGGGAAATTCAGGGGCTGTCTGTCGTGGCTCGAGGTCGCGCACAGGGCTGCCGCAAAAAGGGCGCAATTCTTTGCCTGATTTGCGCCATCCTCTCATGGCTATCGCTTGGGACGATCGCGACGAGATCTTCACCACTGATGCGCCGCGACATTCCAGCTCGTGTTCCCGCCAACCGCTGCCAGATTCGGTGGGGCAGCGCCTATGCGAACGGACATGCGAACGCCGCGCTGAGCGCGCTGAGCCCACTAAGCCCACTGCGCTGTCGCTGATCGCGCATCCACCCTCCTGTACAATCCCACGAGCAATTCTGTGCAAGCAAAATCGCCGCATCCCGCCCGGAGATGACAGACGCATTCATCCATCGTTCCTGCGAGTCCGACGATCATTGATCTCGACAATGGGGCGGCTTTGGTCATTTTCTTCAGCGAGCTAGCGAAACTCATCTCGCTTTGCTCTGCGCCATGCTGAATGCACCTCTCGCGCATTGTTAGCGCGACGCGCAGAGCCTCACCGTGCGCGTAGAAAAGGAGAGCGCGCCCGGTGACGTCGTTGCGCTATATGCCATTGTTGCAACCGTTTTTTTGTGCCGGCAGGCATGCACCCAAACAACCAGACAAGATGCCATGAGAGTTCCCTGAACGACAACACCGCAACGGCCCACTGTAACGATGCATGACAGGTATCATGTAGAGTGTGGCAGGAAAACGGCCCGATGGTACACAGAAAGACCGGCTCTGCCACGTTGTAGGTTACGTATGTTCAATCAAGGTCAAATGCCGGCAAAATGTAGGAGTTCAATGCGCCATCAACCTTTCCAGCTCATCCGACACCGGAAAGAAAAGTACTCAGAGCCTGAGGCAGGAAAATGCTGGCTGATTAGTAAAACCCCCAAGCTGATATCTAGGTGTAACCATGCAGCAGCACCTAGCCGCCTCGCTGCTAGTACCGAGAATATTGATAGCACGGAAGTTGGCGGACAACCATCCTGGGTTTACTCGACTGCCTACGCAACTCTGAGTCTGATGTGTAACAACCCCCAAAGCTTAATCATACAGACAATACTCCCGTAGACCGATATCTCGACGCCAAGGCTCCTCCCGATGACCGGAATCACTGGGCGTCCGTGCCTAAGAATTGCCACGACGTCCTGGGGTAACACACCGAGGTACCACCGTGGATTAATGCCCAGAACTCCTCGTGTCGGATGCTTTACACTTCCAGTTCGTTGGTCTACCCGAGTATGTGGATGACAAGTCCTGAGGTAACTCGCGACCCCAAAAACATTAGGTAGGAGAGCATCACCTGCTGCATCACCATCATTATCACGATCGAAATAGTTCAAGTCTCAGTGTAGCCTGGGGTAACACACCGTCTAACCAGCATGGCCATTATCACTAGGTCTCAGTGTATCCTAGGGTAACACACGACTCAAACAACATGGCCATTACCATTAGGCCTCAGTGTACCCTAGGGTAACACACGGCCCAAACAGTATGACCATTATCAGTAGGTCTCAATGTATCCTAGGGTAACTCACGACCTCCAAAGCATGTCCACCATCACCTTCACTGTCCCTCACGATCAAACAACACTCAGATGTCAGGTTCATGACATAACTTTGAAGCTACATAGGTATCAACCCCAAGCCAGCCAAACGCCATCCTAGTATCACTCAACCCACACAACTCAGCCCACATAACCCATCCCAATCATGAACCGCATTACGTATCCCAAGTCACGACGCCACTGCCCACCACCCTTAGACGTACGAGCCAGCCAACTCGTCCTTGACCTCCTTCTTGACCTTGACCTTGTCCGGCTTCTCGTCGCAGAACTCAATCCCGTCTTCGAACCCAGGGATCTCGACTTTCTTCTTGCGGCCACGGGGGGTGGACTTGGGCGTCGGCTTAGCCTTCTTGGGAGTAGCCGGGGGCGTCGCGGTGGTCGCCGCGGCTGTGGTTCTGGATTAGTAAAAGGTAACCTGGGTATACTCAACGGGGTGTACGTACCGCGCTTCTTGGAGGGAGCCACGGCCTTGAAGGTCTCGCCAGCGTCGACGCGCGCCTTGAAGTCCTTGGCTTTCTTAAGAACGGAGCGGAACGCGTGCTGGAAGGACGAGGCCGTCTTGGTGCCGTCAAGTGAGGACATCATCTCGTACTGCGCAGAGGGGATGCCGACGGAGCCGAGGGCCATCAGGAGGACGGCGATGGTGTCCTCGCTGAAGACCTTGCCACCCTTAGTGTCGTCGGCGGCTGGGGGTGTTAGTGAGGCGGTTTGGTGGAGCGAGAGTGGACTTACACATGGTGGAATTGATGGAGTTAGAGAGCTTGAGGCGGTGGGAGAGTGTGCGACGTACGCGGTTGCGGGATCTGGAGTCAAGATGTTAGAGAGTGCTCGCACTGGAGGGAGAAGAAAAGAGGATCGAAGCAGAGGGGGGCAGCCACCTTATATGCGCGAGGGTGGCTCTCCGTTGGCGGTGCTGCGGTGAGGTGGAGTAGGTTACAGGAGCTAGCTGCGGTGAAGAAGGTTGTTGCAGAGTGGTTGTGGTGGAGGAGTCTGTTGTAGAAAAGTTGTGGTAATGAAGACTGTTGTAGAGTGGTGGTGGGAAGGAAGAAAGCAGCGAGAGGTGCGGGTTTTATAGTGAAGCAGGCGAGGCTAGAGGCGACGGTAGCGCTGCTGCGGTGAAGGTGAGTGTCGAGGTTGCGGCCGGTTTGCTCTACTGCTGCTGCGATAAGGTGAAGCCGCTGCGGTGAGAGAGCGGAGCGCACACTTGCTGTGGCTCTTACATGGCAAACGCGGGGGTAGGTGTCTATCCTCTTTGGGCAGGTACCTTTACGTCCTAGGTGTCAAGAATTGGGTACTGTGTATTATCCCAGGATACATTGAGATGATTACCGAATCTGAGAAACTCGATGTAGTACTGTTAGTAGAAAACTCGAACAACTCTAGAATGGACGAGACATGTCGACAAGACTCGGTTTTTCGTCCCAAGATCATTGACAAAACCCAGAATGTACGCCTCAACACAGTCGATAAAAAGGGTACCCGCATGTTAAAGTACTTAAACCGGATCCATAACGTAAATGCATTCACATCTAATCTTTATAGCACACAATCTACTCTCCCATCTTCGCCAACAGCTCAACCTGCCGCTGAATCGCTTTATTCATCGCATCTTTGCTCCCAAACTTCCCCAGCAGCTCCTCTTCTACCTCCAAAAACTTCAGCTGCGCCTGCCTCGCGAAAGGGTTCTCCGCGCCATGACTCATCCTCGCGATAACATTCACCGTGTTAATGAGCATTGCCGCGATAAGTGCTAGATCCGCGCCTAAGGCCACTTCAGCGCCCACACTCGCGAGATACTGGGCCAGCATCGCCATCTGCCACGTCTGGGCGACGCGGAGAGGGTGGTGCATCTGTGGATACAGCTTCGGTATGATTTGGCGATGGCGTTTTGCGCATTCGAACCATGCAGCTTCGTAGTTGGCGGCTGCGAGCTGGTTGACGATGAGATCGTCGCGAAAAGCGGGGAGGGGCTGGCGGTGGGCGGGCCAGAGAGCGGATTCGGTGCAGAAAGTGATTGCTTCCTCGATGATGCGGATGGCTTCGGATGGGTCTGATTGGCGCTGCTCTTCATCGTAGAGTTGGAATGCTTTTGCTTCAAGTGCTGCGACTCTTCTTTCGTCGACCGAGTCTCCTGTGTAGTTTGTTTCGTCTTCCGCTTGTTCGTTTCGTTTGATCTCCTCATCGGATATCTTCTTATATTGACTCGAAAGAGCTTCGGGCTTGATAGCCCATGCGTCTTCCTGCTGCCCTGGCCCGAGACGACACTTGCTGCACCGACAGGTGAAGAACCAGCGTTGTTGGAGTTCGCTTTGTCGCCGCACGAAGGGCATCGTTGGGTCAATGTACGAGATGAAGAGCTCCTCATCCTTCTTAAGATCCCTGAGTGCTCGCAACTGCATCTGTGGGCCATCCATAACAATGTAAGTATTCGGATCGCAGGAATGGTTTATATGACATAGCAGCCCGTCGAGCAATATTCCAAGCGGGTCGAAGGTCGGAGTTACTAATGTCATCGAATTGGAGAGTATCCTGGCGTACATTGCAGCGACGAAATCTTTGCTGAAGGTGTCTTGCGTGGCAGAGAACTGACTCGTCCCCATTGCCATCAGTTCAATGCCGCCATAATTCCCATTCTCTTTGAAATCGTCTACATGTGACTCTAGGTGGCAGAGAAGCTGCCATGTCTGGTCATCTATGAGGCCATGCTTCCGTCGCACAAGGATTTCCATACAGCCCAGGACTGCTTTTGGCAGTTCTCTGTCGGCCACCGGCTTAAGATTTTTGCACTCGTGCTTGTGACCGCGATTCCATGCTTCTTTCTGGCATGCCTAATAAGATGGTAAGTGGCGCTTATATCTCAAGAAAGCATGGCGTTGTGAAGAGGTGCATGGTATCGGCAATAGAACGTACCTTGCTGCAATAGCGAAAACGCTTGCATCCTGCGCACGCTGATACAGTAGTCCCTTCCTTGACACATATTCCTGATCCAATAGAGGATCCTTCGGTCCAGGCATAGCAATTTGCGCACGTGTCTCTAAGCCTTTCGGACTCTAGCGACGCCATGAGTGGACGTCGAATTGTAACGATAGTCTCTCCGCTGTTGACATTTTGACTACTAAAGAAGCCTTTGCCTGCGGAGTGTCCACCGATCGTAGATTCAGAGATATAGTATGGATGATTTCTCTGGGCCATTGCACCCGTATCAAGCTGTGTGCAGAACAAGGTGGGAGAGTTTTCGCGCGGTATGCGAATCCAGGACAGGCAATTCAGTCGATTACTACCCAACGATACCCCTAACGACCGCTTGTAACGGTCGAGGTGTCGCTATTATGGATGTTCGAAAGGTTTTGATGGGCGACGTGACACTCCCAGCGAGGTCCCGTTTTAGCGTTCGCTCGGCGACGCAAAGCCCACGTGATAACAGATCGATCTTGGGATCAAGTGCTAAGCGGACTACAGTGACCGTGCACGCCTTGGCGGTCTGCTGCACACCTCAAAAATAGGGCTATAGAGCCACGTATAATAGTTATTATCGCAAGAATTTTTATAATAGTCTACTGAGCTCTATAGTACTTACCTTACTTTTATTTTTTATTTAGCTTTATTTTATAGCTACTACACGTAGTAACTAGTAAAGGTACTAAGAATAATAATACCTTAATAATAGCGTAAATAATACTACGCGCACGCTATTTTTTAGCTATAAGTTTTATAAAAAGCTTATTTAAGGCTTTATGCTTGCCTCTTTTAGGAATTTATATAAATTTAGTAGTATTACGCTTTTATTTTTTTAATACTTTTTAGTATTATTAGTAGCTTTCTTTTTTACTTTCTCTTTTTTTACTTTTTCTTATTTTATATACTTATCCTACTTATCCTACTTATCTTAAAACTTCTTTTAGGCTTTAAGATCTTTTTAATAAGCTTTATTTATCTTCTTTTATAGTTTTTATTTTTTATTAGTCTTATAGCGCTCCTTAGATTAGTAGATATTATAAAAGAACTAAAGAATAGCTATACTATAAAACTCCTTATAATACTACAAGTTAAGTCTTTTTTACTTAATTTTAAAAAGCTGAAGCTCTTTAATTACGTTACGTAGGCCTTCGTTTTTAAGCTATATAAGCTATATATAGGTAGAGAGGTGGGAAATAGTACGCCTTAATTACTATACCTCCTCTACGTCTTAATTCTCTACTACTTAGGCTAGTATTTAAATAGCTTACTTTAGTTATTTACTATAATTAGTAAATATATACAAGATAGCTGCCTGTGCTTATTTTAAAATTTATTAATAATTATAGCTATATTTAATAGTAATAGACTTATAATTTTAAAGTCCTTAAAAATAAAAATAAAAGTTTGGATAAAAGTACTTATTTAAAGCTCCTATTCCTATCGCAGTACTTAATAAAAGACTAGGTTATATGCGAGCCGTGGCTATCTACTATAAGTAGTCGCCAACTTCTACGCGCCTTCTCTCGAGTGTAGTAATTAAAAACCTGTTCTAACTACGTAAGGCTAACTTTGTCGTTTATTTAGCCTAAAGACGTTATATTAATAAATACTAAGTGCTTTTTTACGTCTATATTCTCTACTTAGGATAATTATATCTCATTAAGAGCGTCTAAATAAATAATATTTAAAGATAGTGCGAAAATATTAGCCTAGATACTTATAAGTATTAATATTTATTACTTATTACTTATTATTATTACTTATTATTACTTATTACTTATTATTACTTATTACTTATTATTATTTATATTAGCTAGCTCTTAATTTTTAACCTTATAAAAGCTTGCGAAATACTTATTTAGTGCATCTATTAAGTATACTTATTATAAAACCATTTTAATTTATATTATATATATATTATAACTTAATCAAGTATTTAGTAATTTTATAGTATATAAGCTTAAAGTATTATATATACTTTTTATTACTATTAGTATAAAGGCGCTGCGTATTAATAACGTTAGCTTTTTTATATAAGAGCTAGTTATAGTAATAGTTAAAAAAGTAAGTAATCTATAAGTTCGAAACCTTGTTTATAGCTAATTTAGAAGCTATATTTTATACTATTTACTTTATAAGAGGTAGGCCTTACTTAGTAACGTGTCTAGCAAGTAAGTGGCGCAGGCAAGCGAGTGGCGTAACCTACTAACTTTTTATACCTCTGTTACAAGGACTTTACGTACCTAAGCCTGATCCGGATTAGGGAAGGATAGGTTAAGAGTAATATGCCTTGCGGATATATTTAGTGGTTAAGAACTTAATAGCAATAGTAGGAGGGGTTTATAAATAATCAAATTTTATAATAAACTATAAAATAACTAACTATAATATTTACTAATCTGTTAAAGGAGATATACTCGTAGTATATTAAATTAATTACAAGAAGTAAGAAAGGTATAAAGATATTATTAAATTATATACTATTTATTCTAGCTTTTACTATTATTAAAATTATTATTATAGTCCTGCTAAGACCTTCTTCCTAGAAGTAGTTTCTAGAACTTACTATAGTCCTAGCCTTTATACAGGACTTCTCGCTTATATAGAACTTTATTACGTAACTATTAACCTAAGCTGCCCCGCAGTTTCCTATATTCCTCTAACTTAATTATTTTATTAATAATAATCCTTTTAGCGTAATTCTCTAGTTCCTTTATTCTTGTGGGATTCGTGATCGTAACAACCTCTATAGTAATCTAACTTAATAACGTGATATAATAATTATATATAATTATTTTTCTAAATTAAGTGGTATTTATAGTACGCTTTATATACGTTCGCGCGTTATACTTAGTCTCTTTATAGTAGCTATAGCATGTTAAAGCCTATTAACTAGCACCTAATCGCACTCTACCTTAACACGTTTTACTTTTTAATTACTACTTAATATTATTTAAGTAATAATTTCTTATGCCTTTACCTTTATTAGGGTACCTTACTACTATATTTACTTTCTTTTTTACTTTCTCTATTTTATAGTAGCCTTATTAGCCTTTTTAAATTTCTTAATCTAATTACGTATAAGTATACTTTTATAAGCTATTACCTTAGCGCCCTTTTTAAGCTAATTAAATACTATAATAATAAACGTAGATAATAAGCTTTTATACTTTAAATTTTATTATAAATTAGTATTAATTAAGCCTTTAGCTTACGCGTGTTACTTAGTATTTTAGCTTTTTATTACGTATTTTTTTTAGTAAAAGTAGCGTTAGCGTATAAAGCTTAATATTAAGCTTTAATATTATTACCTTTACATTATATAGAACTAGGCTAGCGCCTTAAAAGCTTACGTAAATATTCTTTTTTATAATTACCTACTTATAAGCTACGCAAAAGGCTAGTAAAAACTCTAATTTTATAATATAATTAATATAGTTACGTATTAGACACTTAATCTAGTGGCTATACGTGTGCTTTAATAGCAAAAAGCAGCTAATATTAAATTCCTATAAAAGATATAATAAATATAGTAGTATATAAAGAGTATAAATATTATTCGTTTTATAAATTAACTAAAATTTAAGTAAGTTATAGCTTTTATAACTATTAAGTATAAGTAGCTAGCGTGCGCCTAACTAATATTTTACTATATACTTAATAAGTACTTTAGTTACTTTTCTCTAAGCTTATTAGTAGTTTTGCTATTATTGCTAATAGTGAAAGCCTAATTACGGGGTATATTATTATTATTATAATAAGTAGAGAGGTAATACTAGCTAATAAAAATAATAAAGAGTAAGATAACCTAGCTAGTAGCGTTAATTCTATAAATTATTATAATCTACTTATAATTACCTAGCTATATTACTTTTAGCCTACTACGTTTCTCTAAATTTATAATAATAAGCTAATATATTGCCTATTATAACGCCTATTTTATTAAAGTTATAAGTATCGTAATTATAAATACTATAGGTTACTTTAGTACGTGCTATAAGGTTAAACTAAGCCTTAATTATTTTTAAATTTTTATATAGAGCTCTTTACTAATTATATAGCTAATTAAATTACGTAGTAAAGCTATTTATTGCTTAATAAAATTATATAGCTACTTTTCGCTAACCTTGCCAGCGCTTCGCTTAGCGAATAGCTTATCTACTATATCTCGCATAGCACCTAATGTGGACGGAAATCCTCGCGAATTTGGGTTAAGAACATACCTAATAATTACCTCCTTTTTTAGACTTAGTAAGCCTTTTTTTAATTTAGGCTAGTAATTATATTATATAGCAATTTTTACATGTTAGCATTAAAGCGTAGTTTTAAAAATATTAAACGTAGTAGTAGTGTGGTACCTACTTTAAATTTAATATTAATTAATAGCTAAGATAGCTAGGTAGATATTTACTTTATTATAGGGTAATTAAGCAAGATGTAGTTAAGCTATTATAGTTAAAAGGTAATATATTATAAAAAGTTAGTAGGATGCACCACTTGTTTGCCTAGGCCGCTCACTTGCTAGACACGTTAAGCTTAATTATAAGCTTATAAAACTCTTACTTTTATATAGGGTAGAGTTTAAGTAATTATTAATTAGTGTTAGCACGCGATGCGATAACACGTTAGTAGTATTATAATAAAATTATATAGTATATATTATATTTTTTTATAATTACCAAGTATAAAAGTTTACTTTTATATTTATTATATTTACCTTTTTAAGCGCTTCTTATAACAACATCGTAGTATTAAGTTATGGGGTTAAGGAGTATAGTAGATTTTTGGTAAGGGTGTGCACGGCGTGCACGGTCACTGTAGCGTTCGAAAAACGGAACGCTGATTTTGAACGCGACTTCGGGTGCTCCTTCAACCAATACACTTCGCTCGGAACCCCGCCGATGTCATGGGTCCATTGGAGCACCAGCTAACATCTCTCTAGACATAAATTCCGCCGCTTCCGAAGCTGTCCAATTCCCAGCTTCGTATGTACTAGATTTCTGCCCGAAGTACAAGGATCCTGACAGCGAAATTTGGAGGTTTGCAGCGTCAAGTTCAATCAAGCTATCACAAGCATAGAGGCGCTGGCTGCTGAGACCCGCGACATGCCACCATCATCATGTCCGGGTCAGGCTGCACATAATACCCAGGACGTTGCTGGTCAACCTGCGCCGAGGAAGCCGCCGCCAAAAGAGCTCCTCGAACTCCCAAACGAAGTCATCGACCGTATCTTATCAAATGTCCCTACCCGCGATCTTCTCACTGTGGTTTCCAAGTTCAAAGACCTCCACCATCACGCCCTGAAAGCTTACCAGAACAATTGTCAATATCGGATCTCAGCACATGTTCCACCAGTATCCACTGAGCAAGTCTTCCGTGACAACTATGACGTTCATGGCTTGACACTGCGAGCTACTGGTTTATCGCCTGTCGCTCTGGTGAGACTTAAGAAATCGCGATACAATTTTGCAGTGAAACGCGCTGGCGACGCGGATCGTCTCCGAAACCTTTTACGCTTCATCAGGAACGCGCAGGGTCGTGCGGCCGAGATGCGGAACTTGCACCTTGAATATCGTCCTGGATCCTTGACGTAGCGCCACCGACAATTACCGGAAGTACTGGCTTCACTTCCTGGCCTGAAGCGAGTTACGGTTACTATTGGGATCAGGAAAATTCAGAATGCAGCTGCATTCTTCGGCACCTTGACGCAGGGCGTTCAAACTCAGCGTCTAGAGATTTGCTTAGACCTCTCGAGTTCTACACGGAAGATTCCCGAGTTGCAGAGCATCCTTGCGACTTTCTCGAACGTTGGAGAAGTGAGAGTGAAAGTTGACTCGAAATGCCCCGTACTATGTCAAGGTGTTGTCGTCAACGCTTTCTCCCCGTTTAGTGCTACTTTGAAAGTCCTGCACATACAGGAATGTGATTCGGGTTGGGCAGTCGTTGGGCAGTCGTTGGATATGTGCCTGCGGACTTTTCCATCTTCGTCCGACTCCAGTAGCTGCGCGTCCCCGCCGGGCTCTGGTTCAGGTTCGCCGCGCTGGGCAACCCTAGCACACTGGATGCGGGTTTTGTCCACTCAAAGGATCCAAATCGCAGCGTCGTCGCCCTCCTTCTCCCAAGTCTACAATCGCTACAGATAAACTTCACATCACCGGCAGGCATCCTCGCTTCGGGCAGTTCAGGCCAGCGCCAGTGGATCGAGGACGTGCTAAAATCATCAGGATATCCCGCTCTGTACAAAGGGATTGCGTGGATCTTGGAGCTGGCGCAGAAGAAGAGGGATGGGACGCTCGTGTATCTCGAGGAAGTCAAGGTACTGGAACGACTGGAGAGACGTTGCGACCGCATGCGCTTTGAGGTGCCGGCGTAATTGGCGGATGCTTTCCGCGAGGCAAATGTGCAGCTGGAAATCCAGACGAGGCGGTGATTGAGGGGCATCCAGAAGGCTGTATGAAAGTATAATTTGCGTAGTGCTCGCCACCATGGCGATAACGAGGCGAGGGAAGGAGCGAGTTTTTCTTTTATCGTCTTCACGAGCTTTACTTTTACGATATAACGTTGCTTTGCTTTCAGAGGTGCAATTGACTGCGGAAGTTGGAAATCGGAACCCGTGGACCGGATTATCTCTTCGTTTTATAGTGGCAATGTCGAAAACCATCGATATTAATCACATTACCTGACCCAGTATCCACCGCTTCCAGTTGAACAGCACCACCACGCTGGATTATACATGTGACTAAATTCCCTCTACTGTGGTTTCACCGCTAGAAAGAAATTCAAGGATAGTTTTGTTGATAAATGGTTATTAAAAACGCAACGATTTTAAAGAGCCGACAACTCAGCGGTTACTGAGTGAATATGGCCACTGACGAATATGAGTGAACCGGTATAGCCGTAAAGGATTTGATTTGCACTTGTGTTCGGCTAATGCATGGGAGCTGTTGATTCTAAAGTAAAAGGATGTCTTGTAGCCTGCGATTGCGAAGTGGCGCTCTAGGGCTGTACCTGTGCTCGTCTGCAGCTCTCGTCATACATCCAGTCGAGAGCGGCACTATGCAGCATTGGACCCATGTCGCAGAGGTGAGAATCGACGGGGAATGGCCACTTCCTCTGGTCGAACAAAAGCCTGGACGAAAAAGATCGATTCCCGCAGCTTCAAAGACTCGTTGCACGGCTTGCGAACATTTCCATCCGGTGACTTCGTCCACATAGAACTTGTGGTGGGTGCGGTTCATTCTAGGATCGGGGTTTTCCTCGATCAATCGCATTGACCTCAAGTAAGGATAGCTGTCTGTACGTTGCGCAATCTCCACAGCCCAGTCCAAGCCCTTCGTGTGGAAACTGGAAGACCAAACGGGGATCTACCGACTTCTTCCTCGCACTCTCGAGCAGTTTACAGTGAACTATCCACACCCCTTGTGCATCTTTGCTTCTGGTGAGGGCTACCGTCACACATTCCAAACGCAACATTCCCTTCATCCCAAGCCGAATTTACCTCCTGACCTCCGCGTGCTGAATCACAACGTGGAACACACAGTTAAGGCGCGGAGACTCCGGAAGGAACTGAAATCCAGTCGTTGGTGGCTATAATGCCCCTTGAGGTGACGCTGCTTGGTCCGGAGCTCAAGTTCCTGCAGATTTCTCGCAATCGAACTGAGCGCAATGAAAAGATTAACGTCATATTGTTCAAACATCGTGACAGAGAGGCGTTTGAGCATCGGGGCATGTTTGAAGAGCATACTAATCTCGAAACCCGTCATGATCGTGTCTACAACCAAGAGCTCCGTCAGCTCTGGGAACAGCGTGTCGCCCTCGGTAGGAACACGGAAGTGGTTGTACTCGTCCTCTACCGAGTCGGTCATGGAACCATGATGTCTTTCTATGAACTGCAATTGGTAAGCATTGGCCTCAAACCACTTTCGTCCTTGATCTGCACTTCTCGGTGACCTCCATTCCGCACGGTTTCAACTCCATTCATCTGGCCCACTATGAAGATGTCGAATGTGTTTGGATAGGGAACTATCAATTTGGGGATGCAGATCACGTTCAACAACTCCATAAGAGTGCATAAGGACTTGCGTAGCTGTTCAACGCGAACCATCTGCCCGGGTGTCTGTATGCATTTGAGTTTGATCTCTACGTCTTCCAGATTTGAGGTGTGATATAGAATGTCGCTGATAGCGGGGTTGTAGTAGAAGTAAAGGCCTTCCGAAGCCCACGTACAGTGCAGGCCAATGTGTAGCCGAACGTGGTGGATATTATTCGCAAGCTTTGGCTTGGTATAGATAAGAGCCAATAGACGGGAGGGTGCGGCGTCTTCTTCCACGTCCCGCGCAGTGCTGTCTGCTATGCCGAGACATTGAAATTCTTGGTGGTATACTGTACGTTCGGCCCACAACTGCGGCTCCAGATCAATAGTCCGAAAAAGGTATCCTTGGGCTGTATTCGAGAAATTGGGGTGCGTTAAGGCGATGCTTCGTAGCTCGAGTACTTGAAAAAAGTCGAACATGTAATAGAGGAGATCATCATCTAGCTTGCTGAACTTGTCTTCTCGTTTCTGAATGGGAGCAAACCCGCGTCCCCGGATGGGAGCAAGCCTGCGTCCCTAGATAAGGGGAAGCCTGCATAGACGGGCATTGGAGTGGATGGCAGCTCGAACTAACAAAGACAGATTGAGCAATGCGCCTGAGCTGAAACCAAGAAGGATGAATCGCTTGCTCAGCTGTGAGGATGAAGGGGTGGTCTGTTGTTCGGAGCCCCAAGGCCTTTGCGCTGGCTAGGGAGCTAGGGTGCTGAGGTGCTGACTGTCGTATTACTAAACAAACGAGCTGATTCGTCTAACGTCGTTAATGATATCACGAAGGAGTGGGGGAAACACGACAAACAGCGAGAATTCTATTCCTGGATTATCCATCACAAAGCATCGAAACTTATCTGCTGGCGGTCGCAGCCGTCTCTATAGGCCAAAACGCATCCCTCTGCGTTAGATGGTACCTGTAGAGACATGGTTGCGGCCGCGGCAGTCACGAAAGCAAAATTTGCGAGCAGGCTACAAAGCATGACACACCCATTGACGGCAGCAACAACCATCTAGCCACGATGCCGCATCGCGAGGCGACGACGGAGCCCAAACCTCGTACAGCCACAACACACAGTTTCCGGTGGGCTTCCCGATTAGCCCACCACTCGACATCGTTTGCGACGTCCCGCATCGACGGCCCTTCGGGTGGAACGACATCAACGCTCACGCAAATCGCCTCACAGACACCCGGCATGCTACTATAGATGCCACACAATACACAGTCACAGACAGCCTCGTCCACTGTCGCCCCCATGTCAAAGGAGTGGTGCCCCTTTCGACATACCCGACAAGGTCTGAGGCGAGTCGCGGTAGCGTTGCATGGCTACTAGACCCAAGAGCACGAAGGAGCGGAGCCTCGCTCTCGGGAAGCTGCGTCGCAGCTGGTGCGTTGACGCTGCCGCCAATGGCAGGTCACAACACAACACACGGCCACATAGGAACCTAGTGAGAGGCAGCAAGAAGATGGGAAAAAACAAGTACACAGAACAAATGCAAGCCCTGAGGGTCAAGGGCAGGTACAGCAACATGAAGCCGAACACTGGGGGGAGACTGTAGGTACACGGATACGACAAACGAGATCAAGGCCTCTACGACGCCTCAATACAACGGCAACGAAAAAGACTTATTTCACGGCACAAAACAGAGACAATACATTGGAAGTCAAAAACACAGACACAGATACGTCACTTCTTGTGACGGCATGTACGTAGCCGTAGATAGAAGCCAGACTACGAGCGGAGGCGAGGGAACAGCTGGCTGTACTTTTAGTACAGTGAAGTGGGGCGTTTCGATTTCTTTTCGCAGCGCGTCGGCTGTTTGCCAAACCTCTGCATCCGGGCATAGCTGCGGAGAAATCGCGGCTGCAACCGAGTAGGAATCAATCAATCAATCAATCAATCAATCAATCAATCACGAAGGAGTGGTTTCGTCCGATCCCGCAAAAGTGGCCAGGTACTGAAATAAAAAGTGGATATGCATGTAGAGCTGCGTTGGAGGGCTTCCCGGAGGGGCGTTATGACCTGCATAAGAATTTAAGCCACACGTGACCGGTTACAGTAAGGCGGTTCTCACATACTGCTTCCACAAACTGCGTCATGCAACCAAACGTCCGGCCAATGAATATCTGCTTTGTGCCTGTCATAGAGAATTCCCAAGGATTAAAGTCGAGTGTACTTAATGGTGTGGGTCAAATGGCCAGGTGCGCAGTGTTGGGTGCTATTACAGCTCACATTCTCGTGCGCAGAGAGAAAGATAGATAAAGAAAACGTCATTGTGGAGCGGAGGATTTCTCTCAACCATAGCCGCGATATAATAATTCATGCGAACATGTATTGCGCCTTCAAGAAATAGTATACTGATGAAACTTGAGTCACAGACGATATTCCTGGCATGTAAACCTGGCACTCAGTAGAACTCCTTCCAATCGCCCCAGATGATCTCTTCCTGATACTTCTTCATCAGCTGCCCTGTAGGGTCCTCGCCCTTGACGTGCGCCCAGGCACCGGCAAAATGTACCAAAAAGAAACCATGCTCCCACGGCCGCTCAGGATCCTCGTAGCACGGGATTTCTTTAGGAAACGCGTTGATCATCCACTGCGGAATCACCGCAGTCCTCTGCTTCACTGCCGGATCCTGTTCCATATACTTTGTGATGGCATCTTGTTCGCTCAGCTGCGCATTCGGGTCCGCCTTCTTCCCTGCCGCCTCCACGGCATATATATTGTCCAGAAACTTGAGTGACCGCTCGTGAGAGCGGACGACAAAGGAGCCGAGGTTCAGATCGTTGCAGTCGTGGGAGAAGAGATAGTCGAGCTCGTCGGGATTCGTGGCGTTCTTCAGCGTCTCTTCTATGATGTCTGCCACCTTGATGTCGGTGTTGGTGATCAGCGTGTCAAAGTCGAGCCACCAGATCCAATCGTATTTGTCCTGCTTGACCAACCGTATGATCATGTCGAACTTCCACCATACTGTGCCCTTGTCTTTCGGATGCGCTTCGTAGTCGACGATGAGGTCATAACCATGCCGGCGGACGTAGTCTGCAACAGACATATTAGTTTGGTTCTAGTATTTTCATTGGTCACGTACGGTCTTTCGACTTGAGCGATATATGAATGTATGAACGCTCCTCAGTAACGAAAGTGACCAGTGCTATTCGCAGCGGCTTTTTCGCGGCTGGCGGAGCAGGCTTCTTCTCAGTTGCTGGCAGCACCTTATGGTCATCCAGCACTTCTTGAGGCTTCTTCCCGGGTGCTGACGTCGGCTTGTTCTGTGCTGGCGGCGATTGAGGGCGCAGGGCTGGCGCAGGGTCGGGAAGCGGCGACTTGCTATAGTGCCATCCTAGGAAAGCGCAAAACAGGAGAAAGAGCAGGAGCGAAGGTGGGACTCTCAACGGCCGCAGCAACATATTGAAGACGAATGGACACGTCTATGGCAATGCGCACAGAGCTGGAATACGGCTGCCATCTCGAGTATCGCCCTTGGAATGCCAAGTATGTGAGGGCTGAGGGCTATTCTCGTTGGCGGCCGCTTCCATGCTTCGAGAATAGCCGGCTGGAGCAGCCTCATGCGCACCCTACCATAAGAGCGACCAACGAGAGAAGATGTATCTCAGATGAAAACGTGGGTATCGTGACTTGCAATCGATGAAACGACCAGTCGACGACTCCCTAGAGCACTCCGCTTTCTGTGCCAAGCTGTTTGTTCCTTGATGCGCGGAAGCTGCCCGTCGTTGTGGAGCCTGGCCACTAATCCAACCCTGGCGTTCCCAGCCTCCCGGCAATGACAGTAGAGGGTGATATCATTTGTCGTTCCCCATAGCTCTCGCTCTACACTTTATCGCGCGCTTAGAATCATTGTAATGTCAAATTTCGGAGCCAGAGGGAACTTCGCGCGCAGCGGTGGGGGCGGGGGCCGGGGAGGAACATGGGGCGGCCCGCCCAAGGGGACCTTTCTCAGCGGCGTCTGGCACTGTGAGTTTGTGTCCCTCTCAGTCTGTAAATTAGTCGAACTGACCTGTGACAGGCGACTGCACTCCCCCACTGCCTGCTGTCCATTTGCAGGTCAAGAAGGAGACCGCCAACAAGGGCCGATGGTGTAAGTCTCCGCGATCAAGTACTCTCTTGACCATCTTTTTAACACCACCAAAGTCCGAAGTTGCCAGAAACCACAGCAACAGCGCTGCAAGTTCTTCTTATGGGACTCAGATGCGCATGCGCGTGAGAACGCAGCACTTGCAAACAATTCGCGCACTGAGCCTGGCCATGCTGCAACTACACCCCGAGCCCAGCGTGTTCCGTCACCACCTCCTCCATACACACCGGAAGCCGGCCCTTCGGAGCCCAATAGGAAGCACGGTAGAGCGTCTGCACAGCAAGAGGAAGATGAGTATGGATTTGGTGATGGAGATGACGACTTCGAAGTGCAGCTCAATCACGCCATGGTCGAAGCAGAGACACCGAGCAAGAGGCCACGAACGGAGACAGACGCCTTTACGACTCCCTCGCGCCCGACAAGGCGTAAACTCCCGTGGCAGACTGATGATACTCCCATACCAAATGCGCTGCCAACACCACAAACGGAATCGCGAACCTCCAACTTCTTCCCTACTCGGTTCGCTGCACCACAAGGGTCCTTGCTCACGCCCTCGCGACATCGCTCGTCTGACGACTCTGCGATCATGACGCCCGGTTCCTCTCCGAACGAAACACCCACTCCAGTGCGCTTCAAGGACGTGCCTCCGAGCGATCTTGTTCGCGACGTCTTCGGTCTGCTGAGCGAAGCGAACGTCCAGATGAACGAACAGACGAGGAAGAATCTGACTGCTGTGCTTTCGAGGCATGCGACCATTATCGAAGGCGTAAAGAAGGGGCGCAAAGTTGCTAGAGCCTCTATAACTGCTAAGATCGCAAAAGTCACCGAGCTAACGTATCGCGTGAGTACGCTTGAAGCTGAGCTGGAGGCCGAGAAGGCTAAGGTCAACCACTTGAAGTGGAGCTTGGAGCATGGGCAGCCATCAGAGTGAGACACGCTTTGATATCGGCATTCACATTCAGCGTACTGCAACGACATGCCTGGATCTACGCAACAATACGTGGCGACCACCTACGGTATCCCGAGAAACTGCATCGCCTCCAAAATATGATGACAGATCGGGGTCTAAGTAATTAAGTCCAGGGCACGCTTTCAGAATACGGATACGAGATCGGAACACCTTTCAGCATCTCTCACGTCCCATTTGCAAAGTCGGGTGGCCTATTATGATTGGTCTGCGAGCATGTGGTGCTGGCAGTCGTGGAGATAGCGTCCGGTCCTTAACGGGAATAGGGCGTGTTATTTGTGCGGCGCTTTACCGAGAAAGCTTGTCTCAGTCCGCCACGCGTCAGGCTTCGTTCGTCGCCAAGTGCATGGCTATCACACTAAATCCACGGTCGATTTTGCCATAGGGTACCGTATGTAGTAATGAAGAGTCACCGGTGTGTGGGTGTCGCTCCTGCCCTGGTTGTGTGGCGGCCAGCACGGTTTTCGCGACACCATGACGCCACCGCCGATTCATTCACTTCTGCGCGTTTTGTGCGACAGCCACTAACGCGCTTTTTGTGCGGCCAAGTGCCCACTCACCAGAAGATTCGGATGCTATTGGTTTCACTTTCCACTTCTATTGATATTTAAACCAAGGCACGCTCGATGCTCTCCCTCATAGATTTTGCCGTCCAGTCGTCGCTTCTTCCATCCTCAATTTAAGCACCCCCGGCTTTACCGTCGGCTGTTACCCATCCCCACAATCTAAGCACCATCACACTCAGGTTATACACACGCATATTGCTGCGTATATCCGACCACTATGTCTTCCGCGTATCACAGGACGAGCCCTAGCCAACCGCGAGATCGGTCAAGGCAGAATCTGGTAACGACAAACCTCTTCATAACGAACCTACACTGCCCATCATGTATCGAGGTCATCCAAGACTCCCTGAGCGGGTTTGCCCCGGATCTCGAATTCATTTCTCATTCTATTGTTTCGCATTCCGTCGTCCTGCGCCACAGCGCATCCCTTGCAGTGCAAGATATTGCTTCGACTCTAGAGGCCGCGGGCTTCGAAATACACAGCATATTCCAGGATAACAAGACGGTGTTTACTCCAGTAGAGGTTCGCCGCGACGGCAGTCATAAAGAGTGGGAGTCCAGCTTGGAACACGCAGTGGCGAGGTGGTTCCAAAAAGGGGCCTCAGACCGTTCAAAAGAAGCTATGGACAAACGCGAAAAGCATTCAGAGCAGTGTGAGCAGTGCAAAGCGGAGGCGGGGGGAGTGCAGCTGAACACCGACCATAAGCAAGAGTCCTGGCCTCTCCAGAAACCACGAGCTGTTGTGATAACGGACAGCGTTAGTCAGCCAGACACACTTGATGGATCAGTGTCACCGGCACTCGACAGCATCATCGTTGATTCACCAGTGGCGGCTTCGCCCTGCAGAGCAACGATTGGAATAACTAGTATGACTTGCAGCTCTTGCGTGAGCAGCATTACCCACGCCGTTGAGCAGTTGCCGTTCGTCCAGTCAATCAATGTCAACCTTCTCTCACACAGTGGGACGGTCGTTTTTGAAGGGAAAGAAAAACTTCAGGAGATTTTGGAGTCCATTGAAGATGCAGGCTTTGATGCGAGTGCAGAGAACGTGGAACAGCTCAATACCTGGCGTGCTACGTATGCTATTGGCGGTATGACCTGCAGCGCCTGTGTTGGGAATGTGTCGCGGGCGCTAGAAGCGCATAGCTGGATTGAAAAGGTGGACGTAAACCTGGTCACGAACAGCGCTACCATCGTTTTCACGGGAAAGGGCAATGCTCCGCAGATTGCAGACACAATTGAGGATGCTGGCTACGAAGCAAATATGGATAAGATTGAGCCTACGAATGCTGCGAGCAAAGAAGCAGTCGACCGAAACGTTAGCATTTACATTGACGGCATGTTCTGCCACCACTGTCCGAGCGACATTCTCAGGGCGTTACGGGAGACATACGCAGAACAACACGGTGTGGAGTTTGACGCAAAGGCATTTTTGGAGAAGTCGCCGATACTCAGCATCAAGTATAGGCCGAATCCGCCAGTCTTCACCATCCGCAACGTCTTCCGGTCAATAGAGGGCCTCAATCCGAACTTTAAGCCTTCTGTCCACCACCCGCCCACGATCGAAGACCGCGCCCGCGAAATGCTTGCACAAGAGCGAAGACGGGTTTTGTTCCGGTTGCTGCTCTCCATCGTCATCGCCATACCCACATTCCTTCTCGGCATCGTTTTCATGAGCCTCGTAAAAGATACAAATCCAATACGCCAGTATATCATGCAACCTATGTGGGCAGGCTATGCTACGCGGCTTAGTTGGGCTCTGTTTATCCTAGCAACGCCCGTCTACTTTCTCGCCGCTGACACGTTCCATCGTCGAGCAATCAAGGAAGTGAAGGCCATGTGGCGACCCGGGAGCCGCACTCCCTTGCTCCATCGATTTCTTCGCTTTGGAAGCATGAACATGCTCATGTCGCTAGGCACAAGCATTGCCTACTTCGCATCATTGGTAGAACTGGCACTGGCCGCAACGAAGAAATCTTCAGGATCCATGAGCGACTCATATTTCGATGCTGTTGTTTTCTTGACCATGTTCATTCTTATCGGTCGATTCCTAGAAGCGTACAGCAAAGCTAAGACGGGAGATGCTGTCACATCGCTCGGCAAACTTCGACCAAAGGAAGCCATCCTTGTTGACTCCGAGAAGGGCGATACAAAGATTGCGACCGATCTGCTCGACGTCGGAGACATTGTGCGTGTTCACCATGGAACCTCACCTCCGTTTGATGGTACGATTTTGGAGGGCGCTACCACTTTCGATGAGTCAAGTCTCACGGGCGAGTCGCGACCTGTTAAGAAAGAGTCAGGCGATACCGTGTATTCCGGCACCGTGAACAAGGGTTCTCCAGTCAGGATCAAAATCACCACGATCGCAGGCACATCGATGCTTGATCAAATCATCAATGCGGTCCGCGAGGGCCAAACTCATCGCGCGCCTGTCGAACGTGTCGCAGATACTATAACGAGTCACTTCGTTCCGTTTGTTGTACTTGTCGCCGTATCTACCTGGCTCATCTGGCTTATTCTCGGGACTGCTGGAGGTGTACCGAAGGATTGGAGGAACGAAAGCTCCGGTGGCTGGGCACTCTGGTCACTACGATTCGCCATTGCTGTATTCGTCATCGCATGCCCTTGCGGTATCGGACTAGCAGCACCAACTGCGCTCTTCGTAGGAGGCGGTCTTGCAGCCCAACACGGTATCCTGGTGAAGGGTGGCGGTGAGGCATTCCAAGAGGCGAGCACATTGGACTGCATCGTTTTCGACAAGACCGGCACGCTGACAAAGGGTGGCGATCCTGCTGTTACCGACCACAGCTTTAGAATGGAGTGCAACGAGGGTCCTGCCGTCATCTTTGGTTTTGTCAAAGCTTTGGAAGAGAATAGCAACCATCCTATAGCAAAGGCGCTGTTGACCTTCTGCAAGACTCGAACAACTGACACCTTTGAAACCGTCATGGTGGACGAAGTGCCTGGAAAGGGTCTCAAGGGTACTTTCAAGTTGGACGATCGAAAGATCACCGTGATCGTTGGTAACGAGGCGTTCATGACCGACCACTCCGTGCGCATTCCCGATACACACGCTGCAACGCTACAGACATGGAAAGCACGGGGAGAGTCTGTAGCGTTGGCTGCGATGTCTTCCGAGGCAACCCACGAAGATTTCGCCGGTTCAGAAGAACGCTGGGAACTCGCATGTGCTTTTGCCATCGCTGATCCGCTCCGCCCAGAGGCTGTCAGCGTCATCAGCCAGCTGAGAAAGCGCGGCATCGACGTATGGATGCTCTCCGGCGACAACCAAATCACCGCCAATGCGGTTGGCGCCCAGGTCGGCATCGCACCGTCCAACATCATCGCAGGCGTGCTCCCCGACCAGAAGGCAGAGAAGATAACCTACCTCCAAAAGACGCTCACCAAAACGCACAAGTCCACCTTTTCCTGTCTTTCGTTTCTCAGCCGCTCGAAACCGAAGCGCGCCACCATCGCCATGGTGGGCGACGGCATTAACGACGCGCCCGCGCTCTCCACTGCGGATCTGTCCATTGCTATCGGATCGGGCTCCGACATTGCTCTCTCGTCTTCCTCGTTCATCCTCATCAATTCGAAGCTCACCTCGCTGCTTACCCTGCTCGATCTCTCTCGTGTGGTCTTCCGTCGCGTGTACTTCAACTTCGGCTGGGCGCTTGTGTACAATCTCGTTGCTATGCCAATCGCAGCCGGTGTGTTGTATCCGATTACCACAGGGACAAAAAATATGGATATGCACCATAATGGTGTAGGCATGCAGGGTGGGATGGGTATGGAAGATACGGGAGTGAAGCATGTGCGGTTGGACCCCGTCTGGGCGAGTCTGGCGATGGCGTTGAGTAGTGTGAGCGTGGTGTGTAGTAGTTTGTTGCTGAGGAGCAAGCTGCCTGGTGTGGGGTTTAGAGTAAAGGAAGCGCCGAGGGACGAGGTGCGTCAGGAGGAGGTGTAGCGCTTAGTATCGTCGTGTACGAGTACTCTTATAGTTACAACTACTCGAGTCGAGTCTGGCCTATCAAACTGCGACGACGCTAGATACCGAGTCGAGTCTCACCCCTCTAAAATATTTATTTCAAAACTAGACCACATCTCCTCATGTGCTCGACCTCGCAACTTTATGCACGACCCATATCCCCCCATCCACTCCTTTTCGAAACCATCCGTCGTCCACAACGACTCTAGACGAACCTCAACGTATATAACGCCGTGCATTCTTCACGTTGAAACCTTATCTCCAACGCACTCACAGCAGTGGCTCTAAAAGTCACCGTTGGACACCTCTATGTCCCGCGGTGGGCACTAAAATTCTTGGAGTAACTTAAAATAGAGTGTGGACGGGGTGTGTCTGAAAACGACTGCAAGAACATTCCATAAGGATGTGAGGTGGCGGGTTT
Source organism: Bimuria novae-zelandiae CBS 107.79 (assembly GCA_010015655.1). Taxonomy (NCBI): domain Eukaryota; kingdom Fungi; phylum Ascomycota; class Dothideomycetes; order Pleosporales; family Didymosphaeriaceae; genus Bimuria; species Bimuria novae-zelandiae. The sequence goes on from ML976712.1 coordinate 99,060, forward strand.
AAAAATACGGTATCTGCTCCCAAATGGAGGTTAGAGAGGGGGTTTAAACATAGACTATCAAGGACGTATGTTTGCCTCTGCAGGATGTTTAGTAGATTTAAGATTTTAAGGGAGAGGGGGTAAGGGGTGAAGAGACTCGGTGGGATTTGCATGTACGGAATTAGGTAGGTGGTATCGTATAAAGAAGGTACGTTATTCATAGCTTAAGATTTCATGATTTGGACGCATGATAGTACACAACCTGTTTTTGTCACATACCGTGCCTCGGCAGTCAGTGCAACACGTCAGTCAATGCAACACCCCACCATGCAACGTACCAACTTTCACGCGCCGCATCCCCACCAATATGGATCCAATCAAGG